>VXBI01007280.1:68959-269578 GCA_013397375.1 Toxostoma redivivum
AAAAAAAGAGCTGTTCTCTAGTGGTTGAACTGCCTTATTTGATACAACTGAAATAGGTAGACCAAAGCAGTCCCAGAAACTTTAAAAAACATAAATGCCAGCAATATGATCTTCCTTCTGAAAATGTTTTTGATATTCAAATTTATCTTTCTTCAGTGTTTTTAGTTTGAGAAATCACTTTTTCAGGAATTATAGTCAAACTTGATTAATTTCTCTTAAAACTTAACAGTAAGATTTCAAAACAAAAGGAATTATCTCAGATGCTAAGATTTAAATGTAGAAATCTGGATAGTTGAAAGTTGGGATGATTTAGAGAATTTTACCTTCAGTTATTATCAGAGATCTGATTGGAATTAAGAGCCTCCTCCTTCCTAGACCTTTGGACAACTGTAGCAGGCTGGACAATGTGCTGTAATTTGAGCCAGCTCTTTCTGACACAGTCTGGGAGCTACCTCTAGAACAGGCAAACCAGAGTATCTCTTAATTTTTCCCGTTGTCAGGTTGCCCATCTAAGAGAGCACCAGCCCAGTATTAGAAGTCTACCACGTCTTTCAGCCTTGAAACCCAAGTTCTGTTGGACTTTCACATGTAACATACATGTGATCTGTACATACCTGAAGGAAAGCTTCCTTTAGGCTTTGTAGGATCTGGTGTCTGAAAACAGTTTATGACAAATATAGCTTGAATAATTTGCATCATTAAAAACCAAACCAAAACAACCCACCACAAATAGATTATCCCTACTCATTTGTCACTGAATGTACACAGCTGATGATGAGTCCTTGCTATGGGAACAGGAACTTTCTCTGACTTAAAGGAAGGATTAACCAACAATTTGGGCAGTAGTTTTTTCTTTAGCTGACCTCAAAGAACCCAGAATCCACATTATAGGAACAGTGTGTTGAGGAGCTGCTCATGGAACAAAGTATTTTAAAGAGAATTTTAACCTAACCTCCATTCTAGACTCTATCTAAAATTTCAAAGAACCATCAAATCACTGGTTCCAAAGAAATGTGAAAGAAACAGCTTGTCTCTTAAAACCCTGGGCAAAATGTCAAATAAAATGCAACTTCAGAGAAGTAACCAAAAGAGTAAAAGTAATAATGCAAAATCTTATCCTTTTTGCCAGAAACTTCTATGCATACGAAGAACCTTTTATAGAGAAGAAAAGTGAAAAGTGAGTTAAGTTCAATTCTTTATACTTTGCATATAAAACAAAAGAAGTACTGAAATACAAATTTATAATTTTATGTTTTCTGTTGTTGAAGGTCATCAAAGAAGAAGGAGAACGGTGTTCGTGTTGGCTTCTTTCAGCTGGTAATGAAAGCAGTGTCTAAAAACATTTGATGTGTATTGTGTAGAGTTACAGCTTTCTTCTGACTTTTTTTTTTTTTTTTGGTAGAAGGGCCTTTTATGTATTTCTCTTTTGTGTTAACTGATTTTCCCTTTATATTGTCTTCGCCCTAATGTACCTTTCCTTTCCATATATGCTGTAAATTCCCACTCTTTCTTCTCTAAGACACATTATAGCACCTGCAGAACCTGGACAGGTTCTTCAGCAGGCTACGATTCTGCTTGACACTCCTATTTTAAAATGTATAGTATTTGATACTGATATTCTATATGGACAGTTTAATCTATATATTTGCACCTGACTTCACCGAGAATCAGACTTCATACAATCATGACAAGGCCAATTTTAATCACTGTATCTTTGCCAAGCTACTTGTGTGAAAACTCTTTTCTATACATTTCTCTCAGATTAAGAGCCAATCCACAACTGCCTGGCTCAGCCAACATGTTAGCATTTTAACTATGAGAACTTGCTCTGAGATGTTTAGTTGGTTTTCTACAACAGCACCTCAGACTTTTGAGAAATTGGCTAACTCTATTCAGAGGCTCTATATAATGGCCTATGGCTTTTTTCCTCCCTTCACTCTCTCTCTGTCCCCACTGGAAATCTGCAAAGCAGACCATATATATGAATTATAGTTACTATTCTTAATCTCTTACCTAGTTTCTGGAATGATGATAATGCGGAATGATATTGAGCTATTAATGTTATATGCTAATACATTCATTCACATGTTAAAAGGAAACTTGTAATAATTTATGAGGCTGTAATCACAGATGTAATAAGATTAGATTGGACAGAGAGATCGGTCTTCTTTCTATATTGAAGATAATTATGAAATTTAAAGAGAATGTTTTTTTATCTGATCCACCTAATCAATCATTACACAACCAGTATGAAGACTGCCTCTCAGCAGAGATAATTTTTTTTTCTTCCCTCTAGTTTCGATTTTCGTCGTCTATGGAGATTTTAATGATGGTTGCTGGTAGTTTGTGTGCTATTGTTCATGGAGTAGCCCAGCCAGCTGTGTTGCTTGTGTTTGGTGCAATGGCAGATACATTTATCGAATATGACATTGAAATGCAAGAGCTTAAGGACCCAAACAAGACATGTGTAAATAACACCATAATGTGGATTAATGGCACTATTCATCAGAATGAAAAGAATGCCACAGTAAGATGTGGGTAAGTAATGGATGTATTTGTTTCTTTCCCATTGTTATCATAGCTTGTCAGAGGATACATTGCTATTGAAGGTCCTGTTCAGCTTCTAAATCTTATATTTTCTCTTCAGAAGGTAGAAAAGAGGCATGGTTCTTATTATATAGTCCTGTTTCTGAGCTAGCAATATTATCTGGAGGGACAGAAAGTCTTTCAGTTATAGCTGTCAGCAAGAATATTCTTTGATTATGATTGTTCTGATAACACATATATATGTTACATATCTGAGTTAATTAATCTATTTTCTCTGATTAGATATAAGTAGTAATAACTTCTGGTCAGGACTTAATTACCTGTAGCTGCCTGCTGACTTCTGAGCAAGTTAGCTAAACTTTTGTCACTGAGAGAAATGAGCATTTCTAGAATGCAATTCATCTTACCTTATGGGGATGTCTGAGGCAGATCAAAAGAACTGTCCCATAAGACTGCCTGTTTCTTTCCATTAAATATAACAAATGGAGTCTAGATAATTCATTCAGATACAGATATCTGTTAAGGCCAAATTTGAACCTGTAACCTTTCCTAAGAATTGTTTCTTGGTGCATCATTACAAGAGTTTTCTAATCTCTGAGTAACATTTCATTACATACTTAAGTGGAATTAAAATCATACTTGTTGAAACATCTCTGAAATTCAGGGCACATGAGAAGCTATTCACATTCTTAGATGTAGGTGATTGAGGCCAAATTATTTTGCTCCAGGCTGTCCTAGCCAGCCTTTGCAGATGGGCTGGCAGATAGAATGCAGGATTTACTACTGACTTCTGTACCTCTGAAGGAGCAAGTACACACCAGGCAGGACACATTCATAGAACTATAGAATAGTTTGAGTTAGAAGGGACTTTAAGGATCATCTAGTTTCAATCCCCTTGCTATGAGCAGGGACACTTTCCCATAGATCAGGTTGCTCAAACCCTTATTCAGACTCGCCTTGAACAGTTCCATGGTTGAAGAATCCACAACTTCTCTGGGTAACCTGTTTTAGTGTCTCACCATCCTCACAGTGAAGAATTTATTTCTAACCTAAAGCTGCTCTTTTACAGCTTAAAGCCATTTCCCCTCCATGCCCTCGTAAAACATCTCTCTCCTAATTTCTTCTAGACTCCCTTAGTGTACTGGAAGGTGCTCTAAGGTCTCCCCACAGCATTCTCTTCTTTTTCCTCAGGCCGAACAAGCCCAACTCTCTCAGCCTGCTCCAGCCTCTCATCATTTTCATGGCCTTCCTTTGGACTTGCTCCAGCAGGTCCACGTCCTCCTTATGTTGGGGCCCCCAGAGCTGGATGCAGCTCTCCAGGTGTCACCAGAGCAGAGTAGAGAGTCAAAGTCCCCTCCCTCGATCTGCTGGCTGCACTGCTCTGTATGCAGCCCAGGACATGGTTGGTTTTCTAGGCTGAGAGCACACATTGCTAAGTAACATCAAACTTTGTCCACCAGCATCCTCCAGTCATCTCCCCAGAGCTGCTCTCAGTCCATTCTCCACCCAGCCTGTGCTTGTGCTTGCCCTGACTCAGGTGCAGGACCTTGCACTTGGCCTTGTTGTATTTCATGAGGTTCACACAGTCCCACCTCTCAAGCCTGTCAGAGTCCCTCTGGATGGCACCCCTTCCCTCCAGGGTGTCAGCTGCACCACACAGCTTGGTGTCGTCAGCAGACCTGCTGAGAGTGCACTCAAGCCCACTGTCAATGACATGGACAAAGACATGAAACAGCACTGGTCCCAATACCATCCCTTGAGAAATATCATCTGTCACTGGTCTCCACTTGGACATTTAGGACTTGACTGCAACTCTTTGAGTGCAACCAGCCAGTCAATTCCTTATCCACCAAGAGGTTCATCCACCATGTCTCTCCAGTTTAGAAACAAGGATGACATGCAGGGTAGTATCAAATGCTTTGCACAAATCCAGTTAGATGATGTCAGTCACTCTTCTCTCTGTCACAGAAGGCCACCAAATTTGTCCAGCATGAGTTGCCCTTAGTGAAGTCACACTGGCTGTCACCGGTCACCTCCTTATTTATCATGTGCCTTGGAACAGTTTCTAGGAAGATCTGCTCCATGATCTTAATTATCATGTAAAATTATACTGGATATCTGTGTCAGGCACCTGAGTTCTTTCCCTGATTATTTTTTGTCAGAGATCAAGTCAGGCACATAGTGTTTCCTTTTGACTTAAAATTTCAGGGTACAAAATTTTGGTAAATTAAATGAAATTTGCTGTTCTGCAGGATGGTTTTTAAAAAGTTATCTAAAGGCATAACCTAAAACAACCTATTTCAAAGTAGATTAAATGCAAAAATAGCAATTCAGTGTCCTTCAGTGATATTAGGAGTAATTTAGCCCTTCTACTTGTGTAACAGAACAAATTATCATTTCAGATTACCCAGTTTATGTTACAAAGTAATATTTGATTTGACTTTAGCAGTCCTCACTTTCCCCTATAAAATGCAGTTGAAATCTGAATGTTATTTATTAGTTGCTATAAGGGCACAAAGCAAGCACATCAACATCTAATAAAAACTTGTTGGGCAGCTCTTCTCTGAAATACCCTCTCACCTGTGCTGTTTTGGAGCAGACAGTCTGGGGGTGTTTCCTGGAGACTACAGGGATGCTCCAGGATGGTGGAGCTTTTTTTGGTACCTGCCAGCTCCTGACCCCTGTGCAACAGGAAGAAGGAGGAAACCAGCCACTAGCAATAGCCTTGGTATTGGGAGACAATGCCTCTGTTAGAAAAACTGATTTCCACCTGGTCTAAATCTAACTTGACAAAACGTGAGATTAGAAACCTGTGAGAAACTTATAACAGTATTAATCACTTCTTTTTTTCTTTTTTTTTCCTTTTACTTTTTTCAGGCTGCTGGATATTGAGCAAGAAATGACAAGGTTTGCAGGATACTATGCAGGAATTGGTTGTGCCATACTTGTGTTAGGATACCTCCAAGTCAGTATTTTGTTTTCTATTTTGATTTCAAAATTTAAATCACTAAGTAATCTAGTTTATATAATAATTATATATAATATATAATTATAATTATATAATAATTGTGATAATATAATAATTATTATATTGGTTTTAACTGTTTAGCTACTTATTTGAGCAAAACAGATGCACTCATTCTATCCCTGAAATATGTTAGCTCTGGCAATCTGAGAGCTCCTTGGATTTGTGCATGCATACCGTTGTAAAAGGATGAATTTTACCCACACCACAAGCAATACTTGCTCAACTGTGGCTACTATGGAATCCATGTGTCCTCCAAAAATAACAGCTGAAGGGCATGCAGATTCCCAGTAGGCATCTCAACTGTGTTGAGCCCTGTTTCTGTTACAGAGATATTACAGAGCAATACTAGTGTAAAACTAATGTTGGAGAAGAATCATACCCTACATATTCTGTAATAATTGTTCAGCCCTTATGGCTGAAGTGAGTCAAAAGCCTGGATGATTCCTGCATAGTTTGCTGAAGGGTCCATGGCTTTTGAAGCTTTTTAGAATCGCAAAAATCACTTGTCAATCTCCTTTCTGAAAACTTCCCAAGAATTTTGCTGAGGTAGGATCACTGCTATCCATGTATTACTTACAGTTGTAGATGGAAAAATATTTGTCCATATGGCATTCATGTAACAGTATTAGTAATTTAACTTGCCTCTCCTCCCATCCTATCAGAACTGAGACAAATGCTTGATCCAGAGGCTATATAAAATGGTTGGATTATTTAAAGATCAAAACAGCTATCATGTCTACGTAGCCAGAATATATTTTTACCTGCATAGTAATTTTATCAATAGCCTTTCCCATTCTAGCCAAATTGCTTTTTCTGATTTGTTGGGAGTAGAAAGACTTTTTACTGTAATTATCAGCTGTTCTGTGCTTTTCCCAGATCTGCTTTTGGGTTACATCTGCAGCTCGTCAGATACAGAAAATCAGGAAAGCTTATTTCAGGAAAATAATGCGAATGGATATAGGCTGGTTTGACTGTACATCTGTAGGAGAACTGAACACTCGAATTTCTGAGTAAGTAATCTAAGAAACCCATATGCTACAGAAAACAACAATTTTGCAATTCCTTCCAAACACTTCAGAGTGCCAATAATCAGGCATGTGACAAACACCTTTTAGTAGAAATACACCTATGTACATGGGAGCATCGACCAGACCAATTTGCTCCCCCATCTTTGAACTAAGTACTATAACTGTTGATCCACAATTATTTCCCTTTCATGCCTTGTCTGACAGCAAATGTGTGTGTGTGGGTTGGATGGGTTTTGGGGGTGGTTTTTTTTCCAGTTTGTCTTCTCCTCTCTTCTTCTTTTGTGCCCAGTCCTTTCAGAGTGATCTATAATTTGGCTGCCAGTGCACACTCCCTGAATCAGCCGGGGCACAGTACTAAGAGCCAGCTAGTGAACAAGTCTGCCGCCAGAATTACATTTCCTGGGAATGGACAGTATCTTCTCTGCAGTATTCATGCCTAAAAGCCTTTTCCATTGCAAAGGCATCAGGTTTTCTCACTGTACTCCAGGGTCTTTGTATGAGGTGATGGTGAAAAAATAGGTATGAGGATGGGCCCTCTCCAGTGAAAAGCAACTAACCCAAATGTGGCCAAGACCTGCAACACAACCAAAAGTTATGCTCACCACTCTTTTGATTTTTGTTGCTGTTGTTATTGTTTTCCAGTGATGTTAACAAAATTAATGAGGCTATTGCTGATCAAGTAGCAATCTTCATCCAGCGCATAACCACCTTTGTGTGTGGATTCCTACTGGGATTTGTCAGTGGCTGGAAATTGACCTTGGTTATCATTGCAGTCAGCCCTCTGCTTGGAGTTGGAGCAGCTCTCTATGGCTTGGTAAGTGAATTGTGGAAGGTTCATGTTGAGCAATAATGACCATGAAAGATCAAGCAGAAAGCTGTGAGGATTGGTGAAGTTGATTACACCCCTTTAAAGTCAAGAGAGGCAGATGGTCCCAGAAGCACTGAAGGAGCGGGGAGGGATGGAGGGAGGGGTGCAGTAGAGGGGAGGTGGGCTTTGCTGCCACTTTGTTTTCTGATTCCCAGAATAATAAACCTTGCTTCTAAGAGGGGAGTGTAAGCATACCTTCTTGAGGGTCCTGTGGATGGGTATTAATGCTGAGATCAGAAGCTGGCCTTTCCCTTTCTCAATTACTACACACCTGCTTTAGATGGCTACAAGATACAGAACTTGATTTCTCTATGTAAATTAGTGACTTTTATGGGTGATAAGTTTCAGAGACATAAAACGGTTGAAAACAACTACTCAAACTTAACTCAATCTGTCCCTACTCCCAGAAGCTGCTGTGCCTTCTCCCAGTTGTTCTTGTTCTGCTACTCCATCCACTTCCTATAAACTTCCTGTCACTGGACAAGGGAAGTACAGTGCAAAGGGAAACTGCAGGATCTTCTGCCCTCTCACCTCCTCTCCCACACTCAGCAGGGCTGGGTAATTCCTGCTCATCCTCTTCTTGTTGGGTTCAGCCCTCTGGCAATCTCATTTCTTTCACATCAGAAACAGCTTGCTATCATTTTGCTATCAAACATCTAATGTAACTGTAATTAATTTCTTCTCTTCCAGCTCTTCTTTAGCACCTTGTGCTGGCTGCAAGTAGCTGACATGAATAATGATTCATGTGAAGTGGGAGAGCAGAAGCTTGGCACGGAATGAAATAAAACCCAAAATGTTTTTCCTTCATTTGTGATTTCTTTCTGATCTTATTCCCTTTATGTTTATAATTTTCTCCCTTTCGATTCTTACTTCTCTGCACCCATCTCTTTCCAGTCACATACCTACTGTTAAGTTTTTCCTCATTATGAGCCTTTCCAGCCCAAGTCTTTGTTTTAAACCAGTAAGAAAATAGACCAAAGGTCAATCTGGCCTGGTTTCCTGTCTTCAAAAGGGACTAATAGATGCATGGGGTGGAAAGAGAAAGCAAAGAATAGCACATTACACTTTCTAATGATATCCCATTCCCAAGTCAATGTGGTATCTCTGTGTAGAATGGTAAATAACGACATTTTCTTCCATTAATCTGAGCATTTTTTTGAGCCTAAATTAGCTTTTGGCATCTAGTGAGCTCTTGGTTGCTGTGTAGGGACCTGTTTGCTATCAGTCCACGAAACAAAGGACAGTGGTGGGCAACATCAGTCTTTATCCTCCCCCACCACTACAGTTACCTCTTCTTCCTGATGCTGGGATCTGCCATGGTAAAAGGCTGCTCCTGGCACTTAAGCTCCCCTTTCCTCCCACTGTGCACAAACCCTCGGTCTGCATCTGCTTCAGCCTAGTTAGAGCAGAGGGAGAGAGGGAGGGAGGCAGGGAAAGCAGGAGTTGTCAGCTGCTCTTTCGAGCTTCTTGGAGCAGAGAGCTGTTGCAAAACATATGCTACAAAGGTGGGTGCGTGGATGCCCTGGCACTAGAAGACCTAAGTCTTCAAGTGTGTAGCCTAATAAAAGCTTGCTTGGAGTGCAGGAGGTGACCCAGTGCAGAGTAGCCAGCACAGAGTGATAGCCAGCATTGCTCCTTTTCTGTACCTGCAGTTCAGATGTAAACAGCACTGCTTATGCTTTTGTAGGCTGTGGCAAAACTAACAGGCCGAGAATTAAAGGCTTATGCAAAAGCTGGAGCTGTGGCTGATGAAGTGCTCTCATCCATCAGAACAGTGGCTGCTTTTGGTGGAGAGAAGAAAGAAGTTGAAAGGTTTGTTTGAACAAACTCTACAGTCTCTGATTTCTTTTTCCTGAAGCAATGTTATGCTGTAATGCACAATACATTCATAGCAATTAATGTCTATATTCTATAACTATGATTTATTAGCTTTGAAACTTATATGCATGTATGTTTCAGAAATTTAGATTTCAAGTAACATATGCAGAACTAGTTTTATAGTCTATCACTGAAATAAAGCATCAGCAATACTATCTTCAATTCATGCTTACTTGTAGGAACATTCTGTCATATTTTCCCTAAAATGTCTGTCTGATATATCACTTTTGCAGCACATCTAAAAACTTTGAGTACTTTCAAGCTAAGTAGGAGAATTAGTTTCATCAGGCCATGTTTTTTCCTGCAAATTTCTCTTAAATTCTATGAAAATATAACATGGCTGTAGGATGTGCTCTGGAGTGTTGGCCAAATTCTCAAATCCTGTGTTAATCTGCTAAAACTCCAAATCCCATGGTGAGGTATCTGCAGTGAGTGTGGTTTTTCTTGTGCTTACTACACTAGAACATACATGGATTTCATGATCTGGGAGCACTGCTGTTTTTAGCAGTGATCTCTCATTGCAGAATGATTTTGTATCAACCCTACTGTGTGGACATTCTGCTGAGTCGTCAAAGGTGCCTCATTTGGTCTTTGATAGTTTTGAAATTTTTGTCAAATTTATTTAATTCCCTCTTATTTTTCTCTCTTTCTACAGATATGATAAGAACTTGGTGTTTGCTCAGCACTGGGGAATCCGAAAAGGAATAATAATGGGATTGTTCACTGGTTACATGTGGTTTATAATTTTTCTAAGTTACGCATTAGCCTTTTGGTATGGCTCTAAACTTGTCCTTGAAGAAGATGAATATTCACCTGGCACTCTTCTGCAGGTACTCATTTTAGCTTGATGCAGCTTTTCTGGACTGTTCTTTAAAATAATTCTGGATTATTAATTCTATTCTGGTATCTGGTGGCTCCATGGTAACAAACTTTATGTATGTCTTTTAAAGATCATTACTCACTATATGTATGAGACAACTGGATAAGATAAAAAAATCCATTTTAAGTATTTTGAATATTATCTATGGTGATCAGAATAATGCTTTCATTTGACAGTCCACTACACAATTATCAGAGACCCAAAACTAGCTTTTTCATTTTATGGGTCAGCATGGGGCTTATGGGATGTTGGCTTCTCTGAAGAATTTTATGATGAAAAACACTGTGGTAAAGAGACACCTAACCAAACAATCTTGTCATGTCTAATGAACATTTTGTGTTCCTTTGAGAAACCATTTCCTGTTGTTTTGTTTTTACAAAGGCCATGTAAACATATATGCAGATAAAAACACACCTGGCCATGGCTCCTGCAGTGTGTACAAAAACTACACTAATCTGCATAGCACTCACACATTCACTTCTGCATAGTAGTTGCTTTAAACACTGCTGGCCTCAGTGCAACAAAGCCAACATCTACAGGTATTTTGGTTAATTGCTTAAGCCAGGACTGCCCAAACAGCAGACACCAGTCCAAACCAAGAACAACTTCTCCTGAACCTTACCCTTCTGGGTATTCTGATGAGACACCTGCTTTTGCTCCTTCTCTGCCTGTTGCACATCATGAGAGTTCCCAGCCACCTGCAGCATGCAGTGCAAAGCTTCTTGCTAAATGGAACTTGGCAAATTATCCTGAGAACATTGTAAACCTGAGTCACTCTGTTCAAGGAGGAAATAATTTGCACCTGCTCTCAATACCTATAGTTGATATGAGGTAGTGCTGTGAAAAACAAAGTGAGCAATTTCCTTGCCTTGCTCATATAGTCCAGAGCTTCCAAAAGACAAATGGCAAACAGTGAGGAGCAACTCTGTGGCTGAAAAACTGTAGCTGTCAACAGAGGGTCTCCCTTATCCTCCCCTTCCTCACAGCTACCAGTCGTCTTTCTTCTACTTCATATTTTCTACCATGCACTTCTAGTTTGGCAGAGGGCAGGAGGGGGGATTTCTAGATACAAAACATTGAAATATGCTTTTCCTGCTCTCTCAAACAGTCACGTACCTGCCATACTGCATTCAGATGTACTAAGTATTGCCTCCCCTTCCTCTTCTGACAGGTGTACAGAACACGATCCTTCATGTTAATGATGGACTCTGACAGGCATAGAACCCCCTTGCTTTGAGACTCATTCCTGCAAGAAAAATAGTTAATAGTAAAGCTGAGTGTAAATGTATGGCATGATCTCTACATCCCAGCGTAGACATTTGCAGTGCACAGTATGTGTTCAGTAGATTCCTCCACTTTAGCTATAGGAATATTCCCAGTAAACATCATTATACTGCAAAGGAGGACTGAATCCTATGTGCTATTATTTCTTTCTCAACAGCAGTGTTTCCTTATACACTTTGCCCCATTTATCATGAGTTCTGTTTGTGTTGTGTCCAAAAGCTTAGCTGAGTCCTCGATTGCTTCTTTGCAAAATTTTCAGGCAAGCTAGAGCAAACAGTTGCATACCAGACATAAGGTTCCATGTCTCCTCATGTGCAGGGTGAATGTTCAAACAACAAAACAACAAAATGGACCAAAAGCCTACACCAAAGACTTTATCCAACCCTTACAACCTGTTCTGGCAAAACACCTCTGTAACTGAAAAACAAAGTAAAACAGAAAAGTAATTTCACTGAAATTTTACTGAAAAGTAAAACAGAGTAAAGTATCAGTATCAGTGTTGGTTGATATCAACCCTTACAGTTCAGCAGATGCATGAGAAATCATTAGCTACTCTATTCTGGTATGCCTGTCTAGGCTGTAAGCTGTAATAAAAAGGTGATGTCATATTTTGTTAATTTCTTTTTCCACTTCTTCAGGTTTTCTTTGGTGTTTTAGTAGGAGCGTTAAATCTTGGCCAGGCATCTCCCTGTCTGGAAGCCTTTGCCACTGGTCGTGGGGCTGCAACAAACATTTTTGAGACTATAGATAAAGTAAGTAATGCATTTCTAAGCTGTATTCCTTTGTAGTACCAAAACAATTTAAAAAGCACCAAGTGGTACTAGTTTTATCTACTGTGTAAATAATGAAAAATTAGTCTGATTGAAGAAAAACTGACTGTGCAATAGAAAAGTATAGTGGGATGCACATGGGCTCAAAGAACGCATTGAACAGATTTCTTAAGAGGCCTCATTCTGAAGCTTAACCTCAGCTGTTGCTGTTCCTTGTTCCCATTTCTCCTTTCATGCAATTACTTATCAGTGCTGGCCCATGGAAGGTATACTGGCAGGCAGTCACAGTCTGCAATCAAACTTGCAGCAACCATCCCATAGCTTCCAGCCTCCAGATGGCATCAAATAGTGTGGCTCCATTGGCATTAGAGGTGAAGGTGGCCTCTGTCACTTGTCCCAGAGCTACCCTGAGCAAAAACAGGACCAAATGAGCACAGGTACTGGTCATGCAGCTGTCATAAATGTTAATCACAATATTATCTAAACAGATACTTGAAATAAGGTTGTATGAGAGACTCTGAGGCAACACTGAAATTTACTGATTCCTTTCTTGCGGATTTCTTTCTATAGCTTTATAAATTGGAAAAGTACTGTTGATTTCTGAAAGTGTGTATTATTTCTGTTCACTGACAAGCTTTGTTGTGCTGAAACCTACCTGTGTAAACACATTAAAATGTTGCTTGTCTTTTACAGAGCACATAAGGCTATGGTAATGCTAACAGTTTTTAGTAACCCTTCAAACTTCTGTAATAATGATAAAACATATAGACTCCATAAGCTAAAGCTCTAAAATGAACTGAAAATAGAGATGAATTAAGGACGTGTTTTTCAGAGAAAAAAATTGAAATTGTAATGAGTTGCTACAGTAAGGATTGATCACAATATTCAAGATAAGGCTGAGTCACGTAACCTTAGGGTAAAAAAAAACAAACCAATGTCAGATTTCATCTGTCTAGAGAAAGGGTGACAAAATTAGATGCATCTGCTTGCCACATTTGTAGATTTGTGATTAGACAGTAAAAGCACAGCTCTGCCCTGGCACTAAACATAGTTATGTTAAGGTTCCCATCTGCAGGATCAGTAAAACTTCTTCATAGATTATTATCAGAATTTAAGTTAGTTACATTCCTGAAGAGCAACCAATCTTGTATCTATACTTAACATCTAAGAACATAGACATTTCTCATTTTAACTTTCCTTTCAATCTGTTAGGCTATATAAATGACCATGAACATTTCAGTTATCAAATATTTGTTGCTATAGTTTTAATTTACTGTCTGTATTCCATGCTTCAAAAAATCTATCCTTAGAAAATTTTATTTCTTTGTGATTCCTCAAATTTCTCTTAGTTCTAGCAGTCCGCAATACCCAAGACCTGGCCAGAAGTATGCAAGACCCAAAGCACTTCTTAGGAAAACTACCTGAGTGGTTGTCTGTCATATTTGCAGTAAGCCTACAATGAGAAGGGGCTGCATCCTTCTCATCTGTGCTACCCACCAGCGACAACTTCCCCATCACTCTGGCCCTCAATTTCATGTCCCTTGCCTGCTATCCCTGGGGCAGACCCTGCAGCTGGCTCCATGCAGCCAAGTGCTGTTCAAACACAAATGCCATGGCTTTGTATGCTATTGGGAATATTTATCTACTGCAGTACTGCTGACTGTTTAACAGCAAATAAATAACCCATTAAATTTCATCCTAGAAACCCACCATTGACTGCATGTCAGAAGATGGCTACAAGCTGGATAAAGTACGAGGTGAAATTGAATTTCATAATGTAACATTCAATTATCCATCCAGACCAGACGTAAAGGTAATTATTCATCACCCATCCTGTGAACACAATTATTGCAAACAAGCAAAATATCCTGGTTCTACCAACAATTTCTAGATTTTCAGTAGAAATTGTTTTCCAGAAGCCCAGACTCTTTGTTTAAAAGTAGACTGAATAATCCTTCCATTAAAATGTTCTTCTGCTTACCATTTGGCTTATTTTACTATTCTGACATATCCATTGCCACATCCACATATTCCTTGCTGCTGAGCATAAACTCCCAGTAATTTCAGGCAAATTCACCCACATCTTCTCTTATAATCAGTGATGCCCTTGTATCAATGTGTGCGAGATAGAACACAAAGTAATAAACTGAATGGTACAAGGAGATTTTATAAAACTTTTCTATTACCCTGGGGATGCACCATGAGACCCATTAAAATGCTAGGAAAGAGACAGGAGTGTAGGCTGTATATACCACTATTTCTCTACTCCTGTATTTGAATTGACAAATTCTCCTTGGAATAACATTGGACAAGCATATTAGTGCCATTACTTCTAAAGATGGAAGCACATGTTGTATCAGATTTTTCTACAGAATTTCACTGTAACATTCTTAATATTTATGCTTTACACACATTCACAATACACACACAGTATTCTTTAAAAGAAAGATAATTTACTAAGTTCTCTAATGTCATTAACTTGACTAATTCGTAATGATGAACAACAGGAACAATGAAAGGCCACAGTCTTCCTGCCTGTTGTAGAAATGAGTGCTCTGCATCTACCAAGTCTTCAAACAGTGTAAAAATACGTGGCTTGCTTTATCCTCTTTTTTCATGATAATTTTCTGAATTTTGTAAAATTGCTTTGAGTCTTTACTTTAAGGTACAGAATATATTTACTTGGTTGTGTGACTATAGGAGAATTAAAATAGATCTCTTTGGTTTTTCTTTTCCTATCCAGATTTTGGATAACCTCAATATGGTGATTAATGCAGGAGAGACAACAGCTTTTGTTGGAGCTAGTGGAGCTGGAAAAAGTACAACAATACAGCTCATCCAGCGTTTCTATGACCCCACTGATGGCATGGTGAGTGTTGCAGCCTAGAATGTGTTTCTCTGGCCCCAGAAACTGTAAGAATGGCATGGTTTCTTCTCCAAGGTGGGAAGGAAGCTTACTAACTTCCTTTTAATTTCTTCTTTTTTTCCAATTATTTTTATATTAGTGAAATATCTTCCTGCACATTTCTTTTATAAGCCTGTGCTTAATAGTCTTATAAAAACAATTATGTGAAAGAGCAAACTGTTAGGAGAAAATAAAAATTCAGTGCTAAATCTGTGTAAAAACTGTACCTATAGAAGTGATAATTCAGGACTGTTTCTGGCAAACACAGTATTGAACATTTAAACATTAACCCATAATATCACTTGAGTATATGCAATTCCAACTTAGTAATGGCTTGGCTAAGAATATGAATTAGATCTATTCAAAATCTCATTCCATTTATGTGTTCCTATATCAAATAGGAACACATAATCACATACATGTTGACCTGTATTTGAATATATAAGAAACAAAGAAACAAATTACTGTAAATAACATAATCATCACTTTCATGATTCCATTTCACCTGGTTTTATTTCTGATGCCAAGCAGAAATGGGAGATGAAATCAAAAAGCCCAGCTCCGAGAGCCAATATTACTGCCACTGCTTTGTCACTCTGTATCTGAAAGCTGACTTTTATGCTGGTCAGGGAAACACAGCATCAGAGGCCCTTCACTTCCACTGTGTTTTTCTTTGTCTCTGAAGTGGAGGGGATAATGTCCCTGAGTATTTTCCTAATTTTGTGTCCATGTTCTAATTGTAGATTACCCTGGATGGCCATGACATTCGTTCCCTGAATATCCAGTGGCTGCGCTCACAGATTGGCATCGTTGAACAAGAGCCAGTGCTCTTTGCCACCACCATTGCAGAGAACATTCGCTACGGGCGGGACGATGCTACCATGGAAGACATAATCAAAGCAGCCAAACAGGCCAATGCTTACAACTTCATCATGGATTTACCACAGGTATGCTCTGCCTTGGAAAGCATTTGGCAGAATTTGATAAGAAAAAATAATTTTTTTGTCCTTTTGTTCCTCCTAGCCTGCAGCAATTTGTGCTCAAGTGGAAGGGCAGAAGATTAATACAGATAGGAGGCAACAATCTTTCCTTTGACTACAATTATTTAGGTCTTACTACATTTATTCCACCATGTTATAAAAGCAAACACCCTCCCACTGTCCCCCCAGCCCCAAAATACAACCCTTAGAAGAATTAGTTCCTCAGGAATCATTTACATAACATTCAGTATCATGGTAATGTTCATAGCATGATTTTAAAATTTGTATTTTTCATGCTTTGGAGATCTTTTTATGTTCGGGCCAAAAGCAAAGAGCCCAGCCTCTGACTAGCTAGCATTTGTTACTTCACCTGTATGTTCTGATGCTCACAAACTCTCCTTGTATGAGCTCTGTAAGCCAGCTGAGGTTCCTTCTCCAGTTTCTTCCCTAACGATGACAGGTCTTCAATCATTCCTCCTTACAAAGCCCAAATTGGATAGTATTGAGCTCTCTACTTTTCTAGAACATTATTTTGCCAAGTAGCTTCTGAAAATGATGTGTTACAACAATGAATGGTATTGACATGATTCAAGTATCATTAACTAATATTAGTACATTGTCTTTATCCTCCATCTATGCATTTCCAGGCTTCCAGGAAACTATTCACTGAAAGGCTGTTTAAAGGCCCCTATTTATTTCATGAAAATGGAGGAATAAGAGAGATTTAGCTCTAAGTGAATATAATTATCCTGTCTCTCAATATGCCAGGCTTTATGTGTTTGTTTAATTCTTTACCTGAACCCAATGCCACCAGAGTATGGTATCCATGAATCAAGGACACAGTGTTCATGAGTCACAGGCCATCAGCAGACAAGGCCAGCTCTGGGAAAAGTTTGCTTGTGAGTCATCTGATGTAGAGTGGGTGGGTGATTCCTGTCCATTTCAGCTTTTACTGATATAGCTGTTTCAAGCTGAATCAGAACACCTCACCTTTTTAACCAGTCCATACTTTTGGTATGGGGTTGAAAACCTGGTTCAGGCAAAATGATCTTGTACATTATGAAGAAAGTTATTTCACCTGTTGCTCTTTGAATCTGCTGCACTAACCATGTTTTTTACCAATACCTTCACCAGAAGCTTAACAGACTTTTTTTTCTTATCTGTTTAATTTTCACTTTTTTCCTTCACACAGCAATTTGACACTCATGTTGGAGAGGGTGGAAGCCAGATGAGTGGAGGTCAAAAACAGAGGATAGCTATTGCTCGAGCTTTGGTGCGAAACCCCAAAATCCTGCTCCTGGATATGGCTACGTCAGCACTGGATAATGAAAGTGAAGCGATTGTCCAGGAAGCACTTCATAAGGTTTGCTACAGTATATCAAAAATCAGACTGGAGAGGACAGTAATTATTTCTAATGCGCTCTGCAGAGGGTGCTACTGAATTGCAACAAATCAGTGAAAAGTGTTTCTTAACTGTTTCACAAGTACAAGTAGAACCCTAGTATTATGGACTGAGAATAATTTTTTCTTACATTGGGACATCAACAGAAACCTATAGCTTCCTTTGCTCAGAAATAGATGCTTCTCTGTAGGCTGTGGATGGAGCTAAAGTCAAAGTGAACTGAGCCCACTAGAAGGACTCCAGTTAATTTGATGAGCTTCTATACTGCACAGCTCATTGCCAGCATTTCCGTGTGCAGTGCTGGCAGTGGGGCTGTTGTTGTCTCCTTCAGGCTCGCCTGGGCCGCACTGCCATCTCCATTGCTCACCGCCTGTCAGCCATCAAAGCCGCCGACGTCATCGTCGGGTTGGAGCACGGCAGGGCTGTAGAGAGAGGAACTCACGAGGAACTCTTGCAGAGGAAAGGGGTTTATTTCATGCTGGTGACCTTACAAAGCAAAGGAGATACAGCACCTAACAGAGAAGAAACAGAAAGTAAGTATTTTGTTTTCTTTTATAAAATCATGTAAAATACCACAGAATGCAGGCTTTTTTTTTTTTCTTTTAATAAGGTCTAGTAGCTGCTTTTTTTCTGCTGCTTTTATGGCTGAATTTTCATAGAAGTAATACACTGATAGCCCATGCCAAAGTGGTTTTGCTGCCTATGTGCTGAAAGACTTTCCTAATACAAGTCTGAAACATTAGCTCTGACCTGCAATATCCATCATTTTATAGCTCCACCGAGTGCCAAAAGTCCAGTTCTGCTGCATTTGGAATTCAAGGACATTACAGACTATGCTGAAACCATCCTATTTTTTTGCTAGAGACAGATTTGAATCAAAGCTTCTGGAAATTAAGGGCTAATAGAATGATCTGTTGTATTTTTGTGAAACATGTTGGATATGATTATCTTGAAATAAGAGAGCAATTGCAGAAGTAAAATAGGTATAAAAAGGCTTTAGCAGTTACATCTGAAGCAAGATGGTCCTTGGGCTAATATTATGTTAACTTCATCATGTCAAATACAAATATAAAACTTGTGAAACCTATAGGTTGAGTAGCAAGGTTATATTACACCCCTTGCCTTCTACGAAGTATTGCATTTATAACTTGGAAACTATGCACCTTTTTGTAGAGCCACTGTGTATTTAGGTTGTATTCAATTTTGGCACTAACTTCAGAGCTCTATATACTGTATTTTGCAGCAGCAGGGGATAATGTGGTTGAGCCAAATCTTGAGAATGTCCAGTCATTCAGCAGGGGAAGCTATCAGGCCAGTTTGCGGTGAGTCTTAAAAATGGTTGTAAATCTCAATGTTTCCAGACTACTCTGGATGTTTTGACTTCATCCCACTATTCCAAAATCCCAATAGTGCTAACAAATCACTTTTCTGTGAGCTGTGTAAAAGACAGCTGAACAGCTGTAAGCATTTTACTGAGATAGTCTTGGAAAGAAATAGCTTGAGTAATAATGTTACTGATTGAAGTCCACGGATAAATAGCAAGGCTCTTAATTTTGGTCCTTTCTACCCATAGTACCTTCTCCAATTTTGATCTACTCTGTTAATGTTCTGGCTTTGATATTAATAACATAAGCCTTAGTTGTAACATCTAATGCACTTTCAGTCCAGTCATTTGAAAAATTACTTGCTGTGCAATTACTTGAGAAATCAATGCAATCTACAAGGACATCTTTATTATGGCTTGTACTTGATGAAAGTTAAAGCATTTTACAGCCAGACTGTCTGGTAGCTAGAAATTTATTATTTCTTCCAGGCAAGCCCATGTCAGGCATATGCAAATTAATACATCTCCGACATTACAGAGTTACGTTTTGTCAGAGAGAAAGGTGGTTTGTTTCAGCATCCTATTTTGCTGGACTGAATTACTGGTAGTGGTAGCAATGATTTGACTTGGTGTCTTAGTAACTTATGCAAGAGGAGTAGGACACACCACAAATACAAAATACATGGTCCATCTAAGA
The DNA here is from genome assembly GCA_013397375.1 of Toxostoma redivivum. Classification (NCBI taxonomy): domain Eukaryota; kingdom Metazoa; phylum Chordata; class Aves; order Passeriformes; family Mimidae; genus Toxostoma; species Toxostoma redivivum. The sequence goes on from VXBI01007280.1 coordinate 88,551, forward strand.
CAATGTCTGAGTGGTGTAAGTGGAATATGATTTTGAAAAGTATTTGTCCCAGTTGGTGAGGTATTTTCCTCCGAAGAAGTTGAGAACATATTCAAGAAAGAAAAAGTCTGTGGATTCCTATTAATTGCTTCAATGCATTCTGATTTAGTTGATATGAAAACTGTACCTGCTTTGCAAGCGATTACTGTTTTTACTAAGCTGTCAAGAACAGGCCGTTTCTGTTCTCTTTGCAGAGCTTCACTTCGGCAGCGCTCAAGATCCCAGCTCTCCAATGTGGTCCCTGACCATCCACTGTCTATTGGAGGAGATCCTGCAGAGGCTGCCTATCTTATGCCTTCTTATGGAGAAGATGATGGAAAAGCAAAAGAGGTCAGGTCCAATAGTTTGTTATGAAATTTTCAACTGAATAGGTTATATTATTCGTTAGTGATCACCTGTAGCTATGTGCTTGTAGTTTAGAAGTTCTTGGCAGGTACACCTCGGCTTGATCCTTTTCTCTCATTAAACCAAACCACAGTTTCAATTCTGATCTCTGTGTAAATCCCATGCTGCATTTTGATGGCTGTTTTGATTATTGGTCCATACAAAACTTTTAGCAGAGAAATTTTTCTATTTGCTCTCTACCTGTTGGTAAATTGATATATGTTGTAAATTTAGTTGAAAAACATAAATTTATAAAAGCTGAATTAAGTGACAACAAGCAAACTGCTCAATCTGTGAAATGTAATTAATAGGCACTCAGTGATACAAATGGCACTGCTTCTTGTTCAGTAAAGAATAAATTCACTTTCATCTAAAAATCATCTGGAGATGAGCAGAGGGACACCCTCACTGCAACCTAACCCAGAATCTTTCCGCTGTCAGTGTCCTCTTGCAATCAACTGGCATAGAAAATAAAGGCCAGCATGCCTTAAAATTACACAGAATATGTAGGAATGTGCACAATGGGTTTCCAAAGTGCCTATGAAGATTCCTGCATCAATTTGCATGACTGCAGTTGTTCAGTGCAGAGAGTAGCAGATAAAATTTACCCTTCTTGCTATTGCCAAGCCTGTTCTGTGGATAGAGGGCTTGAGTTCTGCCACTCTGGCACCAGCTCAGAAAAGGAGAAAATACAAAATGTTTTCACCCACTCCTCCCTGCATATTTCCAAAAGATAGGTCTTCACAGTGTCTCTTTTGTCTGGTTGTTTCTAGTCATATATATTGAGGCAGATGAGCAGGGTGAGCACACTGTTACAAAAATTCTGCACAAATCAAAGTGCAGGATAAGTTATAATTTGATGATGAATTTTCTTCCCTTACTGGGCATAAGTATGGGAATTCAGCATATAGTCTGAGGATGTTTCACAGAAGGGAGGCATAATTACCATGTAAAAAGCCTGAATCCAGCTATCACTCTGTAATCTCTCGTTTTAATTATATTACATACCTATTAATTTGATGCAGTCTGATCAGTGTGGTCATTCACAATCCTTAAAAATAATATTTAAAAGATTGAATGAGTGACAGACAAATCTGCTTGTGAAGAGGAAATTTAAGTTTTGGCACTGAGTATTTCATCACACCTTGTCTGGAGACAGCTGAAAGGGAATAGCCTGAGTTTCAGTGGCAGAAAATCTTAAACTGGTTGTAAATAACCTCTGCAGCTAGAACAATTAGAGCTGCAAAAGGTATGAATCGCTCTCTTTTTCCCCAGGGATGGTAAAGGTAGTTGTTTATTTAACCCTTTTGTTAAGTAAACTTGACTTATTAGGGCCAGAAAAGAGCTCCAGGTGTCTCTGTACCTCCCATACAAAGCTAGAGCAGCTGTTTGGGCCACTAGTTTAACAAACCAGGCTAACTATTTTATCTCGCTATCAAATGGAGAGCATCACTGATGGAATGCATTTACTTCAGAAAACCAACCTGTTTTTTAGGAATCTGTTGTGGAGGAAGATGCCAAGCCTGTACCATTCACAAGAATTTTGAAATACAACGCCTCTGAATGGCCATACCTGGTGCTTGGATCTCTGGCAGCAGCTGTGAATGGAGCCGTCAATCCACTCTATGCTTTGTTATTCAGTCAGATTCTTGGGGTATGTTATGGTAACATGTTATTTCAAAGTGTATTTTAGCTCTGAAAAAGAGGAGAGTGAATATATGATGCACAACTTGACATGTTTTGGCAAGTCTTTAGATCTCATCAAGTAAATAGGGTTAACCTTGCCTATAAACAATTATTCAGTAGAGATATTTATATCACTGTCATCAAACTATCATTAGAGCTCTTTGAAGGGGTAAGCTTATCAGAATTAATCACGTGTTCTTAATTTTCTCTTTTGTGCATTTCCCAGGAACTGTCAGGAATGGATTTCTACACTTGCATACAGTTTATTTTAGATGAGACAAAATACACCTCACATGCAAGTACAATGGAAAGAGACATATACTAAGGTCATTCTATGCAGAATTTTATAGCACAGACTTGGAAAGCCTTTGAGAAAGCTTTCAATCAGATCTAAAAAATACTTCTTTTTTTGTTTACATATTTCAGGCATCTTTTGCTGCCTGTTCCCTGCAGAATGCCTAGGGAGAGGTAGATAATTGTACCTGGGTTAGATAATTGTACCTGGGTTAGATAATTGTACCAGCAAAGAGTAGGCTTGCATCAACAGGCTTGGAAGCAGACAGTAGGAATATGCTTTAAACCTTAACATTCACTAAAAGATACAATATTTTCAAAATCCACTGCCTCTTTTGAAACTTGTCAAGTTCAGCCATGAGTGTTTATTTCTTCAAAAACTTGTGGTGATAGAAAAAGGATTCTTCCCCTTTTGTGTAAAAGCTTTCTGGGAAAATGCTTGCCAAGTTGGTGGGAAACTGGAGGGCTGCCTGAAGATACTCAGTGCAGCTCTAAACGGTGCCTAGGAAAGTGTCCTAAATTTTCAAGAATTAGGCTAGAGAAAAATGTGGTTGAGTTTGGGATCAAACATGAATTACTGAATGTAAGGTGGACTTATTAAGGGGATAGGAGCAGCGGCAGATCATTGTATGTTTTTTTCTTATTATGACAGATTAAAACAGACCTGGTGATTTTTTTTCTTTAAAACAAATATTCATCTAAGACAGTAACATGCTTGCTGCTGATAAGACAGCATGGTGTTGGAACAGCCCTTAGCTTGAAACACTAAGGGCTGGTGTGGTATTATTGTTTTGGAATCTGCAGGATTTATTTTGTTGACTGATGTACAAAGTTAAGATACTTGAAGTGAAATTCCTGTCAGAGAACATCTATTTCTTTTTCTTAAATTCATGCTCTAATTCCTTTCTGTTACTTTGAGGTATGGATCATTTAAAACAAATAATAACATGGGTTGACCTTTTAAGACTAGTAATTAAATTTATTTTCATGTAATTTTGTAGCTGTAATGAAAATTCTTTCACTTTCTACTGCCAAATACTCACCTAGAAGAATTTAGGCTCGTTTTATTATAGGCAGAAGTTGAAATGCCTAAGTTATTTTTAATAATAAAATCTTACAGAGAATGTTAGAGTAATAAACTATCTTGCAGATAAGATTGAGAGATTAGACAATTTATAGTAATTCTAGCTATGAAATCCAGTGAGTATTAATTTAAGATTAGTGGAGAAGTACAAATATGAGCTTTGACCTCTATCTGGAAACAGCAGAAATAGTTCAGATGAAGAACTTCAGATAGGTAATCTTCTCTGGTTGAAAGGAATCACTAAAGGATAAATTTGGACCACTTCTTCAGCAGTAGCCCACAACACTGGGAGGTGTTAAAAAAGACTAGACATTAAAAAATGAAAATACCACAGAGATTGGTACTGAATGGGGTGGAGGGGCTCCTCTTTTAACACTAATGCTTTTTCTCAAGTGCCCAGCAGTACATTAACAGCATGTATCCTCACTCCTTCAGGAAAACACTGGGTTCCTCTTGGAGCCTACCTATGGCAACAACAGCATCTGTAATGTCATGCAGGGAGTTATACACTGGGGTATAATTATTTACAGACTTTATTTTGTACAGACTAATAAAGTTGCAATTGGCCCAGAGCAGAGAGGAGGTAAGATGCTGCCACACTGTTGCTTTGTTGCTATGCTGTTTATTGCATTGCTATTCTCTGGTTATCATTGTTTACAGTGGGGGGTGAGTGGTTAATTATAACCAGGGATAGGACACAAATAGGAGTAGTGTGTGCAGGCACCGAGTATACTGAACTTGTTGGTTAACAGGAGTAAAACCCATTATGTTTTAATCCAGGCTCACCTTAGGAAATATAAGGAATCAAATCTTTGCAGAGGGTGAGGGACAACTCTGTGTGCTGGCTTTGGTTGCAGGATGGGTTTCTGTACTTGGCAATTGGGAGTCAAGAACAAATGTCACACACAGCAAAACTGACATTTCTATTTATTTCTTTTCAAAGACCTTCTCCATTCTTGATGAAGAAAACCAAAAAAACCAGATCAATGGTGTCTGCGTGCTCTTTGTCTTAGTTGGAGTTGTTTCATTTTTCACACAGTTTCTACAGGTAATAGCAGACCAATTTAGCTATAATACATATTATTGGTTTTGCACCCTTTCTCAGTGGGTGTGACTTTCTGTACAACCTTTATTTATTCTCATGTACCCCAGGGATACACCTTTGCCAAGTCTGGTGAGCTGCTTACAAGACGGTTAAGGAAGATTGGTTTCCAGGCTATGCTTGGGCAAGACATTGGTTGGTTTGATGACCGGAAGAACAGCCCCGGTGCTTTGACTACCAGACTTGCAACAGATGCCTCACAGGTCCAAGGGGTAAGACCTGGCACCTTATGAATCATTTTACTATAGGCTCTGATTGAAGGCCTAGTTTGGCATGTTGTCACAGGAATTAGCTACCATGCAACCAGCCAGATCAGTGTAAATCAGTTTTTAGTAAGCCAATTAAGCTATTTCTATTCATCACAGACTGCTGCCATGGAAACAATAGTAGTATATGGTATATCCTGAAAGTACAAACAAGAACTCAAAAACCAACAATGGAATGGGAAGGAATATCCAATGTAGAAGTTGATTTTCTGTTCCTTTCTGGAGATGAATTCACTTTTCCCCACAATGTTAAAGTGTTCAAAAACGTCAAAATAGTATGTTAGTGACAGTTATTAATAACCATGTTTTCCAGTTTTCAGCATGATATTGTGCATGTTGTGGCAGTTTTGATTTAAACTGACAACCCACTTGAAAAACCAATCTGCAGTACTGGCTGGTGCTCCAGCTGGGAATCCTGCAGCCAGTTTCAGTGAGACACTAACTGCATGCATTGCGTTCCTTAGTGGCTGAGGGTTAAATCATGTGGAGCTGTATATGTCCCCTATCTGAACTGATCCTTTGATAGAATGAGTCAGATGCCATTTTGCTGGGCTGCAATGTAAGCGATTTTCTAGAAACAAGGAAGGAGATGTACAGATTTCTTTTGTGGCAAAAATTGTCAGGTTTCAGCTTGACTGAGGATTGTACATTAGTTTTTAAAAACTGTTAACAGGGGTTTTAGAGAAGGTTTCCAAAACCCCCATCAGCAGCAATTTCTACAGAATCAGAGAAACCTGCTGCAAACCTCACAGGCACAGGGTATCTTTTAATTGAAATAAATGAACTTGTAAACCTCTGACTGAACCATTTAATAGCCTCCTAAAGGACATCTTGGTTCGAAGCACAGCAGTGAGGCACAGCCATCCAACCCACAGCTTGCAGGGGGTGAGGGAGACCAGAGCTACTGCACAGCAGTGCCCTGCACCTTTCGCTACCTGACACAGATCTTGCTGCAGGTCAGAGGAGGAGGAGATGATGAGCATTTTGTGCTGCCAAGTTCATATCCTGCAAATGAGTTTGACTGAAAATCATCAAGGATACCAAATGTACATTTTTATTCTAATACATAGCAATATAGTTCTTCTTTAGGGTGCTGCTTACTGCTGTGAAAGAAAATTACTTTAGACTAAGTAAGTCTACTAGAAAGAATAGTGTTGAAGTACATCAGGAGCAAATGCATTCAATAAAGATGATGCCAAAGCTGTATTTTTTTCCTTAATAAAGGGATAGGTAGAAATACAACTGTTTCATCCCTTTTCAGTGATGTTGCTTACTGATTTTAGCACAGCAGAGGCTTTGTTGTTAATACATAAGTTATAAAATGGTCCTGTTGATTATTTGTTTCTACATGGATAAACATATTCAGATGAGTGATTCTCCAGGGAACCAAGGCAAAAGACTTCAATAGATTATCTTTCTCACAATCAGTAGAAAAAATCTTCTGACTTCTCAATGGAAAATTTGGTGAATCAAAGGAATACTGGACATGATCCAATTAATTTGAAACAGTATATTCCAATGCTGTCAGTGCTGTCAGTGCTGTTAGTGCCTTATGTTATTTTAATTTACAGTTTTCTAAAGTTTTATAGGAAGATTTGTTTACTTTGTTTTTGAAGTACAAATCAATCATGTCCATTTCTTTCTTTCAAAGGCAACTGGATCGCAGATAGGAATGATTGTCAATTCCATTACTAACATTGGGGTGGCCATGATCATTGCCTTCTACTTCAGCTGGAAACTGAGTTTGGTAATAATGTGTTTCCTGCCATTTTTGGCTTTATCTGGAGCTGTACAGGCTAAAATGCTGACAGGATTTGCCTCACAGGACAAGAAAGCACTGGAAGCTACTGGACGGGTAATGCTAGTTAAAGACTAATTTATATTTGCAGTCATGGGTAGATGAAAAATTAGTCTTTAGGGACCATCAGTAATTCAAATGTCATGAAACTGACAATGCTTTGTGAATAAGTTGCAATATTTCAGCTTGTTAAACCATTGAAACAGCACTGGGAACTCCATAGCTGCAAAAACACTTGCTACATGGACTGTGACTAACCTTGCAAAAGTTATTGGACCAAAGTAGTAGACACAGAGCTCTCAGCAGTGCGGTTCACCTTTGTTGGGTTTTATTTAAACACCCATTTGCTGATGCCCTGTGTATAAACTGTCCTCAGAAAACAGTGATACTTGTTCACCTAGAAATGCTTGCACCTGAGAACATAACACTGAACCACAAATCCGTATATGGATTTTAGAGAGGACAGTTTGGTCCCCTTTGGTGGGTTGTACCAGCTTAAGAAGGAACTCTTAGCCCTTCCCATCTTAAGAATTAGGATCTGACCAAGTGCCCGCACCCAGAATGGTTAATTATTTACTAAGTCTTAAATCAAAATAATTCTTGACAAGGAGAGAAACTTCACTAATGAGTCAAGGCAACAGCTCTTACTCAATCGAACAATGCAAAGGCTGTGATGAAGAAGACACTCAATGCTTCAGCAGTTTTGGTGATGATTGTGTCTGGTGTTATTTTCTAACTTATTTGCCAGCACTGCATCCAAATGCCAAAAACACTGAGTTCTTCCAAAGTGATTGCTCATCAGCCATGCTAAACATGGAAAAAGTCTGCACAGTGCCCATTATCTGCTCATTCACACTGAATGATAATGCAGGGCGTTGACTCTCAATTTTGTCAGGAAAAAAACCCCTGAAATTGGATTTCTGATTGTCTACATTCAAATCTTTTCCTACATGCTGAAAACATTCATAAGCTATAATACCACACTTCCTTTCTGAAGGAATGTGTTATATTATTAATCTACTATCAAAATCCAAGCAAACTATACCATTTTAAAACAATTTCTTAATACAATTACTTGAGACTAAAAGGGTGAAATTAGGACAAAACAAGCCATCAATTTACTTCTGTAGATGAAATTATGGTACTCTTTTTTTGGGACATAAACCTAAATTCTGACTGGCAATAAATTACAATATAAAGCCTACAATTAATGAAAGTTCCACACAAGTTTTTATGGGCATTATCTCGTAATTTCCTGTGTTGCATTTTTCTATGTGCATAAGCAAGCATTTGCTTACCCTTTGCCTATGTACAAGGTAAAAATCTTGGAAATTGTCTCACTGAAGATTTTTATGTTCCATCTCATCACCTTTTGGAGGTGACGAGGAGGGAGGGTGAGCAGATGAGGAAACTTAGTAAATTTGAGTAGGTTCAATTTATGAAATGGAAGTTGGGGAGGCTATCACTTTTAACTCTTTCTCTGACTACTGCTAAAAGTAACTCAAAACAATTGAAATAAACATACTTAATTAATAAATCCATGCAACCAAGTAAGTTCCTAAAACAGTCTTTCCTTTTGTGGGCTTCACATCTATTCACATTATGTGAAGTAAGTCACAAGTGAGAGCATGTGCCTGATTTTCTAGAGTGCTTACAGTAACAACTGCAGTGGAGCAGGCACAGCATTGCTCCCAAGGAAATCAACAGGTGATTGATTGTAGGAAAGGTTCTCTTTAGGCTGTCTGCATCATGTACAAACGAATTTATATATTGCATCAGTGTCTTGAGTTCATGAAAGAATCGTGCACTTGTGAGACCACACTCTACTTTTCCAAGAAAAAATTAGGAGCTTTTTACCCATTTTTTACCTCTTCCAGATTGCCAGTGAAGCTCTCTCTAACATCAGAACAGTAGCTGGGATAGGAAAAGAGCAAATGTTCATAAACAATTTTGAGAAGAACCTGGATATGCCCTACAGAGCTGCAATCAAAAAAGCACATGTGTATGGACTCTGCTTTGGCTTTGCCCAGAGCATTGTGTTCATTGCCAACTCTGTCTCTTACCGATATGGGGGATTTCTTGTTGACAAGGAAGGACTCCATTACAGCTTTGTGTTCAGGTGAGAGCCTGCCCAGAGCCACAAACAGATCTCTAAAAGTTCTGGACTTGGTGTGGTGTTCAGTTTCCTGATGGCTTCCCAAGAATGATCATGTCCCCCTTCTCCACAGGGTGATCTCTGCTATTGTCACCAGTGGAACTGCTTTGGGAAAAGCTTCTTCCTATACCCCAAACTATGCCAAAGCCAAGACATCTGCTGCACGCTTTTTTCAACTGGTTGATCGGCTTCCTAAAATCAGTGTTTACAGTGAAAAAGGGGAAAAATGGGTAAGAGTAGAGATGTGTAATTTGTGATGTCAGCTCACTATAGGCATGGATGTTGCACTGATGATTTAGGAGTCAATGAGGATCATTGCTTTACAAGAAGGTCATGCTGACTGTAAAATTTTTATTTGTCATTGCTCTTTCACAAACAAGCTCTGTACTAGACAGAAAGAGTAGTATAAAGTCAGCCATTAGGAATTTGTCACTGTAGAACTCCTGTAAATTGGAATGGAACTGATTTGGATGACTCACAGAACAGTAAGCTCTTATTTCCTGCTGTATAGTTCACGACAAACCTGACTATTGCTGTTTTATAATGGAGGTTTTTCCAATCACATCAAACTGGTGGGAGGTGTTCATGAGGAAGCAAAGAATGGTTGAGTCAGACAAAATGAAAATGCTCCATTTCTGAAGAACTGAAAAATCAGACCCAGAAAATGGAAATTATTTATTTTATACATCATGTCTATATTAAAATGAAAAATGTGCCCATTTGTGAGGCAATGCCATTTCCAATTTATGCCTCTGACCAGTGCCATGCAGGGAAGCATAAGCAGAGAAACAGTGTTATGACTAATAGCTCCACCTCTAGAACAGCTATTCCAGTATGGTTTTCCTGAGATAATTTCATTAAGTGCAAATGTCATATTTTAAGCAAAAGATGCAGGAATGGATCTGAGGAAGAGTTATCTTGTACTTTACAACTCAGGGTTCAGTTCGAATTCACTGTCACTTTCTCCTTTTTCTCTTCACCAGGATGATTTCAAGGGAAGCATTGAATTTCTTAACTGTAAGTTCACATATCCTTCTCGGCCTGATATTCAGGTCCTGAAAGGACTCTCTATATCTGTTAAGCCTGGACAGACTTTGGCATTTGTTGGAAGTAGTGGCTGTGGTAAGAGTACCAGTGTCCAACTCCTGGAGCGTTTCTATGACCCTGAGAAAGGAAGTGTGGTAAGCAAAGAAAATGTGGTTTCTCTGCTCTGGCTTTCAGCAATGCTCTAAAAGCCTTCTGCATGTGCCCTACTGTGCGCCCTAGAAGTGGTGGCTCATACATGTGCAGTTTGGGGCTTCATCTCCTTCTCAAAAGGACATATGTGGACTATTTGGACAGTTCCCAAGTATTATCTCAGACATATTCAGACAAGATCAGAGAACTACATGCCTCAGGTGCACTCTCATGCATTATGTAGGCCATAGGCATTTGCCTTGGTAGCTTCTGTATGAGACATATGAATGTGTGTTGTACATTGTGAGAGCACAAGCAAGGTCAAGTCTGAATGGAGCAACAAAGAGCCTGGAACTTGCCTAGATTTAACTTTCAGTTATTCAATTACTGATAGTTTAAAAAGCCTTTATATGTTTTCCTAATGTACATACTTACCCATCCAGATTGATATCTCTTTCTCCGGAAAAAATCTGTGTGGTGATCACTATGTCAAGAAGGCAATAAAGCATGTGCCTAACCTTAATCAATTAAATAGTTCAGTAGGATTTCTGTTGAGCAAATCATCTGGTGTATTTTGTGGTATGGATCAAAGCCATACCACAAAATACAGATCACGCACAAATGAGTCAGAGATGAGCAATTCAACCAATCACTTCAAATCAGTTGTGTTTGAGTTTTAATGATATGGTTAAATAATTTAGTTTTATTATAAACTATTTGAGTGTTGGAAGCTGTTGTTTTGTAATGATGTTTCAAGTTTTCTCCCATTTCCTCGTAGTTAATAGATGGACATGACTCTAAGAACGTAAATGTGCAGTTTCTTAGATCAAAAATTGGAATAGTGTCACAGGAGCCTGTGCTATTTGACTGCAGCATCGCTGATAATATCAAATACGGCAGTAACACAAAAGAGGCGACAATGGAAAAAATCATAGAAGCAGCTCAGAAGGCTCAACTGCATGATTTTGTCATGTCTCTGCCTAATGTAAGTACCTGCAAGGCCTTGGCTGCTCAGTCTTCACTGCAGCAGGAGTTGCTCTGAAACCAGTTACAGTTGCTACACGCATGCACCTTTTATGTCCTTTTCCAGCTGTGGCAGTAGGAACAAAGACAGTACTGTGACCATTTGTTGTGCTCCTTAGAGTCTAGGTGTGAGTTACTACTGAATTCTTACACAGTAGGCAAATAGGTAAATCCTGTTTCCAGCTGTGGGAGATTTGCCTTGTGAGTAGGACATGATACTAAAACAAAAATATTTGAAGCAGGCTGCTTATGTACACTTAAGTAGTATTTAAATGCACTGAAAAAAATTAAGAGCATATAAGGTATGGATACAATTTAGGCACTCAAACAAAGCACTTTTATAGAAAGCCCTTAAATCACTTTTAGCCTCTTCTCCAAAATCTAGGGCAGGGAGAATTCTTTTTTGCCTCAGACAAATCAGTCAACATCTTGCTACACATTTTTCATTTTCATTCCAAGCTCATCATTGTGCTGCCTGGACCTCAGGGCCATGTGCAGACAAAGCACAGCTTGGAAACATCACCTCAAAACACATTTACTACTGTACATTGTTTCTGCGTTCCCAGGTTCTGCAAGTGGTCAGCAGTGATCGCCTTTCTTGCCCCTCTCCTGCTCCTCCTTTAGGCTGTGTACTGGTGTGTTAACTTACACCTGAATAAAAATACTCCTTTTGTATATTTTTCAGAAATATGAAACTAATGTTGGGGCTCAGGGATCCCAGCTGTCTCGTGGGCAAAAGCAACGCATTGCCATAGCAAGGGCCATCATACGAGACCCTAAAATTTTATTACTGGATGAAGCTACATCTGCCTTAGACACGGAAAGTGAAAAGGTAAGTGCACAGTGATAATCCGTAAGGGAAAGTTAACACAATGGCCTACAACACACAGTACCTTTTCTGTTCAATAGATATGCCAACATACTCTACTATGTGATTGCACGTTATTCCACATCGTGAATTCATCACTTTCACCTTTAATGATCTTTCCAAGAAGTGCAGGAGGTACAGCTGTAAGAAAAAGCAGCCAGCCCCAAGTGCTCTTAAGCTACCTTTGAGAGGCAGTACTTTTTCAGAAATGTCTGAATTGCCTCGATTTAAAAGCATTCAGCTGACATTTAGTATGTCAGCAGTGTAAAGACCTTCATTAATTTCTACCTCTGTCTGTGTTTAGCTGTCCCTTGTTTGTACTGCTGGTAAACAGAGGTCATGACCCAGCAAAGCACATCAATATCAGAACCTCTGATTTAGTCTCCCTGTCCCTTTTACAAGTGTTGCACAGTATGATTAATTAATCTAAAGCAATTAGGTTCCTCCGGCTCTGAGCCCTGTTCAATTTGCACATTTTTATTCTGACACTTTGCCTGCTGCCTTTAGACCGTGCAGGCAGCGCTGGATAAAGCCAGAGAAGGGCGCACCTGCATCGTCATCGCCCACCGCTTGTCCACCATCCAGAACGCCGACATCATCGCTGTCATGTCACAAGGACTCATCATTGAAAGAGGCACTCACAATGAACTGATGGCCATGGAAGGAGCCTACTGGAAGCTTGTTACTACTGGAGCCCCAATTAGCTGAATTACTGTGATTCTAAATTTGAAAGATTTCTGTAAGCAAATACTTTGTGGTAGGTATGTGTATGCTGGTGCTCCATTGTGCTGCAGAGTGAGTGCTCTACAATACAGTGAGATATGTGGAACCCTGAATGTATGTAGCTGTTTGCATCAAGCACACTTGTCCAACACATGCAAGGCACTAAGCACAGGCTGACGCATTCAGGAAGTAGCTTAGCCCACTGATAAAAGAAAAAAAGCCTGAAACTGGGAAAGATCTTTTCTGGTGATCTGGGGAGCTGCCACTATCTGCAGGGAGACTGCACAGTACTGTTATGCCTCAACCAGCAGTCAGGGAAGACTCTGGTGTTCTGGAAACTGCTCTTTCTCTAGGTAAGCTGAATGAGTGAAAACAACCCTTCAAATGATGCTGTACATCTGAAGGGATCAAATCTGTCCTAACGTTTGATCTGCAGACGATTACAGCAGAGGCCCTTCCTGTGCATGCAAAAGCCCCACTCTTTCTTTGTATTGTACCACACATGTCAGTGGTGCTGTTGGAGAGGCTGGGCTTCCCTTGCGTGCACCTGCAGCACTGACACAGCCAAGCCCCTTCAACAAACCAGTCAGTACTTACAAAGAAGGCAGCCCCATAACAGTAAGGAAAGCAACCAAGGTAAGGAACAGAAGCTGGTGAGGATAATTTTCTAGCCTACCACTCTCCAGCTAATTAGTTGTCAAAAATCACTCTAATGAGCTGTCAAAAAGATTTTTGAATAGGAATAAATGCCTTGGTTAAATTAATGTATAATTAATCATTAGTTATTTAAACCATTTCTGTTGAAATGGTGATGGATATATTCTTTTTTCAGAAGGTAAGACAATCATGAGTGAAGGTATTAAAAATAGGCATAATTAGCTCTTTGTAATAAATACAGTTGATAAACAGAGCAACAATATATTCGGAAATGACAAAGGTCAGGAAGGAGCTTCTTTTGGGAGAAGTTTGTATCTGTCACAGTTTATTACAACATTTACCACAAGTTTCACTGAAATATGTTATTGGTTGTTGTCTGTAGCATAACAGGACTGTTTCCTTTAGTGAGTGGGATCTTGGAGAAAAGCAGATAGAAAAAAAGTATAGATTACAGTTTCAATATTTAAATACTGATTTTAAAAAACAGAGTATTAACTGGAAAAGTCATTCTCCATGTCCTAAACTATGCACCTGGGCTGGGTGGGAGAGTGGGCAGGCAGGTTTCCACTCACTTTATAAGATGTCACACCACTTCTTATAAAATACTGCAACAGTAGCAGTACTTAAATAAAGCTGTAAGGGTAAAATATTTATTAGGACACATCCCATAATTCGAGGCAGCAAAACCCAATTTCAACTTTTATACAACTCCATTAACAGAGTGACTGCCACATACCCTACTGAACTCACACAGCCAGCACTGAAATGGCTACTTCTCTAAGGAAGTCTGTATTTTAAATCTTAACTGAAAAGTAGAAGAAAAAGCTGCATTATTTGCTTTAAACTCTTTACCCTTTTTACATTTCAGATCAATAAGTAGTTTGATGGCTCAGGACTGAAACTATTGACAGAGTGACTATCAATAATCTACAGACATAAGTATATGATATTTAATTAATATTATTTAAGGCCACAGAAAAAGAATGACTCTTCATTAAAAATTACTTTGACTATGTATACTTATTTCATAATTCTTTATCCTAAAGGACAATATCTTTGTGACCCAAATTAAACCAATAAATTGTATTTTTTTACTGGCTCTTGTGTTCTAACATTTCTTCTCTTAGGCTTGCAGCAGCCAGCAAGTATCACGTCTGTGACAAGGGTTTGCTGTTCAGAATGGAGCTGCTGAGAAGGCCAACGCAAGGACACCAGCCCCTGCCTGCACAGGAGCCTGCTGTCTCCCTACAGGAGCATGACCCAAGCTGGCTGGTAGTGCTGCTGCTCCTCAATGTAACATCATCCTCTTTTCAGGCGGCTGGGAAACACTGAGAGTTAAATTTTGGGAAGGGTGCTACTCCAACAGAATGCACTCAGTGTGTACATAAACAGCTGGATGCTACCTCCTGCCACTTTGTTCCTATGTGCTGTTGACAACCAGTGGATTACAAAAATCTCTGGTACCTGGGCAAAGGGATTGGATTGCAGGTGGCAGTACATGGTGTGTCTGGGCATGAGCAGCAAGCCTTGATGGAATGCTCAGTGCAGAGCTGGACTGGCCTTGCTGTTGCAGCTGCCTCACCAGTAAAATGTCCCAGCCCTGGGGCTTGGTGACAATATTCCCGAGCCACTCTAAAGTCATTTGCTTACATCTTTCAAGCCAGACCTGAGTTATTAGTCTTGACAGCAGGTGGTGTCATTTGGTGTCATCTGCTGTATACTTCTCTGCATGGTCCATGGCAGCTGCATTTTCCAACACCCTATTCCTCTGGGCAGCTATAACCATGATACTGTTTTCGGATAGCACCTGAGTAACTGCTCTGCAAATACAGCTCCTGCTCCAACTAAACTCTTCTGGGTAGGAACAGTGTGTCTGGGCCCAGAGTGCTTCCACCAGGAAGGTTAAACAGGGAATGGGGAAGATAATAAGAAAAGCTGCATAGTAGCAAGAATGCTGTGAACTGAATGTAATGACTTGTCAGCTAGTTTGTATGAAGAGCAAGGGACAGCTTCATTTCATATAACTCTTGGCTTATAAGAATCTTTCTGCAGAGAGGTGGAAGTACTTTTGGAATAGCATTATCCCAATGCTATTATGGGCATCTCTAAGCCAAGAATTATTTGGGCATCTCTAAGTCAATAATAAAAGGTTAAATTTCTCCTGGGATCCTACTAGTGGGAGCAAGGGGATCAGTCATACACTTTCCACCCTCTTTAATATATAGGAAAACCTTAATTCAAAAGGTTTGTGGCCCAAACTAAGCTGAGTCCTCAGCTTCTCCTGCAAGTGTATATGTGCTGCATCTGTTCCATATATTAACAATTTAAATGGCTGCAAAGGCCTGGTGAAATTACAGCTTAAATGTTTAACAGTTTGAGCTCTTAGTAACGTCACATAGTCTATTTAAATAAGGGCTGAACTATAATTTTCAACTGCAATAAATCTACTGAAGCCTGGGTAAGGGACATGCAGGTTTACTTCACTCTAGCACCTATATGCCTGCCTCCTGATTTTCAATTCTATCAAAATATCAAGATTCTATCTTGCGACTTTTCTATCTCACCACTCTGGAAAAGATTTGGGAGCCCTCTCTGGAGATTCTTCAAGCAGTTACACAAATCTCCATACCAGAACACACTCAGCCACTCAGAAAGTGTTTTATAGTCATTGTATTATCACTCAGTTAATTTCTGAAGTTACTAGTAAAATTGCACTAAATTTATTCAGGTTTCCCACCATTCTTTGATTTAGTAATGTTTTAACACTTGAAGAAAAATTAAGAGGTGGTTCGGACAGGGAGATGTTCTGTGTCCTTTTCCCTGAAGAACTGAAATTACAGAATGAATTAATAGGACACTCCAAGAAAGTGAGAGCCCACATCTTCCTATGTGTCTGTACAGAGCTTAGAAGAATAATGCAGAATGCCAGCTGTCATTCTACTTTTGTGTCTACCCCAAGAGAAGTACCAAGATTCTTTGTCACTGGTAGGAAACAGACTCTCACACAATTAGAAGCCTAGAAATGTGATCTCTACCCATAACTCCTAGCTTAAAATTGCCACTAAATCCAAATGCTGCTGTGAGAACCTTGGACAGCTGTGCATGATCCCCTACTGCTGGCTAGGAGGACCCAGGAACAGAACAGTAACTCGATGAACCTGCTACTGTTCTGCAATGCCTCTGTAGTCATCTCACTGGTAGGGAATAACAAAGCACACAGCAACTTGAACACAGCTGAAATCTTTGTCGTAGCTGCCTTTGTTCTTCATTGTTTGTGTCTAGTCCCATTAACTTAATAATTTTGCTTAAGGAGTCACAATTATAGAAAAGAGTGGTTTCAGGTCAGTTGCTGTGGGAAAAAAGTTCAGAGAACCATTAGAGAAAATATCAGGAGATGCACAAATCAGAATTCTCCTCAGACTGTTAAAAGAAGATGACTAATTTTCTTAAGTCATGGTTGTCTTATTAGGCTCTTAATTAAGGATGCCTGTTTCAGATCTCCATCTGTTATCTGTATCTTGTTCATTCTCAAAGGCCAACACCCAACTATTCACCTTGTTTACCCAATTAAATAAGATTCTTTCAATTATCTCCTACAAAATTGGAAGTCTAGAAGCAATATCGTGTTTACATCTTCTAAGCCTTACTGCTTTCAGATCAGACATATGCAGCCCTCATTACCGATATTATAGCCATGCATACTGAGGCTATATATATATAGCTTATATACTCAGTATTATGGGATGGTAATAGCAAAATATTGCTTAAAGATTGTACACTGAAAGGAAATATACAATAGATGCCAAATAATGAATAAAACAGAAAGTGTCCCCCTTTGCCTACTTAGAACATCCATTTTATATAGGAAACATATATTCAACATATTAGTTACTTGTGTGCTTAGTTAAGGAAAGCTGACAAGAATATAAACTTTCATGATTTACACAACTACTAACAGTGATTCAGGCTTGTGAGTGTTGATCCGAGAGAATTACAGAGAATCACCTTTGCAATACAGGAGTATGAACAATATTCTTGAGGTCATATACTGAGAGAATTTAATTATTGACAACTTTTTTCATTTGTTGCTCTCTGTAGATGTACAGAACCCAAGATTTTTTACACCATATTTATGCATTTTCCCTATCAAAGGTGAGATCTGTATAGTTCATGATTCATGTGACCACTTTCAAAAAGTAAACATGACAAAAACCACACAGAAATGCAAAAATATATTCTACAGAGTCCAATGGAAATAAACTGGTTTTCTCATCTGACTTAATCAGAAGCTGGTTTGCTCAGGAAGCTCAATAAATTAAATCTAAAGCCTAAAGTTTATAACTATGCTGGCCTTTTTCACAGTGCCTGGGTACAGCCCTACAGTTGTAGGTGGTGTGACACTGTCACACTATTATGTAGAAGTTAAACACACAGTATCTATATATAAAAAAAGAAATATCGAGTATCGCTATGTACAACTGATGCTTGAAGCTTTATCTAGCTAGAGATGGACAGAACTAAAAGACCACCATATAGCTAAATAAAGATGGTTGATTATACTTTAAAACTTTGTTATGACCCAGAGTATTGGGCCATTTCTAACCATACTGCAGTGTGCTTGCAATATTTCTAGGAATAAAATCAGCAACTAATATTTCTGAGCTGCCAAAGTCATTCTTAAGTGTACTGATTTTGGATTTACTGGTTACTTACCAGGAGTACATCAAAGATGCAGTGACATCCCCTTGGTTTAAATAAATTAGCAAAACTACCTTTGCAGAGGGATCTTGAACAGTTCACATCCATCCCCACATTGCTAACCATTTTGAAACTTTACCTAATTAAGTTTCTTTTCAGTTGTCCTCATTAATGAGTGGACACAGTAGGGAACCAAGGCAACCACAGTCAGAGGCATAGCTGCGCTCTTACAAAAAGAGAGAATGTAGAACAAATACTCAGTATGAGTAGGTATCTTAACAAAATTATACAGCTGCAGTGTAGCTAAAGAAGCAGCTACACACAATATGCGAAAACTTATCTTGCAGCTATTTTTACCTTTGCAGCTCGTGATGAACATTTCAGAATTAATTCCAAGACCTAAACCAAAGAGTGCACCTAAGTTCCTCACCAGTCCAGCAAATGGAGTTGTGTCAATGTTTATCCAGTCTGGGTTGGCACACCACTTCTTGGCCTTTGGGACAGACCATAGCAAGTCAATATCAAGAAGCTTGAGGGACAGATAAAAGCCAAGGGCAAAGATGAAAAGAAACAAGTTTGTCTTGATGTACATTCTCAAGCTTGCTGTCTGAATAGAAGGGGTATGCTCAAATGCTTCTGCCACAAGAATGCCTGCGGATTAGAAATTCAGTGTTACAGGGAACAACACACTTGTACTTTGAAGAAGCATTTTATACAGTGTCCCTGTAGAATTTGACTTTTGAAGACAAAAGAATATATCTACGTAAAAATACCTATGTGTGTGTCTATATCTCTATATATATATTTATACATGCACATACACAATTTACCACTTTTGCAGTATATTACAAAATCTTTCCTCCCACTCAAAACTGCCACTTTGGAAAAAAAACCAACCTAAATACCAAGCACTACATGGTTTTGAGATGAGGCATACCTTAAGGCCTGACTGCATCTCCCAGATGACAACCTATCAAATATTAGATGTAAACTGGAACATTCCTTTTCCAAAAGAGTCCCTCACTCAAAGACTGGCTCCAGCAATGCAGAATTCAACACCAGCTCCCACACAGGCTTTGAGTAGTGAAGGTAAAGACACAGAACACACTTATCTTCTCTTGTAATTATTTTATCCTGGTTGTGAAGAGGGAAAGCTGTTAGCCAGGGCTGCCCAGGCTTCACTGCATCCATGAAAGAGAACATGAGCAGGAAGCCCCTCCTCAATGCACTGGTCACCCTCCTTAAAATCAGACAGATACTAGAGATATTGCTCATAGTTTGGACTTTTAATACCAATTTAAAATATGCTTAAGTAACTCTGAAAAATGTACTTTAGCATCTTAAATCACCCAGGGGAGTTTGTCCTGCTATTTACCTTTTTTTTTCTATTTTGCCCAGGTCTCTGCATTTGTCCACATTGCACCTGGACATCAATTGAAGTGACCCAAATAACTTCCTCATGAGAGGAAAGATCACAGCCATGTAGGAGCAACTTCCTCACTGATCTCTTCCACACAGGCAGCACAGTTAAAGATCAGATGAAGCCAGTAGGAAGCAGTCAGAGCTAGTCTGAGGCAGTGTAGACACAATACAGACAGCATCAACTGGCAGGTGGACAAGGGCTCACTCCCTTCACTGTGAATTACATAGGCAGCAGTACATTCTACCTCACAAATTTTACCTTCAGACTATTACCAAATCCCCAATTTTCCAGAAAGTGGAGAGCACCACTGGGGCTGCAGGATGAGTCCAACTATTAAAAATCTCTCATTGTCTTCTCTCATTTTTTAAAAAAAAATTGCATATAAGTCAAAAAGAAAGAATAGCAGCATTACCAGCAAATACTCCAAGAACAACTTGATGAGGGAAATGTGTTGCTATGAATACTCTTGAGATGCACACACTGATCTGGATAATCCAAAAAATACTCCAAAGGAATGACCATGTTAGTCTAAGAGGGAAAAGGAAGATGATTAAAAATTAAGACAAGGTATTTCATCCACCTATTTACCCCAAGCCCCATCATGTAAGGCTCATGCTTTTACCAGCAGAGGTTTATTAAGTAGAGCAGTTTAGAATCAAGATGATTAAAAACTTGAAGTTAGTATTAAAACATTATCAAGAGTGGTTACAGGAACAGATCTCAGAAGTTTCAGGTCCAAGACACCTCTGTGGTTTAACTGATGAAAGTCAGCAATGGCAGATTAAATTAGGACTAATACCTTAACATATCTCTCATCATGAAGTCATAGCTATATGCAAAAGCTCAGTTATTTCATTTTGTCAACATTATGTCCACTCACTTTAAAATGGGTGAAAAATGACCATCGAAGCAGCAAATTTGTGTACTAACCAAAAAAATCCAATACATAGTGATAATCATAGAATTAAAAATTTCCAGCACTGAAGATTTAAGACTGATTCAGAGATATTGTATGCAATGTCTGTGTGTTGATAAATACCAGCATATACAAACAGATAAATCCTCTTAACATACTTTTTCTTCAGCTGAAGTAGATAATAATAAACATTTGTTGGCTTTTTTACAAAATAGACCAAACTGTGATTATTTGTTTAAATTAAGCCCATTAAAAAAAAAGAATGCGTGTAAAGAAATATCTGAATACAGTGAGTTGGAATTATGGAAAGACACTGACCTGTGAAGGGAAACAGCTGATTTATCTTTCCATCTAACTGTGTAGCTAAGTGCTGCTGTGACCATTACATACCAGACGCAGGATGATCCCATGGCATGTCCAGATGGGCTTCCTAGTAAAAACAAAAAGGAAATATTTGACTCAAGAATGAAGACTGTGACATCTGTCATACTGGTGACAGTTACTCAGGAACCTAATCATTTAGAAGGGAAATGGCTAACAAAGGCTGAAAGAATGTGAACTGCTTCTCAAAAGTTAATTTTTGCCATATTCATTTTTCAGAAGGTTCATCTAGAGGGAATCCATAATACTTGTCTGAGATAAAAAAGGTAACAGCTTAATCATTTGATATTAGTGTGAGGTGGAATCTTGATAGGAACACATAGTGTTTTCCCATTACTTGGATTTAAAAATTTAAAAAAGCATCTAGGACTATCTTAGAGATGTATCATGGAACGTAGAAGTTATGTATGAGGATCACATGAGAAAAGTTTTGAATGAGCCTCCCCATAATTAATGGGAGCAACAGAAATTTAGCTCTTTGTAACATTCTAAAGTAAAGTACCAGTATAACTTTAGATAATCCTTCCAAGCTGCCTTTTGTCTGCTTCTGCAATTACCGTGGTGTTAACGATTGAGAGCTGTGTCTCATTAGCAATATTACAATCCAGGTAGTTAACATTTTGGGTAGTTTTGTAATTTTAGAAACATATCTGAAGCAGGGAAAAGCTGTGTCTTTATGCTTTACTTTGATTAATTTTATAAATTTTAAGGCACTGTACAAT
The DNA here is from genome assembly GCA_013397375.1 of Toxostoma redivivum. Taxonomy (NCBI): domain Eukaryota; kingdom Metazoa; phylum Chordata; class Aves; order Passeriformes; family Mimidae; genus Toxostoma; species Toxostoma redivivum. Next base: position 109,946 of record VXBI01007280.1, read on the forward strand.
ATCAACCAGATTAAAAGCAGATTATCAATGAAACGATGCTCTAATTGCTGTACCCACAGGTACAGCACACAGTAGTCTACCTACAGTACTATATAACAGGGAGCACTCTAATAAAGAGAACAACAGTGATTTCTTTTTAGTCCAGGTTATAATAATATATGTGTAAATTTTTTAATTTAAAAAGTAAAATTTTAATTTTACTGGAAGCAATATGAAGCCACAGAGAAGTTCCTACAACTGAAAATCACCAAACAACAAGGTATGCTAGCATAATGCAAGAGAAGTGATTATTAAAATTACTCTGTCACTTTCTTTATCATGTTCACCAGATTTACATTCAACAAATCAAAATAGGGAAAGAGAAAATTAGATCATTGGAATGTGTAAATCCAGGACCTTTACATCTTGGCCTTCTGTGGAGACAAAAGAGAAGGGACAGGGTTATCTCACCGTCAGAAGAAACAATTTTGGCTCAAGAATGTGTTATGAACCAGCACTATCTAGTAGTGTGTACAGTAAAAGAATATTTCAGTAAAGTATCAAACCAGAAATGTCTAGGCAGGACAAGCACAATGATTTCTGATTCCCTGCATTCATTTTTGCTATTCTGCTTGGCAGTACATTTAAAGTCACTCTACCAGCTCTTTTGTTAATTTCCTAAGAGATGAGCACTCCTGAACCTCACAATGGAACAAATGTTACTGATTAGGAAACAGTAACATTGTATGCCAGCAGTAGAAAAGCTTCTCTTTGTTATCATCTAGGAAAAATATTTCATAGCTCATCTGCAAATTACTTACTCGAAACAGCACAATTCCACCTTAAGGTTTATGTTATTAAGGTTTTACAAATACCAGAAAAAAATGGCTGCAGGGTTTTATTTCAGTTAATTCCAGAAGTACAAACCAAATTTGGGTCCTAAACAGTTTGCCATGTATCATATGAACAGTTCCCTCAGTTTTCCCTTTTGCTGAGACATGGAGTTTGGGGCTCAGGCTATCCTAGCAGTATGTGGATCTGCTTTTCTCATGTCTGTGGCTGCTTCTCTAATCTTTTAATATAAACTGTAATTTTAAAAGTGTGTGAAGTACCACATAAGCTCACACAATGATTGTGCACATGTAACAACTGCACTGACTGCACCTCCTCTTGCTAATGAGGTCAGTGACAGTCCTAATGGTTCAGCATAAGTCTGGAGGTTGGAAAAAAATGTGGTCATTATAAGTGCAAAGAAGGAATCAATCTGACAGTTGTATCACTGGACAGAAATAGGAATCACCTTTCAGAAGGACAGTAACAAGAAGAAACTGACTGTCTCCTGAGCCAGGGCTCGGATCTACACAGTACTAAATGGGCTCAGTTCTGTAGGCTTTTGATAAGATCTGAAGACTTTAATATTTTGTCTTAGGTCCCAAATGAATTAACTTGAAAGAGACTGCAGATCACATAAAGACCAGGCATTATTAGACCATGCCTCTCACAAGGGCTTAAGCTTCTTGTTCATAATTATGATGGGATGCAATGCAGGATATTGTTAGCAAAATACAGCTATGCAAACTGCTTTAAAGTGGCATCGACAAGATGCAAAGCACATTATTTCCACAGTTGGTATTTTCTTGCACAACAAATTAAACTAAATTCAGTTAGCTCAAAGCAAGTTCATCTTATTGCACATATTAGGGTTGTACAAGTTCATTTAGCTTCATCAGTGTTGCATTTGATTTCCATAGAGAAGATAATAAGACATAAAAAGTGAAAATATATTGAAAAGGTACATTTCAAAAATAATCTTTCCCCATATATTTGTACACATACTCCCACACATTCAGCGCTAGTGTCTGGTTCTGGTTTTTTGTCCCTTTGTGATACATTATGTAATTGACTGCTGAGACTACTGTTGTTTACACTGAACCACCTACTTTATTTTTGGGATTTGAATATTTATTGCAGCAGTGAACAAGCCCTCAAAATCAACAGCCCGGGATCTGTCTTGGAACACATTAAACAATGTATTTCAAAAGTTTTGTGAAAATTTCCTTCCAATACGCCAGTTCATTCTAGTAGTAGTTATTTTTAAACCAAATCCCCCTCCCTTGCATCTTTTAAAGGCAATTAAGGAAATATTCTTGTCATACAGCAAATACCTACCTATTGTGCTTCTTTTTCTTCTACTTGTTTTTGTGCTATTTCATACATGAGCTCTGAGATTTGCGTATCATATAAGACCCTCCTAAGTCCCATTCTCTCCCCTTTGAAGCCGCTATCCCTATCAAATGTACCAAGGTAATCTCCAACATTTCTTACCTGGTCCAGTTTCACATGTTATAGGAAACTGTTCAAGGCATGGGCTTGACTGATTAGGATAAATCATTGTTTCTTGTACCCACCAGTAAGGACGATGGCCAAATAAAATCCTGACAAAAAAATAAAATAAAATAAAATAAAGCAGAAATTCAATTAAAAGATTTTGCCTCAGCAAAGCATGATGAATAATCTTACAAAGAATATGAAGAGCTATATTTCCAAAGCTATTCTATAACAGTTCTACAGGTTCTTTTCATCTTATTACAACGCTATTTCAAACATATCTTAAATATTTTCATTGTGAATCCCTATTTTATAATTACCAGGGAAAATCTATTAGTACATTATTCACAGAAAGTTTTCTAAACTTGATGTACATATAGTAACTATTATTAAAAATACCAAATTTTAAAACAAATCCAACTTCTTACCATTTAAATATGAGGTTGAACCAATCACCAATGACTGCCACCCATATCATTTTAGTACCAACCACTTGGTTGAGCTGAAACCAAAGAGGAAAATAAATTGAAAATATATTCCGGGGATCACCAACATGTGACATAAAATTAAGGAAATCCTGGTAAGCCCTGTAGTCCCTCTGTAAATGCTGAATGATAAGCACTCCATTGCTGTGAAGGAGATCCATCTTAATGGATTAAACTGTACTTGAAATATAGTAAAGTTCCTTTAATCTTAAGTTTCTAGTGACAGAGAATGAGAATCATGGAGGGGAGCTATTAAAAAAGTGAGAGAAGGTGACTGACCTTGCCTTTATATCATACCAGCGTGGTGTACCCAGCCACTCCCGAAACACGTGGCTCCAAATCTCCAGGAAAGCGTGTGAGTCTGTTAGCACTGAAAGCCTTTTTGTTTGCAGATTTAATTGTAGGAAGCTAAGTGAAATACATGCTGAGCAGCAACAAATTCTGGGGAAAATTTTGTGGAAACACAATGTGTGACTCGTGCAATCCTTTGTATGAACAGTTGGAACATGTTTGCTTAAATCTTTTCACAGTTCATTTCTCTGCAGGATGGACATTAGTAATGTGTGTACTTCATTAAGTGTTGCCTGTATAAAGGATACAAAAAATACACAAATTACTGATCTTTGCAGAACTGCCACTGAAGCTGTACATCTCACTTTGAAACAGAACTTGGCTGCAACTTCTACTTAGCACAACACATTTTTTCAGTCAGGGAAAATGCAACCAGCATCCATATATCAACCATGCTATAGAGATCTAGAGTTATTTTGAAAGCACCAATATTCTCAAAATACTGAAAAACAATTGTTTCCTTCCTACAAGAGGCCTGTTAATCCAGGGCCCAATGCAGATGACGCTCAGCCTCAGTCATCTTTCGGTACTGCCATTCTTGGGCATTGCTCACACGACGCCAGTCCTATGCCCCTCTGCCAGAAGGAGCTGCAGCCAGCCCTTCTTGCTGCCCAGCCTGACAGAAATGAGACCTGCTTTACAAACCACAGCAAGGTTGGGAACAGATAATCAGGAGTATTTCCCTGAACTATTCCCAAGTAAAGCATAGTGGTTCTCCAGAGCAAACAGATTCTGCCACACAGCAGGAGTTTAAAAGATTACAGCAGACAATATATTAGCACTAATAATTGTAGCACAGAATATTATGTTCATTTGAGGTGGCTTCATGAAAAGAACATTTTCTACAAGAGATTAAATGGATACTAAAAGCCTGATGATACCAACTTCTGATATTATTAGGAAAACTTCAAGCTCTTCATCAGGCTCTAATATTCTGATGTATTCATATCTTCTATCAAATAATTATCTGTGCATCTGATGCAGTGTGAGTCAGAAGACAAAAGCAGCTCTATATATGTACTGCACACTTCCCTAATACTCTTTCCATGCACTTCAAGCTAAAGTGCACAAACTGTGAAGAAAAAGATATGAACTAAATTGTTTTTGCTGAAAAGGGGCTTAATGGCTTAAGAGGGCTTCATGATGTGTGATCAGGGAAGTCACATGGAAGCATTAAGTAGATCAACAAATAAAGCATGACAATTAAATGGATGTAGAATATTTCTCTTACTGACACAATCTCACATTTACTTTAACTACTCCCATTTACTTTAGCTATTAAGTCAGGTTTCAGAAATTTTTTAGCAGATTTAAATCCTATATGTTTATTGCTACCAATTGCATTAAGCTATATACAAAACCTTAAAGTTAAAAGTTTCTACACATTGCTTCTGAATAAATTCAATATTTTTCTATACACTAACTGAATTATTTACTTCAACTAGTGTTATCTGATTTCAAGGGAAGCCCTTCCAAAATTAAAATTTCAGGATATTTAAACAAAAAATATTTCCTAGTTTTTTAGCTGAAAATATATGAGGAGGTTTGTTTCTTGCTAAGTTGCATACCTTACTGTTTTTCAGAGTGTGCAGCAAGGCAAATCTCACAGAAATGAATGGATGAAATTAATTTCCTCTCTTCTAGTACTTCCCCAAGACCGTACTTGTTTAGAAATATCTCTATAATAACTGTTTATACCTTATTGCTAAAGAAAATATTTTTTTGCTATATTTTTACTGCAAAAATATCTTGCCTTTAAAGACAAGTAAGACTTACCATAGCAATAAAAAAATCCCTCTTTTAGATGTCTGGGTTTAGTATGCAAAAATGTAAAAATTTTAGGTCTTCCTCTGTTTTTCAATCTAGTTTAGCAAGAACAGTTATCTTCAAACATGAGTGCAAATGCCAAGTCAGTTGGCAGCTGAATAACAGACACCTTACTTCTTGTACTTGGTTGAAAGAGCAACAACTATAATGAGGCTAAGTCTAAACAACTCTTGTTCTATTAGGAGGAAATATTTTGCAGGACATAAGTTTCCATCAAGATACATGTCCTCCTTCCTACCAAGTAATAAACCAGATCATTTTACAGTCCCTCTTTAATGGCACCAATTAGTCAATGGCATTCAAAAAGTTGCCTCTGACGCAAGATATGCAGAAGCATTGCAATAACTTTTTGCATGTTTGCTTTATTTATAAATTCAAACCACCCACCCATATTATCTATGCACTAGGACAGCAATGCATCTGACCAGGCTGAACTCTTCTTCAGACAGAACCCCTCAGGCACACTTTGACTGTCCAGAAACTTCGTAAATTTAATGTTTGAAGATATGTCTTGGTAATGTTTCAATAAAGTAACCTCTTTTAGTATAAATGCTGAAGACCTCCTGACAATAATTTTCAGGATTTTGCTGCTGATTCTTATGCTTAGATAGAAAGATAAGCAGCTTAAACATAATAAAGACTAACAGCAAGAGAAAAGGCTTTAATTTTCACCTACATTCTTTCTGAGTATTTCAGAAGCTCCTACATCCTCACCCTAGAGATATCGGAGCAGTCATGTTCATAAAGAATGTTTAAAAAACCTCAACAAATCCACAATCTACAAAACAGACACCATGGAAGTTTTGGAACAGGTTAGCATGTTTCTGTGGGAGAGGCAGTTCTCACTGTGCCTGGAATCACTCATGATCCATCCAAGAGGAAATCAGTAACTGACATGCAGTAATCTTGTCTTGCCTGTCACATTACACAACCAATAAAAGTCTGAGACACTGAAGACTTTCCAAGCTGTAAAAACCAGCAAAGATGGTGAAACGTTTCTTGAAATACTATATTTAATTACTTGTTTGACAAAGGAGAAACACTTCCTCAATAGACCATCCTTTACTCCTCTATGCAAAGCACTGCAAAAAGCTTCTGTAATTCCCCTAATTCGAAGTGACTTGAGATAATACGTGAAATAAAACTATTTGCTGTATTTTAGTATGGGGAATTGCAGGGAAACCTAATGATCTATACAAAGTGCTCTGAAAGTGTAGGCAATTAAGTTTTTCAATTGAAGCTTTCTCTTGTTTTGATATTGAAGAGCCAAGGTTTGGCCTTCACAGAAATTACTTCTTAGTTCAAAGCAAAAACCTTTCAAATGCTATCTGTTCATATATATTTTTAATGTATTGATAATTTCTTGATTTATTATGTTTTTCAAGACACACAAAACCATACACTTTATATATACACATATATACACACATAAAATGCAAAAACAAGAGTCATGCTGATGATCTACTGAAGGGAGGATAAAATGTTTACAGCTGCCTTGCACCTACATATTAGAGCAAATATTACATAACAGTCAACAGATGCTGTTAAGTAAGTGTTTGCAAGGGAAGGAAAAGCCAACAAAGCAAACATTTTTTGAAATGCTGTTAATGGAGACCTATGTGCTGGGCCTAACTTTCTGGAACATTATGCTTCATTAATTGAACAATAACATTAATTTGCACACCAGTATTTCCATTGACACTGGACCAACTACAGGGATTAACAAGTAATTTACTAAATTCACCAGCAGACACTGTATACAACAGCTGACAGATATTTTCTCAGGTGTGACTGTTTTCCAAGTGGAACACCGAGAAGATACACTTTAATTTCTGAATTAGGAAGAGAAGACTATTTCAAGAAGCTTGAGCCCTCTCTCTCATTTTTTACTTTCCTTCTTATCCCATGCCCTCAAGCATTCCTCATTGGACCCAGGCTTTTTCAGGGTTGGGCTGACCAGTAGAAGTTTAGCAATAGTTAACATGACCCAGTCTCCTTCTCTCCATTCTGTCACCTTAATCTGATCTTTCCTAGTCAGTATAGTCATTACTCTTTGCTATAAAGTTAACTACGCAAGCACACAAAGCCAACAAAACCAATCAGTGCACTATAACAATAACCATACCTGCCAGACCTTAACACTTGTTTACATTAGTAATGTCAATTAGTAATGCAATTACATTACATTCTGTTTATAAGTGCAACTGTATAAACTATATAAACAATTCATGGAATACAATTCTGGCATACCTATGAAAAAGCCACATCTAAGGAATTTTACTTATTTTAAGTATGAAGAGCTACCTTTTAGAAATTAGACGCAACCTAGAGAGGATAAAATTCCTTCAAGTTCCATGAACTGCAGGCAGAAATGGAACTAAACTCATTAGGGCAACAATCTCCAACCCATTTTTTCAATTCCCTTTCCAATAAGATTCCTGGGCTAGAGTTATGGTGGGAGGGCTGTCAGCATTTCTGTCTATGGATCCTCTTGAATCAGACCCAGCAGAGGACTGAAGAAGCATCTGACCTGCACCAGTTTGGGCCATGAGGCAGGCAAGAAACAAGGGTCTGTTAGCCTTAGGAATAATGCTGAGGAAGCTGTGAAATCTGGAGAACAGTACGTCCAAGTCAAATGAGACAGGAATACAGTGGGGTAGAAGTGTTTATAGAAGAAATTTGTAGAAGAGTAATGGAACTAATAGTTGGTGGTCCTAGTGCAGACTTTGCTAAGCATCACACAGGTGGATGATAGTAATTAGTACTTTTAGACAACAATCCTCAAAGCCAGGCTAAATATACATTAATCTGGGTTTACCCAAATAGCATTGCCATAAACAAAAGTTAGGAGTAATTCATTAGCTACGGTAAGAAAATTCTTAAAAGTAGCTTTCATAATAAACTGAAGGCTGCTACCTTGGATCACAAACTAGTGTTTATCAAGAGCTAAAAGGGAATAGAAACAACTGGAGAAACACCAGTCACACTGTCATAAAAAGCAAACTCACTGACAGATTTATGGCAAATGTTTGACTGGGTACAGGCAGGGCTACTGTACGGTGATTTTGTTCACGTCAAAAAAGACTGCAATTATCCCTGCAGGTCAGACTCCCGTCAGAACGAGCTTCATCCACATTCTTGAGAATTTAGGCCAGGCAAACTAAAAAGCAATTCGGAAACTCACAAAATTTAAGACCGGTTACCGCAAGTGTGTTCCGTGTGTAAACCAGACATTGGAAACAAGCTGTGGCTTCAGAGGAGCGTAAGTGAGCCGAGCTGTTTGTTCACCACGGCGCAGACCGCTCCCCTTCACGGGCCCTGCAGGCAGCCCCGCCGCACCCCCCAGCAGACCCTGACAGACCCGGACAGACCACCCCCCACACGCCATCTCGGAGGGGAAGGCCGGGACTCACGGTTGCCGCCCTCTCACCGCACCGGCCCCGCCCGGCCCGCCCTACCATGGCGGTCCCGCCCCTCGCGGCGGCCACGCCTCGCGCTCGTTACCGCAGCAACGGCCCGGCGGGCCCGCGGCGCGGCTCAGCCAATCAGCGGCGTGCTTGCTGCGGGGCGGGCGGGAGCGGCCGTTGGCGGCGGGAAGCGGCGCGACTCGGACGCGGTGCGGCTCGGACGCGGTGAGGGGGCGGCGGGACCCCGGCAGCGGCCGCGGGGCTGCCGGGACGCGGCGCCTCCACTGGCGCAGTAGCCGAGTGCTGGGAGAGTTGCGAGGGAAACGCGGCTCCCGCTGAGCCGATAGTAACAACAAAAACAACTTGCGCGAATACGTTTGAACAACAACGCGGGACGGTGCAACTAGCCCTGAGCGTTTGTGCTGTGAGTTACCCCTGCTGCCATTGCCTCCCGTGTCCTGACGCTGCGCCCGATCTCTTGCAGGTTTGGTACAGCGCTATGGGCAATCCACAGGCGGAAGATGAAGTAGCGCTCTTTGAAAAAGATATGAAAGAGTTTTGGATGCAGTTGAAAATCAGTTATGGCACTGAACAGAACAGTCAGACTTCAGCGCTGAGAGATTTGTGCAAGGAGACCATAGAAGCTCTTTCGGGTAAAAAGGCTCTATGCTCCTGTTAACTCTCCTTTTTGTAAGTTATCATCAAAGTTCCTCAGATAACTGAAGTAACTTTCCTTTGCAGAGAAATGGTCCAAGAAGCTGAAAGAAGAGGACCTGATGATAGACAAAATTCAAGAGTATAACAATGGTACAGTTATTTATTGTGTCCAACCTTTATAAAATTAACTTAATACAGCTGAATAGTATGTTTAACTTCACATTTAAATAGGTAAATAATAACATCAGAATGAAGACAGAATTAAACTCGGACATAATCAGTTGTTTACATTGTAAATTTACAACGTAAATTTCAAGTCAAAAGCAATTTGTTGAAAAACTCATTGATGATGCAAAAACATAAGTTTTCTGCATAGAGTGTAAGTATTTAAAACAATAGAGTATCAGAATTTTCTGGCTGCAGTAGGCAAAGTAAATTAAATGGCTTAGTAAAGCTAAGTATTGTGATGTTATTTATGCCTTTTCCATATTAGTAAGAGAACAGTGTCAGCTCATCAGTCTAGGACTAACTTGTCTGAATTTTGTAAACTTCAGAATATTAGGTAAAAATTACTGCAGCTTTCATATCAGTCAGTGTTTCCATTCTTGGCTTTCTTCATTATCTGTGGTAGCCACCATCTTCACTCTTTGAAGATGTATATAGTGCTGGCACCACAAACAAATTTCATCTGATTAAAGTATCAGAGCAGCTCCACACTTTGTAGCTTCTCTTAGTAAGAGCTTTCACCTTAAGCTTTCATTTGATGCTCTTGATATAGTTAAGCTGATTTCTCTCTGTAGCTAAGGTAGCATTCAATCCACTGTGTTTTATTCATATAAATATTTTCAAACTACTTAAGTTTTAAATAGCAGAGACCTACTTAATCAAGTGTATATGTTCGTATTTTCTTGCCTCCTTTCAGAGATTCTCCAGCAGAGCAAATACATAGCAGAAAAGGAAGAGCAGTTGACAGAAATAAAATCAAAGCTAAATCAAGAAGAAGAGCAGCAGCAGAACTTAACTGACATCATCCAAGACCTTAAAGAAGAGTTGATGAGGAAAATGGAAGGTAAGTAAGAAAGGGATAGTAAGTACATTTTCTTAATTGAAGGAGGGGTTGTTTTTATCACTTGCTCTTTGTGGCTTTTCTGCTGTTCTAAATGTTTTTTATGTGGTTGTTTTGCCTATGATACTTATGACGGATTTTAAAATTCTAGTAAAATCTTCTAAAAATAAAGCTGCCAAGGAGAAGATGGAACAAGTGAGCAAGATTACAACATTGTTTAAAGAGCATCTTGGATTGGAGATACGTAGAATACACGGTAGGCTTCTGTAGCTTCCATAGTTTCAGTGTGCACTGATACAATGTGATTCATGTTGGATTTTGCGGTGAACAGCACATAGCTTACACACCTGATCAGTTGGCTTAGCCCAGCTACTACAGTTGTCCCCCAAATAGCAAAATATGCTAAAATGCATTTGCCCTGCAAAGACACCAGGGTTGCTTAATTTGTCAGTGTTCTAAGAATATTAATTGAAACTAACTTTGTATTGTGATTTTTAGTCATCGTTGTGGCTCTGCAGCAGAGGTTAATGGTATTAATTAATTCTATTTGTGTTTATTTTAGATGAGCAATTACAGTTTATATTCAGACACATTGACCACAAAGATCCTGACAAGCCATACCTGTGTACACTTTCCATAAATGAAAAAGGGGACTATGAAGGTATGTGAATTTTGAATACTTAAATAAGAGGACTGAATCTGATGCCTGTGTTTGAAAAAAGGAGAGGAGTAAAGTGCAGTTTAGTTGTAATCTTTTATCTTCCAATTTCTGAATGAAAAGTCTTGCAATGGTAATATTGTTTATTTAACTGTGTTTGTCTTGTTAACTTACATGAAAATACAACTGCTTATCTTCACTGCCCTCCATTTGTGGTGATGCTGTTTACTTTGTATCAAGCAAAGCAGGAGAAGGAGGATATACAGAATAAGGATGCTTCATTTTGTAGTTTGTTTCTGCTACAGTGGTTGTCTATGCTGACAGGCATATTTCAACTTGTTCCAGAAGCCTAGAGGGCAAGAAAAGGGTGACATAGGTGAAAGAATAAAAGTTGAAATCCAGCATTCCCCTTCTGTAAGGGCACAGCCTTTTGGATCGCACAGCTTGTTTGGCTGTGTGGATCTTACTTCAGTTATGGAATTTGAGTGCTGGATAGCTTCTAGATGCTACCGGGGCTATGTCATGCCTCTAGGTATGAACTGAACAGATTTCTGGTTTTACTAATTCAGATTTAAACTGTTGAAGTTAAAAGTCTATCACATGCTGGGCTACATCAGTTTACAATCTGCTTGCCTGCAGAGCAACAAAACGGTTTAGGAATGTGTTTCAATTTTTGAGCAGGCTATGGATTCCTGGGAATTGCTGTAACAACTTAGGTAGGAGCACAGCACTGAGTGGGAGGTCAGTAAATCAAAAAACCTCTGATGTTCTTTGAGACTTTTTCTTTGCTGAAAGGAAATGAGACTACTCAAAAATAATGCAGGTGGAAGCTAAAACATAAAAAGATAACAAACTACATTAGTATTTCATAGGTGTGGAAAAACACTGATATTGATTTTTTTTTAATAGTAGTCTAATCTTTTGCAAATTTGTGTCATTTTAGTGACTTCCTGTACTCCTCCTCTGGACTGTATTGCAGAGTTACAGCTCAAACTGAGAGAAACTAACAATTTTTCTGCATTTGTTGCCAACATCAGAAAAGCTTTCACTGCTTTATCATATAAACAGTCTGCATGAAACTAGTTTGTACCTTTCTTTCTGGCTGTAGGGCACTCTTATTTCCTTTCTGTTGGTGAAATGGTGTATTTATCCATGTCTGACTTAATTTCTAAATAAAGATAATGAAAGCAGTATTTTAGTCCGCTATTATCTAGATACATTTTGGATCATTCTTCAAATAACAGTATCAGCAACTACTGCCTTAACTGAATGTATCTGGACATGTAAATTTTGATCCATTACAGGCAATAATGAAATAATGATTTGTGTTTTGCTATCCCAGGGAGATAATCAAAATAAAGTACTTTCTATAGTTTGTGCATCTTTCAAGTTTCTGTGGTTGAAATAGGCCTGAAACCTATTAAAAAAAGGTGTGCTGAAGCTTAGCACTTATTTCAGTTACTTGTCTTGATTTTTATCCTAACTTGTACTCTGCAGTGTTAGAAGTTCTATTCATGAATCTAAATGGTTGATTTTTTTCTCTTAAACTTTGTAATTGGAAATCTTTTGACAAGGCAAAGCCTGAAGTATAATGTATTAAAGTATGAAGTATAGTGGTGACAGATAAATCATGTGTGTATTTTGCATCTTATCAAGAAGACTTATACTACCACAGTGCTCAGCTTTGATTTAAAATATTCTTTTTCTATCTTGTAAAGTGTTTTCATTTTTACAAACTATTTAGAAGGATTGTTGTAACAAGAAAGAATGCTTCATCTGGTAATATACCATGGTTCAAATGAAGTCTTGACTAAGTTCAAGAAGACCTAGAAATTCTAGTGAATCAAAAACTAATATGGTAAGACCATGTCATTTAGGCACGTTCAAATCTGGTGATCAGATATTCTTGGGAATGTTTCCCACTCAGATGCGAATAGTATTTTAAATTATTTAGTTTGTCTAAACTTAACTATATAGCTTGATGGATGCACCACAGACTACACCCTCATCTTCTAGGAGTGCAACTTAGCAAAAAAAAAAAGTAAAAGAGATAATCTTCCATTTCTTCTTCCCTATAGGGAATAATTTGTTGTTTTTTAAGTAGTGCATCATTTTCCTTGGTGTGTCCTAATGATTTTTTTCTTGTGTTACAGCCAGTTATACACAAAGAGCAGTAAAAAGGGTAAAGGTACCAACTGATTACACTGCAATTTTGGAATAGAACAGCATCAGAGAGTTACTAAGTACTATTATAATGACATCTCAGATCAAACAAATCCTCAGTTTCTGCTTTGTCCTTTAACACTCTGTCCTCTCTGGGAATTCTGTCCCAGTGCCAGTTACAAAGAGGCAAGGGATGGGAACCTGACTTCAAGGGTCTCATTGTTCATTGGTGGATTTGCTTCCTTTTCAATCAGATTAACAGGAATATTTAGTTGCAGGTATTTCTTTCAACTAATTGCTTCTACTACTAAAATAATGCTGTAGGCATTTTTATGGATGTCAGTAGACTAGCCAGGAGTTTGAAAAAATTTATTGAGCCAGCTCTGCACTTCCTACTTGTGTCATCTCTCCGAGGCATTATGGCATCTGTTGGCATCTCTTCCTTGTACAGAAGCCCTTCCCTTCTGGCTCTTCACTAATGGCATTGCCCTCATATCCAGAATGACTATTCATTTTGAAACATAGCCTTGCCCTACTTCACCTGACTGTGCCAAGCACCACTGAGCTGCTCTGAAAGTAAGCTTCAGCATGCTCAACCAAATGGTTTACAGCTGTTGTATGAAAGCAACAAGATAGGCAAAACACACCCACTTCATTTCCATGATTTCAAATGGAGCTGTTTAATCACTAAGAGTGTTATGTATTGCTTAAACACCCTCTGCAACACATGTGATTTGATCATCTTCACAGGAAAAAAGAAACTGAAATGCCTTGAGTAATGAAGATGGATGTTCAAGTTAGTGCCATTTTCTTTTCTTGCTAAACCCAGACAGGAGTAGTTGGTGACAAAATGAATTTGTCACAATTGCTATGCACAGAACATAAAATATGTGACAACTACTTTATTGAAATCTACATTCTTAGAAATTATTTGCTAGAGAATATGATATGCCTGGTTGTAAATGTCCTGTGCATATGCCTAAAGAAAGAAGTTGGAAATATTTATTGTGTGTAATATAAACCTTTACAACTCCTTTTGGAGCTAGAATAATGTACCTGCTTGTATTTGCCAGAGCAAATCAGAGATCTTACTTCCACTAAACAGAGCCAGGCATTTCAAAAGTGGGTTAAAGCTAGGAAAGTGTATACAACAGATTTGCTTCTTTACTTATTGTAAAATACAAATTCTAGTGGAAGATCTGTCCTGACATTTTAAAACCTTTGTTTTAAATGTGCACGTAGTGCTTATAGAATGCCCCACACCTGGATAATTTGGAATTCCCTATTATGAAGCTGCCCAATACAGCGATATCAAATAATAGTAAAGACAACTAGGATAACACAATAGACTGACCCAACAGATACACTTATTGGGAACCCAGTGAGTGCAGTACACAGATACAGACTGAAATGTCCCAAAGACCAGATGGGAAAGTTCTTGAGATCAAAAGAAATTTGTAGCCTAGAGGCTCTGACACACAATCAGCTAATGCTGCTGCTCCATTTATTAGCAGGATCTTAAGGCAGGCATAGATTTTAATGAAGGTCAGTAAAGGCTTTTTTCATAAATCGGTTTGCCCAATGCTGAATATGGCTTTCCCTGACCCATACTTAGCTACCAATGGTCAAGTCTGAAACACATGGGTCATGAGCTAATGCTGACCATACAGCAAACTGCTGATGTACTGGTGCTCAGCACCTTATCAAATTTATTGCATGTTGTGAAAATCTGGGGAGAAAGTGTTGAATTTATGCGATACTGGAAATATACTACAAATTTAAAGACTGCTGGGAAGACAGTAATATTAGATGTTAATAGCATATGTATTAAATGTATTTAATCACTATTGTTTGTGTGCTAGCTGGAGGTCAGATCTGAAAATCAGTCAAATTACTGTGAGAGTCCTGGCTAACAGAATAGTTTTTTTACACACCTATTCAAACAAGAGTGGATGTGGTTACTCTTGGATGTTGTTAAGTGTGTTTTGAAAAGCAAACAAGTATTGGCTACACTTGTGAAATGAAAAGACATGGAAGTTACGCTGTGCTGGTGTCATACTGTCTTCTATAATGTGTCAATAAACTGAATTTATTCAGTACCTTGAAATTGTCTAAATTAGTTCTGTCATTGTAATACCGTAACATTGCTGTGAACTCACTTGTGATTTACAACTTTTTAAAAACCCTGTGGAACTTGACATGACAAACATATGCACACATAAATCAGTCCCACAGGCAGAATAAGAGTATGTTTTTTAACTGTGTGAATAACCTGTACTAAATGATATAGTATTAGTCTTACCTTTTCAAAAGCAATAGTTGCAATTCAGTTATATGAGACATTACTGCTAAAACAGGATTGTATACCTGAAAGGGTAGGGAGGAATGGCTCTGACTGCCAGACAGCAACATTCCATTCTTTTTATGCATATTATCCCTAATCACTCTGACAGCTCTACACACAGAGAACCCTTTAGAGTCTTGAGCTTATAAATAAGTTGTTGCAGCAGGAGCATTGGCAAGGAAGCCTCATTTCCTACAGATCTGTGGGTTTATCCTTAAACAGTGCCATTCTCTTCACTGCAGTATCTCAGCTTTTCTTTATAGTCTAAGGATCAGAGCCACAGAACCAGTCCTGAGTTATGCCAGTTTGGCCCCTGCTTTGCTGCTGCTGCTAAAGGTACGGGACACCAGCTGCACCCTGCCTACCCTTTGTTCAGTGGATTGATCTGTGGTTCTCCTCTTTACCTGACTGCTGACTTTAAGCACATTATAAGGACAAGGACAGGGATAACTACAACACAGTATCTCCCTTTCAAATTTGGACTAATTGAGCAATGCATTTGAAAGTTGTTGGGGGGACTGACAGAAGCTAAAAATAGTGTTTAGTCATGCAACCCTGTGGTGGTTTTTCATATGATTTTATATATAATATATATATATAGTTACACACTGAAATGATTCATTGAAATAAGATACAATTAGCATCAGTGTGATTTTCTTCCTCTTCAGTCACAGCATGTTGAACAATGCTAATTGCTACTGACTCACCTGTTTTGTGACTGATGGATAACTCTCTACATGGAAATATGCTTTTTGACTGATTTGCCTCAATGGATTGTTTTGCACTGGTGACTGGATCATGGGCTCAGTTCTTCATTATCCATTATCTTCTACACCACAGCTTCAGCTGGAATAACTGGCTAGGCAGAGAAGCAGGTCTGTTAGAACACCAGTGATGTATCATTATTTTGATTTAGAAGCATGCTACACTTCATACTGATGGCAGTTGCAATTACCATAAAGGAATCCAGGCTTTTAAGAGAAGACTGCATACATTTACCTTTTGGCTAAGTGAGGCATAGCTCAAAGTGATAGGTGACCTCGTGGGTGGTTTACGAGCTAAGTTACAGCACAATACATTAATGTAAATGCTTACCTCATAGGTTAAAAACAGGCATACAACTAATACTTAACTTCCCATGCATAGCTAATGAGAGAAATTTGCTTGTCTAACTCCGTGTATGACACAGCCTCATAATGGAAAGACAATGCAGTAATTGTATTTTTTTTAGTATCGTATCAGCATGACTTACTGGCCTGTATTTTCCTACACCTACTGCAAAGGTAGATAAGTCATCTGCTAAACTCATGTTTCTAAAGGAAATGGGAAAATCCACTTCTGGCATGCAATTCTCAATGCTGTCAACTGCAACTCTGCAGCAATTACCTGTAATTTCAGGCTACAGCCTTCTCTAAGGTTAGTACACAATTCTGAGTCTGCTTGGGACTGTAGTACACTAGGGATCACCTTTACTAAATGTTGTGCTAATGGCATCCCATTGAGTCAAAATATGAAATTCACAGTTGATGTGATTTATGTGAAAAGGATGGTTTACTGTTCCCAGCTGCTCCTGCTGTTTCCCTTTACTGTTAGCAACCCATTCTTCTTCTCCCAAATAATACAGTTAGCAGTCTATAATAGTTACCTGTCAAAT
The DNA here is from genome assembly GCA_013397375.1 of Toxostoma redivivum. Lineage (NCBI taxonomy): Eukaryota > Metazoa > Chordata > Aves > Passeriformes > Mimidae > Toxostoma > Toxostoma redivivum. The sequence goes on from VXBI01007280.1 coordinate 126,865, forward strand.
CTTATAGAGTTCTTCTATGCTGAACAGCTCTGTTTGTGCTGGGTGCTTGGAAAAGTTGCAAGAGTAGTGCAGACCATCACAGCTTAACTATACGTAATCTCAATGGTTCACACAGTCTTTAACAAAAAGCCTTTGAATAAAAGAGATTCAGTTAGTAGGAAATTTATATTAAAGTGGAACAGTTATTAAAAAAATAATGTGAAAAGATAGCTGCTTCTAGTTTGGACAGCAGTCCTGGCTGTTATTTACATCCACCCAGTCCAGGGATGCCACAACTTGGGTCATCACTTCCTCAACATTGCTGTAGGACCAAATGTTGGACCTATAAGTGAGCCAGACTATTTACATGCAAATCCTTTTCTGTAACTGAAATATGATTAGACTGTTCCATAAAATAACAGCTATGGGCAGTGATCTCACCTGGAAGATAGTTCAGTGAGAAACCACATAGAAAAATGAGATCCAGGAACACCAAAATGCTTTGGATGAATTATGTTTGAATTAAGCTTAAATGAGAGACTAAACAAAAATAACTGAAATAGCCAGCCTTTCTGGTGGGAAGTGTCTCTTTCAAAGATACCTTAGGAGAGCAACAATAATTAAAATTACCAATACTGGAAGTTAAAAAGATGAAATTATCTTCATAATAGGCTCAGAAATAGGAGATAAAATTGCTAATTAGATTAACGTGAGAAAGCTGATACAAGTTTAATTAAGGAAGGATCACATTTCGTCTTTGGATTTCAGGACATTTTTTTGTGAGGGGAGATTGCAAAAGGTTGTGTAAATATGCAAGAAATATGGCAATTATACAGGGACTTGCTTGGTTGTTCTAGAAAAGTGAGAAATAACCTGTGCAGTATTTTAGAGTACCTTACACTTTGAAGTGTTTAAAAAATATAAAAAAAATCCACCCACTACGGTGTTTTTCAGATGTCTGTAAAAGAGCACTAATTTGGGAATGTAAATATATGTTGCCAGCCAGTAGCTTAAAAGAGTACATTATCAGTGAACTATACCAGTAACATTACAAGTAGGTCATGTTGCTCTTACGGACAAAACCCACAATACTCAACTTCTAATACTTAATTTTATATTGCACTTTCCAGTGACTAAAAGCTAACAGTTCTGTGTCACATGTAAACAATTACCTTTGAAAGTCAGAACCTCAGGAATGTCAGTGTTGCACACCACTCTGCATTTAAGAAATCCCTCTACAAGAATCACCATTAGTTTGGCAGACTCAGGGCTAGAGAAGGTGGGCAGAAAACACAAATTGGCATCCTATTCTGTGAAACTCATTTAGGGCACTTAAGGTTAGTTATTGGCTGACAAGAGCAGACAGGGTAAAATCTGTCAGGCTGCAGAAGAATAGATCACCAAAAAGACCAAAAAACCCAGCACACCTTAGGGAATAGCCACACTATAGCTTATAGCCACACTAGCAGAGCTCCACATAAGCTCCCAACCTCTGTCCATCACAGCATGATGAGCTACTGAGTCATGCAGAAATTTGCTCGTCTGGCACAGCTACACATTTGGATTCATTCCACACACTTCCTAAATCTACAGGAAATTGTGTCACTGCCTTCTAACTCTCCTGAAGCAGTAGACCTCCTGCTGTCCTCTGAGAGCCACTGTGTTTCCTGTACTAAGGGTCCTTTACAGATTTACAGCCAGATGATAAAGTCTTGCTCTTTATCACATCCTAAGCTGTGTTCTCTACACATTGGTTCTCCTTTGTGCTGCAAAAGTTGAATAGCATGCATAGCATAGGGAGCAAAAGACATTAGACATACAACTGGACATTTTCCACATAAGTAAATCTCTTTATAAATATCCTCAATAAACACTGAAACGCTATATTAAATGTGTAACACAAGAGTCTCTATATATTATCACAGAGACATATTAATAACTACAATTGCTAAAGATCTACAGTTCTTTAACACAATGCAAATCCCCCGGTTTACTTCTCTTCCAGAGGCAAAACTTCAACTGATGTGTGAAGATCCCTATATGGTTGATACTTGTGTTATGAAAACTGTTGCCTAAATTTCCTGCTGAAGTTACCAGAATTTTTTCAGGCATCCCATTTCTAAGTACTTCCTCATCATCTTTTAATGCTGCACCAGAGCCTGCCTGATAATGGTGTTTTGTGGGCTTCAGTTTGGTGAGCTGCAACTTTTCCTTAGAACCACCGTACAAAAGTGTATGTTTTCCTCTCACTTCCATAAGAGGTTAGTAGGTGGTACTTTCCTGATTGACAGTTTCACCTAAAAGAAAACATCTGAATATGTATTTCTAAGAAACTCTCCTCACCTAGACTGAAAAAAGACAGCTTTTCCAAAGTGGGCCCAGCTGGACATTCAGGAGTTATTATTACCATGCAGAATTTTGATGTTTAAATCCTAGAAAAATGTTCTTTTATTGGTAATTAAAATATTTTCATTTGTGTAGAGAGAATTTGGCCTTCCAACACTTCCTGTTACAAAGAGTTTCATACAAGAAATAAAATACTGCAGTGATGAACACAGCAAAGCCATGCCTAGAGAGTGCTGGAGTCTACAGTGTGGGTAACAATCTTTGAGCTAAAAACAAAGGAAAACATTGTCTGCATCTCATAGAAAAAAATAAGAAAACAAAAACTACATTTCTAATACTTATGTTTATTATGAAAGTGTCTCCAAATTAAAATAGCCCACAATACTGTTTGGTTCCAGAGATTTTATGAGGAATAATTATTCTCCGTATTAGAAAAAACCCCAAATCCAGTCAAATAAAAGACAAAATAACTCCCAAAGTTCCACACAATAGCTATACATGAAAGGACTTCTACCTAGTGCATCACTGTATCCAGAACAGTGGAGTTCCTACACATCACCACATTTCTGAAAGAGTTGCTCAAGCACAGGATTGTCATGAAAACACAGGTGAAAATGTGTCATCTGCCTCACCCTGACTTGTGGCAGTCAACATGCACAGTATGGTATGAGAGCTTGTGTAAAGTTAAACCCCAGAACAGAAAAGAGCTGAAGCTCAGCAGAAGCCAGAAAATGTGTTTTGTTGCACCCATTTAAAGTCATGTAAGACAATATTTTTAGCCTTTTGTCTGACATGTGTGATCACTGACATGACTCCCAAAACATCCTTTCATGGTATTTCCTCCAGTTTTTTAATTGAAAGAAATTTCAAAGATTGAGAATTCTGTAGAGACACACTCAAACACTGTGTTTTCATTGCAACTACAATCAGAAATCTTTACAGTTTCAAGGCTATACATGTACACCATCTTTCCAAACCTCCACTAGAACTTTTTAAAAGAACAGAGAAAGATAATAACATTGTCTTACTAAGTTCCCACTAGGTCTCTGTTCCAAATCAAAACCAGTCAAAACAAGTAATACAGACTGGTTTTGCTTCATGGTTTAAAGGCAACTGTAGTTTGCAGAACATTGAAGTTAGGCCTAAGAGGGTCTACATTACAGGAAGGGTAAAAAGTATTTAATACTCCTCTCCCACAAATGTCACAGGAAGTAGACAATAGAAGACATACAAAAATGAATTGTAGCAAAGAGATTAAAAAAATACCAAAGCATCAGCTGTATAAAACCAAAGGTAGCCCATATTCCTCTGAGATACAGAAGGCTGTGATAATGAGAAAATGAATGAAATGGGCATTAGGCTTCCTACTAGAGCACTCTGTAAAACACAGAGTGTCTCAATCAACCAGCATTTGATCATCAGTGACATGTGCTGCAGGGTCACGGCTTTCACCTTCATGTCCTGTTCAGAACCAGAAAGTGATTTTCACCTGAATCAGATACAGATTTAAGACAAGAATCACTTAACTGTAAGCAAAGCTTTAGTGCATGTACTTGGGTCTCAGAAAAAGCATTTGGCATTGGCAATCACATGGTCACAGAATGGTCACAGGCTGAGGCAGGAGATATGAAGCTGTGACATCTGTACCAATTCTGCTGGAATCATTAAATAACAGATAGAAAAAACTACAAAAGGGCAACAAGGAAACAGCATGGGGCACTTTGGTATTTTAAAACTAGCACTACTTAACATTGATCAAAACCCAAAAGACTCCAATGTCCACCCTTGTTGTTTGATCAGGTATTTTTACCATTTTCTGCAATGTTGTTCTTTATGAAAAACAACCAAACAAAACCACCAACCTGCCATGTGTTTTTCTTTTGATACAAAACATGCCAATATGGGAAACAGTATACAAAGGGTAACCTGAATCTTATTTTACCATAATCTGGGCTGTCTAGGAAGGAAGACAAATTCTTACTATTTACTAATAAACTTTAATTTCCTCATTTTTCTACTTCGACATCTCAACCACTGTTTCATGTACTGTATTATAAACAAGGAGCATAGAACTCAAAGACAGAGAGGTTATAGAGTACATTTCTAGAATTACCAAATGACAATTCTACAAAAGGTAGGAATATACAGAATCTTTTAAGGTCTCACATTTGCCATGAACCATGCGAATAATTTCAGTTAATATTCTAAATACGTGTAATTAACCTCTAAATACCTGATAACCTCCAAATGCACCTTGCAAAGCTCTTCATCAGAAAAGCAAACAAATTCAAATGAAAAAGGAAACAATTGCATGGTATTTTCTCTGCAGAATGGAAGATGAAGCCAAAGTTTTTGCACCCATTAGTTAAAATGATGAATTAAAGCACACTGCCATGTCTGATCACTGAATCACTTGGTCCTTCCCACTAGAGACAGAAAAAAAGTGTGAATTAATAATTTTTATGATAAACCTCTAGCTTGAAAGAGCAGTCATTATTAAGCAAAGGTTGGTGAAATTCTTATGGTTTCCTCTTAGCCTATTTCCCCAAACATGTAATTTGAATCTCTTACCTCACTTTCCAGACATATCTGTAAGAAGTTATCCTGGACTGCTAAGGACAGACTTCATAAAGCCAGGATTATAAGGAATAAGTATGTCATTGGGTGTTAGCTGAACCAAGGTAACTGCATACATGCTTTAGCATACCACAGATATGACTAAATTTAAATCTCAAAGGAAGAGTTTCAATCCCAGATGAACCTTTTAAGAGTAGGGATTGAGAGACTTTGACAGGCTGGAGAGGGGGGCTGATGGAAACCTCATGAAGTTCAAGCAAGCCAGGTGGAAAGTCCTACTCCTGGGTTGTACCAGTCCCAGGCACTCCTACAGGCTGGGTGAAGAAGTGATTGAGAGCAGCCCTGTGGAGAGACCTGGGGGTAATGGTTGATGAAAAACTCAACGTGAGCCATCAGTGTGCACTCAGAGCCCAGAAAGCCAAATGTATCCTGGGCTGCATCCACAGGAGTGTGGACAGCAGGGCAGGGAAGGGGATTCTGTCCCTCTGCTCTCATGAGACTCCACCCAGAATACTGCAGCCAGGTCTGGTGTCCCCAACATCAGAAGGACATGGAACGGCTGGAGCACATCTGGAGAAGGGCCATGAAATTAATAAGAAGATTGGAGAAAAGAGGATAAAAGTTTAGGTTAGCTATTAGAAAGAAATTCTTTAATTCAGGGGTGGTAAGATACTGAACAACTTGTCCAGGGAAGCTGTGGATGCCCCAACCCTGGCAGTGTTCAAGGCCAGGTTGGGTAAGTTCTTGAGCAACCTGGTCTAGTGTGAAGTGTCCCTGCTCATGGCAGGGGATTTGGGACTAGATGATCTTCAAAGTCCCTTCCAATCCTTAACATTCTGATTCTATGATACCCTAACAGCACGTGTAATGATGGTAAGTCATGTCAAGGTTTGTTGCCTTGACCCTCTATCTGAATGAACATTACAGAGCATTGCTAAAGAGGACCAACAGGGACCAAAGGCCTCTGGCACAGGAATTTTGTTGGGGACTTCTCTATGCCCTGGTATCACCAGCATTGCAGCCTGTGGTCTATGTTGTGCATGTTGACAGTTCAGAGCAACACTCTGTTCTCATGTAAGATAAAATATTTTGCCAGATGCCATTTTTGTAACCATCTTTGCAGAAGGGAAATGGTTCAGTGGAGGCAGTAATCAACACCATGAAAGAGGTGTATTTAAACTGATATTCTCCATTACCATTTTAGCAGGTCAGATTTCACAAATTATAATCTCAATATATCCCAGGATGTTTTTATTTTAAAATCTTGGCATCATCTTTACAGTAATTACTACACAGCTGCAAACACCATGGATAGGATACTTTCTATTGCAATTAGCGTATTTTCACATGTATAACCTGCCCTGCAGATAACTGTATGAAATCAAATGCACAGGAGACACATGAAAAAAGTTAGAGGCAGAGAAACTTTCTGGGGAGAAGGAGATTTAAGTAAGGCTCCCTTGCTCCCTAAGATATACTCATGGACATATAAGCTATGCTGCTCCTGGATTACAAGGTTATCTGGCTTTTTCAAAAGATGTTATGTGTGTAGTAGAACTCACAGATCTTTCGTCATTTATAATTTCTGAGTTTTCTGAGCCTTTACTAAGTTGAGGTACTATTTCCATTGATGCCATTCCAACCTTGCTTTTAGCACACTTCCTTTTTCTTAACACATAGACCTCCTTTTTCCTAACACACAGGAGTTTCTATAGGTAATAGAAGTTTTAGAAGTTTCAAGAGTAACCAGTAGAATAGGACAAATCTCAGTCTTCAAAAGAAAGAAGTGACAACACAACTTTCTTCAATGAAGTCTGTATAAAATAGACTTTAAACATATTTTATGGCATCAGAAACTATCTATATTTTTCTATTTGCATAGGTGGAAGGAATAAGAAATGACCTCATGGCTCAAGTTTCCAGCTGAACACAGCACTCCAATCCCTTTGTATATAGAAGACATGCTTAAGATTTTTTCCTGGTTTGTTCCTTCCTTTATTTTTGTAACTTATATATGTCTGTATGTATGTATGTATATATATGTGTGTATGTATATGAGTATATCTACATATACACACACACACATATATATATGTATATATATTTAAGTCTTTGGTTTATAAGCACATTGGTTGTGTGTACACACACAATACTGTTGAACAGTAGGTTGCATAGAGTCTGTTACCCAAGAACCCCGCCTACTTTTGGCACTGCTGTTACAAATCACAGAAGAGTGTCCTACAAGGGCTGTATGATCCTTAGCATCCTACATCAAACTTTGATCGAGAGCGTGGAAGAAGTATGCATATAATGCTTAAAAAGATGTTTACTTAGGGTGTTACTTTGTCTTCTTTGGGACACTATTTGTAAATCTTGGATGAAAAAGGAACGCAAAATTACTTTACAGACGCCTCACAATTTTATTTGTAGAGGTGATGAAATACTGCTGAACATTCAAAGGTTGCTGTGAATTATGTGAAGTGAATTTTGTTCAAGTTTTCACACATTTAAAATAAACTAATTCTAGTAATGTATGACCTTCTGCCTTCTCTCTTTTCACCCTGCCAAGGAAGTGGCAATAATTTTGAGAAGAATACCTAGACTGACCTGTGTCTGAGGAAGAAATGAACTTTTCATCTGCTGTTTTTTCCATTACATCCCTGCTCTCAACCAGGTGAACATGCAAGAACAATTTCAGGAGTTAAGTCTGGATTCAGAATGGTGCATTTGAAGAAACACCTTTTTACATGGAATCTCTGCAAAAAACTAAAATCTGTAGAGGTTAAAAATTGAAAGGCCAAAAAAAAAAGGTAAGAATAAATTTATCCTAGGTGCTGACAGCAATGCTTTTGGGTATTTGCACAACAAATGAAGTCTACTTCTAATGCAATTAACCACCAAATTGAATTTTAAATTATGCTAAAATAATATCCCACAATTACCACATTTTTTCCCAAATTATTTTGGAGGAACAGTAACTGTGATTTGATAAGCAATTTCAAAACCAGTACTTTAAAACACAAAGATAGCAAAAATATCTGAAGCAGATTGAAAATCTATAAAGCTATGTTCTATCTTACTGTAAGTAACAAATCAAGCAACTATTACTTATAGCAGATTCAGCAAAAGCAACAGGGATGGACAGAAGAGATCTGAGCATGATGCTCTCCATTACTGAGAATCCAAGACACAAAGTTTGAGAATGGATATTCCCTTTTGTCCAGAAGTTCCCAAAAGAATAAAAAATAAATAATATTTCAGACAGTACAAGTGAAAATACTGCTCCCATTGTGTCAGTTACATACACATACAGCATGCCTACGTATACAGAATGGTGTGCTGTCTTCATTCACAAACAGGAAATATGGCAGTGCGCTATCAGAACGCTTTGATACTCCTAATTTTTTCTGATGCTGAAATACATGAATAAACCGCATTCACAACTTATAATTTACTTCCAGTAGCAAACAGTTCATTCTGTTCGTGTCTCATGATTGAACGGAAGGATTAATGCTCCTCTGAGGAAGTGGCAGCAGTGAGATACCCATTTGTCCCATTGGCACCGCTGGTCCCATTTGTGGTGACAGTGCTGTGCGGGGCCTTTGAGCGAGGTACTGTTTCTTCCTCATCTGAGCTTGACTCAATATCACTTCGGGAATCCTTTGCTACCTGCAGAATGTGGAAAAGAAGGCGGCAGTAGGTGACTGTAAGGAAACAACTCAGCTTTTTGGTTCAAGAGAATCAGAGAATTCACACATCTTTTCAGTTTGAGCTTTGAGGCAATCTCAGCTCTGGCACACTTCTCTACCTTTGCCTGCCTGCACTCACTTCAAAGACAGATGTCTGCACTTACATATGCCATGTGCAAAGGCAGGGTGAGAGCTCAGCACTGGTGCACTAAAGGTAGTATGGCCAAGTGCTCAAGGCAAAAGGTTTCACAATAATTGAAGACAGCAGTTATTGCAACAAACAATCCGAACTCCCAAATTCAACCTAGGCTCAGTACCTCTGCCCTCCTACTAATTACAACTTTATTTCCTGTCCTTCATTTGGAGTGCTACTCTTTGACCTGGTGATACAAAATGTCCTGCTCAACTTCCTTATCTCCCAACTCACTGGAGACCACGTGGCTCCAGGGAGCAGTGCTGTGTGCTTGCAGGAGGAGACACCTTCAAGTACTGCTTGAAGCAAAACTCACCACACTGGGTAACTCCAGTCTGACTCGAACAAGTGGTGAGAACGGCACTTGCAAAATGTGGGCATAGTCCAGTTCAGTCCCTAACATAGAAGTCACAGTTCAACTGTGTGCCCCATTGTGTCACTGGAAAGGTGTTTCAGAAACAGATGGACCTTAGTTGCTAGGGATTTCCTGCTAATTTTCAGCTGACTTCTTTGAAAACCATTGAAAATCTCCAAAGCTAGCAAGAATCCACCAGATGTAGTACAAAAAACCAGCATCAACAGAAAGACATCTGAAGTTTAACCTGCATGCAGCTGTAAGGATGCCCTTTTCATGCCTGCTTCTACTCCTGTTTGTATAGATGAGCGTCCCAATTTCTTCACGATCAATCCATGCTGTGCTGGTTGCCACAATTGGGCAATTACAGCTGACTTTACTACAGCAAATGGACATAAAAGGGGGCAAAATGCATGGTGAGCCTTTTTCCTGAAGAACTAAAAACACTTAAAGAACAGGGTCACTGTGTGTAATTTTTTGCTTACAGTAATCCTCCTCTCCTCTTGAAAGTCTTCATGACAATTCCACTCTCATCTCAGAAAAAGCCATTTGCCTTTGGGACTCCCAGTGTTGCTCTTGCAATATCACAGTACCTGAGTGACACTACTCTGCTTGGAACCAGCGATAAAAGAAAACACTTCCGTCATAGCTCCCAATAAGTAAAGTTTCTAATGTCAATGTCCAGCAAGCCCACACTTCTGACACCTGTGAAACTGGACTTCAGCTGAGGTCAGAAATTTGATTCTATAAATTACAGAGTTTCAATTAATAAGTTACTTCATTGTCTTTCATATAAAGGGACTTTTACATTGCATCTGGTGGGGGTACAGAAATACACTTAGACTTATACCCTTATCAGACAGAAGAGAATGGTCTCAGCACACAGTACTGAGCACCTGTGATCTATGTGATGGCAGACCAGATGACTGAACAATTCTGCATCAACTTAATTTCTCTTAATAGATTCACTGCAGGACTGCTAGGGCCCTGCCCCAATGACAAAATAAGATTCTATGCTGTAGCCAGTTCTGCTAAACATGGGATCTGCTCTCCTTATTTTTAAAATGCAGCAACAAAGCAGGGTCTTTGCGCTTATAACCTGATATGAATGCAACACATCTTGCAGTACTTAGTACTTATCTGTAGGATATCTGTAATGTGTTGTGAAAATAGTTCTTATTTTTATTGCAAAAACAGAAAGAATGGCAGTGCAAGTGAGGAAGTAAGTTAAGATTTGAAGGAAGATGAATCCACTGTATATATGTCATACGTATCCATCTCTAACCCGGTCACTGTGTTACTGCAAGTGTCTAACTCTGCTCTAACTCTGTACAATCTCAGTTTTCTCCTGTGCAATTGTTAGAACTACAAGGTGAAGGATTTACAGTCTCAAATGTGTCCTGAATGCAGACAAAGCAGATGCTTATCCTGCTAAGATATATATAAAAGTATGTGTGTACACACACATATCTATCTCTGTACATAAAAAAAGTGCAACATAATAACACCCAGATACTACAGATAGGAGTGGGTTTGAGTGGTTTTAGGTGATGTATAGCCAAGAAGTAAAAACATAGTCTTTACTTAAATATATAAATGCAAACAATGGATAAATACAAGCAGAACCAAACCAACCCAAACTACAAACACCAGTGTTGTCAGAATAAATGTTTTGCACAGTAAATTTAAAGAAACTTACATGCAAGGGGTTCCACTTCCCAGTCTTCCAGCATAGCACAAGGGAAAGGATAAACAAGCAGAGTAAGAGAGAGTAGGAAACAGTCTTTGAAGTCACTTTGAAGGTATAATTCAGACAGGACAGGTGAGGCTAGTAATTGCTAAAAGCAGAGGAGACTAAAGCATGGCTTCCAAGCAAAATACAGCTCATGAGCACACTGTCTTTCACAGATTAAGTGGCAGATTCTGGGCTCTGCCAGTGCATGGCTGAGCTCTCCAGTACATTCATAGAAAGCAATTTTCTGGAGAACAATCCCTGTTCACTTTGGGGTCAGTCACATTAATGCACTCTGCTCTTTAAGGGGAAAGTGTCCTGACTTTACATGATCTGTAAGGATTAGTTCTACCATCTGCACATAAGCCCTATGTCTGCACAGCAACTATAATGGGGTTGGTATTTCTGGGAGTGGCATCTTCCTGTCAAATGTACCACTGGCAGCAAGACAGTAAATTCTAGCCCAAACAGTCTTGCTCTGGGAATACTAGAAATAGCTCTTTGCAATACCTCATTAATACCAAAACCCAGAAGAGGCTGTGATCTGTAACTCTGCCACCAGCAAACGCAGCAGAATTTCATTTTGTATTATTATTGCTATCACTTCCAGCTGTGAAATGAACATTTTGCTAACAACTATTATAAAGAAGAAAAACCAGAACTGGCAGCCCCAAGAAAGTAGTTTACTTGTTGGGTTTCTTTCATCTGATTTCCCTAATGTAGTTTAGTTTAGCGTACCACGTTTTAAAAAAGAAGTGCAGAAGGACATTTAAAGACAATCACTATACAGAGTATTATCAGCTTACCTGACAATCATTAGGAGGGGGAAAAAGTTTCCAGGAAAAGAAAGAAGAGTTTATCTAAAACAAGATGTGTCTTCAGTAACATGTTATAGATTGGAAAAAAAAAACCTAACCCAAACAAAACGTGACCTCTATTGATAATGAAAAACTTAAAATCATGAAACAGAACCATGTTGTCTTACCTTGCCCTTTGAAATAGCTTTGTAGGCTGCCTTTATGATTAGGTAGGACCAAAAACAGTGCAGAATCTGAAGAACCATAAGCAGCACATTGAAGACCCACAAGGCAGGAAAATTGCCCAGAGCTTCATACAGTTCAAACAACGTTGTATTTAATATCCTAGGGGAAAAAAGAGACAGAAAAATAATAACACTTTCCTTAAGGCAACAATCTCAAAGAAATTATTTTTAAATCAAAACAACAAGTACTTGATTAGCTGGGATCCACATGGACAGTTGGTTTTCAAAGTAATAGTGACTTGGACTGAATAACACAGGTGTCTCCAGAGAAAAACAACATCAAAATGTTGCTTTCAATATTTAACTTGATTTGTAAACATTGCATACAGAAAACAAAGATCATCAGTGTTCATTTCTTCTCTTCATCTATACAGCTAGCAGCTGTCTGTTGACTCAAGTATCTCCTTCCCTGATTGGTAAAAAAAATTCCATGTTTTTGAAATAAAGTTATTCCATCTCAGCTGCCTCCAGTAGGGGTTTGGTGCCCCCATATTAGCCACTTTTTGCACAAAATCCGATTTGCACACCACTTATGTACAACCAAGAGAGAGGCTTAGCAGTTACATATAGGACAGGTGGACAATGGGACAGTGAGAGATTATTATTGCACTTATGAAAACTTATAAAAACAGAGGGACAAACTTTTTAGTAGGGCATAAAACAATGGCTAATGGTTTTAAGCTAAAAGAGAGTAGATTCAGACTAGATCTAAAGAAGAGGATTTTTACAATGAGAGTGGTGAAACACTGGAACAGATTGCTCAGAGAGGTTGTAGACTCCCCATCCCTGCAAACATTCAAGGCCAGGTTGGACAGGGCTCTGAGCAATCTGATCTAGTTGAAGATGTCCCTGCTTATTGCAGGCGGGTTGGGTCACATGGCATTTAAAGATCCCTTGCAACCCAAATCATTCTATGATTCTAAGAAAATCAGGCAGTTCTAGACATTTGAACCAAATTTTTGAGAATCAGTATTTCAGATTCAGGCAGTAAACTGATGTTACAATGACTTCTGAAGCTTTATGAATACAGCACTAACTTTCTGCCCAAATACTCTGCCACAGCAGGTGATTTCAATCTATCTTAGCAAGCAGCCTGAGAGCAGAGCGGAGAACAGACAATAGAAACAATGGCATTTTTAAAAACAAGTAATTATCTGAGAATGGCTGTTAATTAGGGGGAAAAAATAAGGCAATATAAGGATTTGTCATTCTTCATTCATTTTCCCTGCTGATGCAGAAATCATTAAAAACTCCACTGGCTTTCTGTTCTTTCCTGCTTGTTTTAAATAACCTATCCCAGCCAGTCACTAGATGGCGCGTTCAGCCCGGCCAACATCCCGGGCTCGTGGCACCGGGACCCTGCACCCCGGGAACAGGATGGCACCGGGACCCTGGACTCCGGGAACGGGATGGCACCGGGACCCTGCACCCTGGCACCCTGCACCCCGGGAACGGGATGGCACCGGGACCCTGCACGGGCTCCAGAGCAGCACACAGCTCACCGGAGAGGTTATGGACATTGATCTCAGCTTTTTAATAAACAACTATATTTGCCACAATCCCTTCCAGCAACATAAAACCGGTTCAAGTAGCACTAACATGAAATATGTGCAGACAACAAATCCAGAATACAACATTTAGTGGTAATGATTTGTGTGTGTAACACCATTGGTCAAAAATCAACCAGTGATTTCTAATACACTGGCCTAATACTGTAGGGGTATTTCATAGTACTTCTACCTTTTTATTTTTGCCTTCTTACACTGCAGAAGTTGATGTTTTATAACCTTCCTATACAGCTGTGTTTTTAAACTGTCTTCTGTTTATGGCGTGAACACCAGAAAAAGAAAATGTTTTCCAGTTTGCAAAACCCCCATCATATTATTGCTTCTGTCAGGTAGAACTCTTGAGTCTCAGCTTTGTGCAATTTGTTCTGCCAGTGGTAGCTCTATTTGTCACAGTAACATCCCGTGTTACAGTTCAAGGGGACACTCCCATCACTCCAAAAAAGAGGTGGAGTTAGCACTGTTCTACTTCACCAGTGTTTGCTGCAGTTCTAACCATTATATCGAATTCAAACTTGAAATCAACAACTCCTATATATAAAGTTACCATTGTTTCTACACAACTGTTTTTATGTCTAAAATTTTAAATGCTACAGGATTGTAAATGAAGTTTCTGCAGGTTTCTGTTCCTATTTTTATTAACTGGACTTAATTCATCTCTGGGGACTTCCACAGAAGTCAAGTAGAAAAAGCAGCATTACTGATGAGCTAGTCCACTCTTGCAGAAGTCAGGAAGGAAACAAGGCCAAAAAGAGTGCTTTGGGTACCAAAAATAGTTGAATGTGAAAATTACCCATATGTTGTGTATTAGATAGGAAAATAAGCCTCAATGAAAAAGCAGACTTCTTTCTAATCTGTTCATGTCTAGCAAACCAAGGACAGGACTGGAATTCTTCATTAAAGCTGAAAAAAGGATCTCATTAATTGCTCAGCAGTGCTAAGAGGGTTCAGTGGTCTGATGTCCAGGCTAGGTGTTCACATGGAGCTAAGGCTATGTCTAAGCACCTACAGAGCAGAAGCTGAGTGAAAAATACAGAAAACAACAGAAAAAATGGAGGTAAGCAAATAAACTCTGAAAATAAATAAATAATTTCATATTAAAAGTCTGAAATGGGGAGAAGATTCACAAGGTTATGAGTCAGAATATACAGAGAAATTCTACTTGTAGAGACTGAGAAAGAAGAAGAGGGAAGACAGGTTAGACCACGTTCCATCAATTTCATTGCTACATGTATTCAATGGGAGCATTTTAATCAGCTACACAGATAATGGGGACTGGAAATAGCAGCATGAAAATGGATTACATGGAAGAGAAAGTGCCTATAACATGTATATGCAAATAAATCTTAGATTCAAATACTCAGAAAAGCACTTAAATCTGTAAACACTCTTGCTGGGACTTTTAAAGCTCTCCAGTGGTTAAATCCCAGCTTTTCATAATGAATTGTGGAAACTTTGATTCTTGGGTATCTGACTTGAAGCAGCTGGACTCGATCTCACATGGGAAAATTAAGCTGCAAGTGCTCTACCTTTCTGAAAACTTTTGTCAGCATCGCTCAGATGTTTGCAATTTGAAAATAAACATTAGTTTCTGCTTTTGTAAATAATTTCTGGACTGCTTTTTTTCTGAACCCCTGGAAGATTTTGATAGCTGGAGAACACAACACAATTTAATGCAAGGTATTCTTCCCTCGTTAAATGCATCCCAAGGAGGATTGTGCACCTGGCTGTGTAAAAAACTCAGTTTAGAATCTTGAATTAAGCAGTATGGCTGATGAAAGCAAATAAAAATAATTTCACCACTTAAGATCCAATCTACTCTTACAGAAATCTGTGGTATTTTTTCAGAAACCCTGTCACAATATCCGAGCCACTGGGAGAAATAATCCTGTACTTATTGTACAACGACTCTAATTAAACACTCAGAATAAAATGAACACATTTTCAACAACTACTAAACAATCACCTGCAACACATCAACAGTAACACAGGTTTTTTCCTCTAGCCTCTAACTCTTTATCTAGGCACCAAAGCAGCACTTGGGAACTAGAGGTAACAGATCCACACTGACTCATTAACATTACACTCCCTTCCCACAGCTTAGTGGGCCCAAATCCAGGCTCTTGGGTATCAGCAACTAATTCTTGGCAAGTTAATCCCTTGTCTTGCACCAAGGATGAAAGGAAAACCTGGATATGAAGGGAGAGAAAGAAAGAAAGGAATGGGTGGAAGAGTAAAATCCTTATTGATTGAGAACTGACAAAAATGTGCTGTGTTTGCTTCTGAAAGAATCCTGAGAGGAACAAAAAGAGGTGAAAAGGAGGATCATGTGAAAGGAGTAGGTGTTCTTCCAGACAAGCAAGAATCTAGTGATAAACAACAGAATGATGCATAGCAGGATGATGGGCACCATCATCAAATCCAATGGGAGCAGAAACTGTGCAGCTGAAATTACTGCTGCAAGAAGCTGCCTTCCCTTCTGGAGCACTGTCCAGTGACCAACATATTCTGCTGCAACATGCTGAATTTAAATCACTTTGTTAACACAGCACAATGGACAGAAGTCTCAGATATGACCAAGGACAGCACAGTATGATACCAGCTTGTCTAAATAATTCAGAATAAATGTTTTTATCTCCACTATGTGTATATTAGACAACAGTATTCTGTATTGCACCATAATACCTGTACTGGGACACCTTTCAATACTGCATACATTGCCAAGAAAATAGGTAATTACATTTATGTAATTATGTAGTTACATTAATTATCCCATTTAGTGCAAGTAACTCAACAGTACTCCTACCAGCAATGCTTTAAAGTTTCTGCCTTTTTTTGCAATTTTTCCTTTAAAAAAACCAAACAATTGCACTTACTTCTGCCCCCAAAACATAGTAGATTATTCTTCATTATATGTGGTAAAAAGTGACCATGACCATAGAATAAAGAGTCAGGAGTTCTAAATTGTGGATCTAGCTGTTATATTTACTTACATGATTTAAGAAATTTTCAAATTTCTTTACACAGTTCATTTTTTGTTAAAGATAGGCACAAAGTATTGGCCACATAAAGATGCTGTGAGAATTATTAGCCTGTTTATAAAACACTGTGGACTACTTCCTTAACAGATGCCATAAAACTGACAGGTTAAAAAAAATATCTCTGAGATTCATAGATAAATGAAGAGCAGTGGAGTGTGAGAGCACACGTACGTACGTATGTTGATCAGCCATAGGATGATAAATCAGATACATTTTATCAGTGGTCAAGATTAACCTCTGGGATTTAGACTTTGATTGAAATCTAATAGGACTTCCTATCCTAGTTACTTTTAATGACAGTGCTGCACAACAGACCTCACACACAGATGTTTCTGCATGGGACTTCAAATGAGTGAAACAGTTTTTTACCTGACAAATGTATGGAATCACACACAAAACAGTCATCAAATAGAGGAAACTTTGGTTTATAGCATTCCATGTACTGAAGTCCTCAAGCTGCAGTGCAGCTAAATATTTAATTATAGCAAATCCAGTACATAAAGGGCTATAACTGCCAAGTTTTTCATCTGAGTTTCAGCTTGGCCAGCTGCTGTGTCTATATCACTGTTCTGCTTCTTGGTTCTTGCTGAGTGGGAGAACAAGCTTGTTTCCCTTTTCAGATCCTGCTGTCTCTTACATTTTCAGCTCTCTGGAGTATCAGTGCATGGCAAATACAAGAGGAGTAGCAGAGACCCACTGTGAACAGAGTCAGATGAACCAGTCACCCACACAGAAGCAATGAAGCAGGGAAAGAAGGACTGGGAGAGAGAGAGAGATGATCTTTCAACAGCATCTCAGACTGATTCATCAGATTGTTTGGTTGGTGATGCTCATTACCCTCCTTCTTTTAAAGAGCTGATGAAAAATCTCTGCAAAATGCAGTGACAGAAAGAATATAAGCTATTGAGTCAGTATTCAGAGCAACACTAAATTCACACACTTCAATTTTATCAGTGAGGTCACCACCAAGTGGCATTCTACTCACCCACAGCAGCCCTGCATCAGAGGATTTCCTGACATGGTACTAATACATGCTCTGCTGCAGTGGAGATGGGTGGCTCCTGTCCTAATACTAATCACGAACAATATATCTTAGCAGATATATACTGAGACATTTTAAGCCCTGTGTGCAGATCAATAGGATTTCCAATTACTTAACTAAAATAATGGAGCAGCCAGGAAATTATTCATGTTTGATGTATGTAGAAGAGACCTGATCAAGCTGTCACTGTCCTGGTTTCAGCTGTGCTTTTCACTCAATTCCTTCTCATCAGCAGTTAGCCCATTAGCTGATTTTGCAGCCACTGGTATGAATAGTAGCATTTACACTCTTGTGGATAGAAAAAACCAAATATACAAGGTCATAGACACTCACAATCCAAACTCAAACCTCAGAAGAGTCCTTCATAGACATCAGGATATGGAGAGAACTCAAATTTCCTAGCAGAATGTAGTTATACTCAGCAAGATATTGTATCAGTTATGTGTTATGGCAAAATGTTTGTGTAAAGGTCCATGATAATAACTCACAGGTACTGAAGAAATAGGTTATGCTAAGAAGGACACGTCTAAATTTGAAAATCTTCAGGCACATATAAAATTTATATATGAGCAACAGAGAACACATATCAAGATCCATTTCCTGGCATGCATGTTATTCTCCAAAGAAGAAAAGCATTTGTTGTAAACTATAGTTTCCCATCTTTGTAAACAGAGTATCAGAGTATAAAAAAGCCATCCTTCTGCCCCTTTTTGTTGACTAAAAATAAGTGCAGTTGTGTTTAACTGTATGCCACATCAATTTCTGTGAAATCACCCCTAAACAGTTTTCAGTTTAATCCAATTTTCTTAATAATTATTTATACTTATCTATACTAATATGGGTCAAACTCAGCCATTGTGCAATACTGATGAAACCTATAGAATGTGCTCATTTACATGGGGGCTGAGTTTCTCCCAAGGTGTTCAGCCACAATGACCTCCTCCTAGCTGAACACGAATGAGATGCCAGCTCCATCATGGCTGTTGATCATGGTGTTCAAAAGTCATTTACTATTTCAAGCTGGTAAGTTAACTGCTTTTAACTTTCCTGTTTTGCAGAGCTATGATTTTTGCATCCCACACATGTCAGAAGCTTGCAGTAGCATTGTTCTGCTTTCATATTGACTCTGCAGCACCACAAAATATGTGCCAGTAACAGCAAACCCTGGTGCTAAAGGTATCTCTAAGAGAAAAGGGGCTGAGAAGAGACAGAATGTTTGCACAAGTTTAAACTACCTACCTGAGCTGATTTAAAAGTGGCTAAGGTGTCTGGCCACAAGAAAAACACCCATGCTGCTTCTCTCGCCCCATGCCTCTTGCACATTTACACTTGGCAGAATAATTCTGAGCAAGAGAAATGCCACTGCACAGGTATTTGTCCTGTTTCCTATTGGAGCATAGGTTTTAGACAGGACATTTTTCTTAATAAAAGAAGAAGTAAGAATACCAACTGAGTAGGCTATCCCTGACAACAGAAAGCATTATTATAGCCACAGAGTACAGTCTCTGGAAACTAAAAATGAGGATGAGAATAAGAATAGTTTTGGAAGTCTGATGAAACTTTTTTCATATAATTTTCTCCTGCTGTGATCACATGAAAATTTTAAAAACAGCAACACTGAGCAAATGCCACTTTTTTTATTTACATTGCAAGCCCATAATGGTGAATGACACCTCTAACCTTTCCATTTCTTATAGCTTCCCTGTAAATAGCTGGATCAGTATTAACCTGGTACTCCAAAGATTTCATCCTTGTTTCTTGTAAAACTCCAGAGGCCTGAGTTCACAAATGCTGTAAAAATATTTGAGGAAATAAAATAAAAGGATAACATCAATAATGTTTTGTCAGAAGCAGACGGGATGACAACATTATATACACTCTGCTAAAGAGCTAAGACTAGAGTTGAGTAAAATTATAGAAACTTAGTTAATTAAATCTTCTTTTTAATCCCTAAATTGAAGTCTATGAGTACTATCGTTAGTTTGCCAAAACCTTGTTATTAAATGCTCTTGATAAACTGATTGATTATAAGTTGCCTGCTGAAACTACAAACAGACTGAAATGTAAGCACATCAGATCATTTTTGCTAGTTCTACAGCATCCACTCAATGACAGTATGAATAGCATTAGGAATCAAGTATCAAAATCATAATTTATTATTTTGGTATCTGATACCAACAAGCAACTTATGATTGTGCTCTGGTTTAGACAATATTCTGAGCAAAATGAGCTTGAGACAGTGTCAGAAGAGATTATCTTAATAAAGAAGTTATTTTACTATACTAGCTAAGCTAGAAAGGTTTACAATCCAACAAGAGCAACTAAAGCCATTGCAAAACCATTGTGTTAATTCAGAGTGCAGACAAGGTCTGAGCAGCTGGGATTCATCTGGCTACCTGAATTCTTACTATGTGAAGTACCTGACCAGGACTCCCGCTTTATCTACTGCCTGCATATCGCTTTGGCACTGTAGGGCGCTTCTAAGGGTGGGCTGGAGCTTTCTGTTTCACCAGAATGCTCAGAGGGGTGAAGCAGGGTGACTCTGCTGGGGTCCACACGCTGTCTTCCCACAAAATACACATACTGCAAGGGCCAATCAGGAGAAAATGTGCCAGGAAAGAAAACCAGCATGAAAGACAACAGTTCAACTTCAGTGCTTGTTAAGAGCTGTACAAACCCAGTCAGTATCCGCTAAAGAACAAAACTAGGAAAGAGAGGGTCAGCAAATCTTTGTAGCAGCTGCTTCTTATGGGGTTCTGCATTGCCCTATTTTCTCAGAGAGAACCTGATTCCAGGATAAATGAAAGGAAAGAACTGTGCAAACTGGCAATGATGTATCACTATTTGGAAACACAGCGTGTGCATTAGCGACAGGGCTATGGCCCACACTGGTGCTCAGCCAGTGGTGGAACTCGGGAGGAGCTATTCTGCAAGTCATGCAGAGATGACTGCAGGTCTGGTAATAAGTAACTAGGGTTCATTACAGCTCACCACGGTGAACAGAAGTTAATTGTAGAATCACACCAGGCTTGTCTGGTTCATGCAGATACTCACTGCCACGTAAAGGCAATTAGACATCAACCATGAGCCAGACTGTGTGTACAGTCACGAACAAGCTTTAAGAATGAAAGAATAGCAAGGAACAAAGTTGTTGTTCTGAGGACTGGCTGACCCATGCTTATATATGGCATATTGGCACCAAAATCTCATTTAGCAGCCATACACTACAGTTGTTGAGGAGACATACACCTGAAACAGCTTTTAATTTTGAGAATTAATTTTTCCATTTATTTCCCCAGAATATTTCCAAACAGACTCACAAACACAAGATCCAGCTAAGATGTACCTACTGTCATCAAACAAATGTATATCAAAGACAATACAAGACTATAATCAAAGTAATTGACTGTCCATCTTCACAGCTTTTAATGTGATACAAAACTCTGGTTACTGACAGTGTTCAAAGAGATCAAGAACTGAAGGGCATAATATAACTGGATTATACCAAATTGCCTAGATGATAACTTGGGGGACAGCATATGCAGAACATGACCTCTGCTCTTTGAAATTTGCTTCCATCAGCTTTTCATTTAAATCTGCACTATTAAGGCACTATTTTACATTTTTCAGTGCATTCATTGTAATATGTGCATGCTGAGACTTCACAAGTCACATGAATGCCAAGGCTGTTTGCTTTTGTCCTCACATTTTGACAGCAGTAATTGCCAGCAACACTTCCCTGAAACACAGATTTTTACCTCCCAGACAATATAACTCATTATAAAATTAATCAAAATAAGTGGAAAAACTCAGGAAAACTGCATGCCAGTAACTAGTCAGAGCAATTTTGAAGAGCCTGAATTTAACTGGCTTGGTGCCTTAACCTGGTAAATAAATATAAACTGAGAACTTGAAGTAACTGCTTTATCCAGTCTGATTAGACTAGCCAAGGGCTTGCATATTTTATATTAATTTTTGGTTGAGATTGCCTTCATTCTCCCTACAATCCTGTATCACCTGAGAAGGCAACATGTTCTCCCCGACTCATGGAGAGTTGTGTTCTATGTTGCAATTTGCTAGAGCGGTGATTATATGCAAGTGGGAGAATTTCACAAGCAAAATGTCTTGTCAGTGAAAATAGCAGCTTTACTCCTACATTCACTTAGCAGCAGGAGGCAGAAAGTATCCTGGGGTTTTTGATTTATTGCTGAAATGAACTCCAGATGCCTGCAGAAAGACTGCTAAATGTGTACCTAATTGCCAGTTTCTTTTATTTTAGCCCTGCTGTTAAATACCCTTCAAACAACAGCATTTGATTCAGCATTCTGAATTCTTTATCAGCACCTTTATGCAAAATTAAATGGCACTTGCGCAAAGTGGCAGCACAACAGCACACCAGTGCTTCGGAAGTGACGTCTCTGGAAGCCTGTCTTGGGTATTCACCTTCCTGCATGGGGGAAGTTTTCTTATAAATTACATCCTTGGTTTTACATTACATGCACACTGATTTTATACCTCTCAGCTTTTATGCTAGAAAAATTTGCATATTTATGTAATATTAATCAGGCACCAAATTTTGCTATTTTAAATTTTCAGCAAAGGAGAGCAAAACTATACTTCCTGGCCTGCTGCCACTCCAGTGAGTCATCTTTGCTGACATGCAAACTAATAGGGCTGAAAATTTAGAATTGCTGTTTCACAGATGAAAAGGATTTGAGAGACACAAGCCCATGTATCCCATGGTTCATCCCTGCTAAATCTGACTCCCACATGCCTACAGTACAGCTGAGAACAATGAAACTGCCTCTGGCTCTATCTAAGGGTAGCCATTAGGAATACATACATCAAGGCTTTGGTCTAGAAATAAAATAGTCTTAAAAAATCAAAGATCATACATAACACACTGAAGTATTAGTTTATTCAAATAAGTAAATGTATTTTTCATTGATTAAGGGATACGCTAGTTTGGGCTGGCACAGACTTAGTTTCTTCATGGTAGGTAGTACAGGGCTATATTCTGGATTTGTGCTGGAAACAGTGTTGGTAATTCCAGGATGTTTCTGTTCTTCCTAAGCAGTGCTCATACAGAGCAAAAGCATTTTCTGCTCCTCACACAGCCCTCAGTGAGCAGAATGGAGGTGCACAAGGAGTTAGATGGGGACACAGCTGGGACAGCTGCCCCCAGCGATACTCCACACTGCATGGTGTTTCCCAGGTCACCATTACACACAGTCCTGGAGATGGCTGAACACTTGCCAGCCCACAGGAAGTGGTGGATGAAAACCTTGTTTGGCTTTGCTTGTGTGCACAGCTCTTGCCTTAACCTACTGAACTGTTTTTATCTCAGCTCATGAGTTCTCTCACTTCTACCCTCCTGATTCTCTCCCCCATATCACTGGTGGGAAGTGAGTGAGCAGCTTCATGGGGCTTTGTTGGCAGCTGGGGTTAAACCATGACAAGGCAGAGGAATCACCAGTCACTCTGGTTGTGACGGAGTACACAGCACTGTCAGCTGCTGCATTCCTGTCAATGGAAAATCCCTGGCTCAGTCTCCTTTACGCTCTCCCTTCATGTACTTCTATATTGATAATACCCATTTTGAGCTTTCTCTTTTCTGTGCTAAAAAGTCCTGCCTGTCTCAATCTTTTCTCATGTAAGAGGTGCTCCAGCCCCCTAATATATCTTGGGGACTATTTGCTGGACTGTCTCCAGTAGCTTTGTGCCTCCGCATGTGGCCTCACCAGGGCTGGTAGAAAGAAAGAGTCACCTGTCTCAGCCTGCTGCCCACACCCCTCCTAATGCAGCCCAAGGTACCACCAGCCTTCGTTACCACAAGGGCGCAGAAATGGCTCATATCCACCTTTGTGTCCACTGGAACCCCCAGTTCCTCTGGTGCAAGGCTGATTTCCCGGTGGTCAACCCCCAGAAAATACTGGTGCAGGGCTCTGCACTGCGTTTGCTGAACTTCTGAGGTTCCTGTTGGCTGTATCTCCAGTCTGTTGAGGTTCCTTCCCTTTGGATGGCAGCACAACCCTGTGGTGTATCAGCCAGCCATTCCTCACAGGTTGGAAACATGAACAAACCCAATGAACAATGAAACATGAACAAGCCCAATCATCCAGTAGTTATGTAATTACAAGCCAGTAATTTCATCATAGAAGGTTATCAGGCTGGCCAAGTGTGATTTCCCCTTTGCAAACCCATCCAGTCCTCATCTGACTGAGCCTCCTCTTAAGCACAGTCATGTACTGCAGTCTCCCGTGGCAGAAATGCATGGCTGAAATTGGGTCATCCCTCCATTCCTCAATATAAAACAGAAAGCAAGGAAGAGGAGAATTCCTACAAGCAGGAATGCCACCATTTTTCCTATCTGAGATCATGGAAGTAGAAAAACTAGCTTATTTCATTTACAGAAATTCAGTGAATGGCCCAGTTGGCTTCAAGGAAGGACTGAGGAAGGGAAGCAAAACTGCTTAAGAAAAAAAAAAATTGCTCCTTGAAGAAAATAAGTGTTTCTAAACATGCAGTTTGTGTGTCTATCCATTTTCATGTTTTGCCATGTTTGTTCACCAACTCACACTACAGTAAGGACCAGGCATTATGATAACATCTTGGGAGTCATCAAGTGCTAAATGAGACCTCTTGTTGTAGGGTTGAGCAGAGCTGATGACATAGCTCCCTAAGGGCATCTTGGTCTTACCCTGTTTGCATTAACAAAACCTCAAAGAGGTATCATTAGAGAGGTTTGAAAAGGAAACTGTAGCAGCGAGGTTGACATTGGCATCTGCAAATCCTCTGCATATCTGAATAAGGAGCTCGGTGGTAATCTAAATAAACTCTATAAAGAGTACAATTTCTGGCATTCTTGGTGCTTCCCAAGAACAAAACTGTCATTGTTATCTTCTCATGCAATGAAAGACCTCTTTTACTTTCCTAGAAATACAGATACCTGTGCTAGTTCTGTTTATAAGAAAGGATTAAGAACAGAAAAGAGCGAAGGCAAACACCTCTCAGCCCTACTCATATATAGTGCACAGGTTGCAGAAAAACTTTAATGCATTTTTACAATGAAGTAAATCCATGTGTTTCCTAACTAGCCATCTGCCCTCTGGATGCAAAAGATCCTAGCTAAAGAATCAAGTATCTATGTTCAGTCTGTGAGCATGCTTGTCTGTGTACCTGCAAGACAGTGTGAGCACATGCAAGCAGCTGACTGTCTGGGGGGACGTGACATTACACTAAGAGCTGTGTAACTACCTTCCACACATATGCATTACATAGCTGCCCCAGGAACTCCAATCCAAAGGAGCAGGGGAAAACGAGTAGCCTGCAGTACTGCAACCTGTAATAGCATGGCAATAACATCCTTATACAAATTTCAGCAGGCCAGACTCTACTTATTCCACTGTGTTTTTCTTTAAACTGAAAGTGTTCGTGAAGCATGTACTGAAAGCTATTGAGAATATCCTAGCTTCAAGCTGAGCTGCTGGTTGGTTTTTTTGGTGACTAATATTTTCATTTTCCTCTCATTTCTTGCCAACACAGCTAGCCACCTGCTAATCTGAAGCTATGCTGTCTCCAACCCACTTCTACCTTAAAACCAGCAGAAACCCCAGATGTTTCTCATCTTGCACACAGTAAACAAAATGGCACTCTAGCAAACAGGCTATTTCAGCACCTGGTTATATCTGAAACTCTCCCTGGTGCTTTGGGAAACAGAGTAATGGCAATGAATCATGTTCAATTATAACATAGTTACTTCCAAATCTGTTTGGTCCCTAGCATTGGAGGGAAACAATGTCCTTACTCACCATAAGGGATATATGCCAAGCCTACTGACAATGAAGACAACGGCAAATGTAAGGAACAGAAGGTCACTCAGTTTTTGACACTTGCAATAGTTTGCCATTTTGGCAGCCTGCAAAAGAAAAATATGTCTTTTTACTTCCATGAGGACAACTGAGTTCTCTTGTACTGTGTATAAGCTGTAAGAAAAAGAAGAAATCAAATTTTTATGACATCATTAACATTTTCACTGGGCCACCTCACAGTGATCTTGAAACTCCCTCCACCAAGCAGCTGGAAAATATCCTCTTTGAAAAAAAAAATATCAAATCAGACTATATAAAACTAGAGTATGTACTCAATTTCTTTATTTCCCATTCAATTTCATTTTGGAGATGATACAATTTCAGATTTGCAAAACTCTTCTAAACCTTTTCTTGAACCCCAGTGTGTTTACAGTGTCTTTGTCCCAACCTTTTTACCTGCTTATCTCTCACCTTTGCATTTTCAGCATCCATCTACCTTCCGTGTGCTCCATGCTCTCTGACCTTATAGTAGCAGCTATAGATAAACTTTATCTCAATTCCTCCAGTACCCATATACTACATTTTTCTAAAGCATCTCTACTTCCTTTTCTTCCTATACAGAATAGTTTCCACCTCAAAGATTATACTCCTCCCTTTCAAGTCTTTTTCCAAGGCTCTCTTTTCAACTTCTGCTTTCTAACTTGTTGGCTTTTGCTTATATTTCCATCTTTTTCTCACTTGTCTTCATGAAGTCTTCTGACTCTCCCAGTGAAGGACTCACTAATTTGTTACTCTTCTCTGAAACTGCTCATTAAAACATTGATCTTCCCAGAAGTTTCTTTACCCTTTTCTCCCTGAAGGAAATGGTAAATAGGGAAGGAAGCTTGTTTTAAGATGTGTGTGCTGCTTCCACCATGTTAATGTGTGCAAGCACTTAATTACTTTAAAATAACATCTGCTTTGAGATAGGGACAGTCTCTCTTCATGCTTTCTGTCAAATGTATCCAGACAGTCCACTTAAGTCACTCGGTACCCTTTTGTGTACAGTTAAGCCACTGGGAGCCCTTTCAAAGCTCCTTTCTGAGGGACCTGCATCCAGCTCCCAGTATCCCAGAACATACTTGTGCAGGCTTTCCAGAGTGCTGAGGGAGCAAAATTACTACAACTATGCATACATAATATGATTCCGAATGCAGAATTCAAACCAAAGAAACAGATAATCTGGCTGCCAAAACCAAACCTGCACTTTTGGATGTTACCCAATTTCTGCAATGTTCCCACTAAAAACCTGAACATGAAGAATATGTCTTACAAAAGAAACCAATTTAGGAAGCTCCCAAAACACAAGGAAAGCCACTAGTGCTGTGAAGAAAACATAACCCTTCTGAATCAACCCTATTTTCTAGAGGACACAAATGAATTTCCCAGTAGTTCGTACTCACAGCCTGGTTTCGAGGAAAAGAGAACATTTTGATGCCAACATAGAAAGCAGAAGCATTACTAACTTCCTTGCTTTTCAGACGATGGAAAATTCAGTCCAGGAATTCTGGATATATTTCCATGGTGGCAGTCTAAAAAAACTAGTTTCATAGTGCATGAAGCTGATATTACAATAGCAACTTGTAGTAGTATTATGTCATTTATCAAAAACAGTACAACTACTGGGACAACGGTTCTCAAATAACAAATTATAATAATTCTACAAATTATAGTGGTAAAGAAAGACTACAAAAAAAGGGGAGTGAATATGTTGTTGTTGGATGGAATTTAGCCACCTAAGACAATAGAACACAATTTTCTGAGTTTCAAAACCATGACTACAACTGAGTAAGACAGCATTACATATTCCTGAAAATAGTACTATGGTTCTTCCATGCTTCCAGAAACCTTAAGACCTGTGGAAAAAATCTCACCTCCAGTATTCCCACCAATGCACACCATATTTTGCAATGAGAATAACAAAAAATGGTGTTTTCCAGCTTTCCAGTGGATGTGTTTCATTATGAA
The DNA here is from genome assembly GCA_013397375.1 of Toxostoma redivivum. Lineage (NCBI taxonomy): Eukaryota > Metazoa > Chordata > Aves > Passeriformes > Mimidae > Toxostoma > Toxostoma redivivum. The sequence continues at coordinate 154,244 of VXBI01007280.1, forward strand.
ATGGTAGATGGAAAGACTTTAGTGGCCTCCAGAAATAGCTTTTCATTTTTACAAATATGTAATAGGTAACAGAGGTCAGGTGCACAACTGACCCATCATGACAAGATATTTTACCAACTTCTTTTGCAGTTTGATAGTTTTCTTCCTCTGCACTAACTTTCCCTTCAGTAATGTCAGCAGTGTGCAAGAGTCCATCACTTCTCATAAGGCATCAGTGTTGTAACCCACTGCCCTAGCAGAATTTCCAGTCAAACCAGACTGAAAAAACTGACTAGAAAGACCACTTAAGTATGTGCCCATGAGGGAGTGTATCTGGACAATGTTTGCACCTCCGGTGAGAATACCTGCAATTCCTCTTTGTCTTAGTGAATGGACAGAGGGTAAAGTTTTAGCTAGACTAGTATAGCTGCTCTCCAGTGTTTTTATAGTTCCACAGACACTGGTCTGATCTAGAATAAACATCTTTAAGTACTTCTTTCTGGTGGTGAGAAAAGAGGATTGAAGAAAGTTTAGGTGGAGTCACAGCTAGCTATACACATTGCTAAAACAGAAAAATAAACTTGCAAAGATGTGATTATTTTTATCATGAAAAATCCACATTCTCTTTTGATTTCTATCTCAGGCAGCATGTGCCTTCTAGATTATAAAAGATGAAAAATAAAACCATATTTACAGCACTACTGAATCAGAATGGCAGAATCTTGATTTTGCAATAGATGACTCACACAGTGAGTCTACATTCTTGCATAACAGGTATCCTTGCAGGTACTTGAATAAAAAATAATTTCAGACAAAACAGTTATTAACTTTAGAGGAGAGTTCAGAGACAGACAAATTCCAGATGACCCAGAGCTGTCTAGTAACTGATGCAGATAAAGGATGATGACATCTCTAAGTTGTCACTATGGAAGTTACAGACCATCTTGACTTAAAAGAATTTCAATCATCCCTGCTTCTCCAAATACAACTGCTTAATGCTGGTACTGGGATCCAGAGGCATGGGAAGCTGGAAAATCAGAGCTCAGCTCACTGGCCACACCCAAATAAGCCACTAAATTGTCCAACACCCTCTGCCCAGCAAAACAGAGCAGAAAACCACCGTGACACCTTGATTCTTTTGGAGACAGGGTTATTGCTCCACATGCCATGTCACAGTTTAAGAACCAGGTGACCCACTTTCACCACTTCCCAGATTTTGCAACTTCAGCTTTTGATTTTACCATGTTATATTGAAAATCTGAAAGTAACCCTCCCTGGCATGCAATGCATTACCAGTCTCTGCTCTGTACAAGCAACATATTGAGGGATAAACCAGTCTGAAATCAGAAGAATGTGCTGCTACAAGCACAAGATACTTAAGCAAGGAAATACACTATATTAATCACCATTACCATCTTGAACTGGCTTAGGAGACACTTGTTCTGCATAGCAAAAAGGTTCTACCTGCTGACAGGATGACATACAAATTATCTCACCTCTAGGACAATATCAGCTGCATCATGGAGACATAAGATCAAGGTTCCCACTCGTGTCAAATTGGTTACATATGAGAAGGTAATCAGGGTGACTGTTACAATGTGATGTGTAAACATGATTCCAAAATCCTAGAGCAGCAGAAGCAAAGAAAAGACACAAAAAACCAAAAAACAATGAAGCAAACACTGATATTCTGTACTCATATACAAAAATGGGTAGTTGTTTCTTAAATCCAGCATTATATTTAAGTCATAAAAAGATCTATTATGTAAGTGCATTATACACCCTGCTCTATATTTAATTTAGACTGAATAAAATAATCATTGTATGTAATCAAATGCAAAAACATTATTGAAAGCTGGGCAATGACCACACTTCTCAGTTCATAGTAATTTAACCTAATAAAGTAAACATTTGCAGTTGAAGTTACTCTGAAAAGGCATATGTACATGCAAATAAAATTCCACCATACTTTATATGCACCAAGTAGCATATAATTATAAAAATATGCATAACCAAGTGCCAAATAGTGCACCATTCACAAGAGAGAAAATAGCTACAAACAAAGGCTGAACACATTTCCTGTGCACTAGAACAACAGGTATCTGCCAAAGACAACTGAGAGAATAGAATCCCAGATCGAGGCTTTTATTTGTTTCCTTTTAATCAAGGTGCTTTGTCTTCACATTGTAACAGGGTCAGAAAAGTCTTCAAATGAGCTGGTGCATCTCCTCCTAACTGGATCTAATCCACTGCCTCCCAAATGATGCAGGCTAGTTCATCTCCCAATCAGTAATTTTCAATTATTTGGCCAGAAAGTAACTGTTACTATTGAAAAATCTGGGAGCAGTGAAGCTCCCAGAAGTAACATCACATTCCCAGATACTTGCCATGGAGCAGATAAAGCAGAGGGAACAACCTGCCTGCCTGGACTAGGCTCCCAGACTGATTAATGAGAGAACGGGTCCTGCAGACATGAGACTCTTCTCAGCAAGGCACCGCGTCAGTCAGAAATAAATCTTGTTGGTATTTGCTGAATGACCCGCACAGCTTTGAGAAAGTGATATAAAAACCCTTAAGAAAAGATCACAGGCAACATTTAACCGGAAGTTTCTCTGTGCACCAGATGCAAAATTTGTAGCACAGCTCCCAGCAGATCTAGTGGCTCTCGTTCAGAGCTGCCAGAAAGGAGAGAGATCCAATCAAAAGGAGCAGTTCCTTCAGGCAGCCTGCTCACCTAGAGTATTGGGAGGTGGAATTTGGCTTTTTGATAGCTTTTGTGGGCCAGTCCTGCTGAGCTGTGGTAGTCTTCAGCTAAGTGGCCCACAACAGAGAAACTGAAACTGTGCCTGAGGGGCACCACCTAGTTTGCAAAGGAACTTAAGGTACCTGTGTCAGGCAGGAGGGCCCTATGGAAAGTGCCAGGAGCTCCAGCTAACACAGGGACAGCTCTGGAAAAGCAGCAGCTCCAGCCCCTGACTGCACTGTCTCTTCAGTACTGAGGAGTGTAACTGCACAGTGTTCCCACAGCTCTCTTTGGGAATGTAGCAGGCATCTCTGTTTCTAAGGACATGCAGTGCCACTGCCTCTCAGTACCAGCACATGCCTTCTCTGCAATGTATACCTGGAGTCCATGGAAAAACCTGCAGCTTGAGCAGTCTCACTAGTTGAAGAGGGACAGGATCTGCTCCCAGCCTATCACTTATGTATAATGCTATCAGGTGCTACAAGATCCTATTTCCTACTTCTCAGTAGGCACCACCAGTACCTCCAACACAAAACTTAGGAAGGGTAGGAGGGCAGGAAATGGGAGAAAAGATAAAATTACTACAAGCAAAAAGACTCATAGGCCAGTTTAGTATATACCCAACATTTCTCAGCCAGGTTATCTGGCCCCTAGAACCATGGAACACAATAAAATACATTCAGAAGTCATATCAAGCCATTGCTTTAAATCCATTTTCTTCAAGCAGACAGAAGAAAAAGACAATTAAAGGCTGTTTCCCTTTCTGAGTATCCTCAGGGAAAACAAGAGTATGGCATCTCAGTCATTTCAGTAACTACAAACCCACACATGGCAACCATTTAACCATTTTACAATAATAAAACCAGCAAAGCACCTACCTTATTCCATGGGATTAGAAGAAAGATGCTAGTATTGCCCTATGGCCATACTGCAGCCTAGCTCTTTACCTCCTTCATCTGCATGTACTATGGCACTGTTCTTAATTTTCCTTCCAAATGCAGTTATATTAGCACATAATGGGGCAAAAAGTCAAGTAGAAAATCTCCTCTGTTTTCACAGCTGACACATTCATGTTCTACAAATACTAGAATTTCTAGTCTCTCTTGGATATTTTTCAATGCATTCCTGATGATATGGTTTATTCCTAAGCAATCCTAAAGTTCTTGGGTAGCAGTCTTCTGCATTTTTGCATGAGTCTTCTTTAAGAAAGATGGGGGAACTCCTTCTGTAATAATGTTTCTTAAAAGATTCAGTTACTTGACTCTGCCACCTCTGAAACAGAAGTGCTGGACTGACACATGGAAAACTGTTGGAAATAAGTAGCAATGATATAAATAAGACTGCTTTGTTATTGGGATTGTTTCTTTCCCATTAGTGACATTTCCTCAGGCCATTAACTAATACTATGCTCTGAAGATCAACCTGCTAGATTTTATTTATGTACAAGGGTAATGAAAACATTAATACCAAGTGGTACCTGTGTTCCCACCTTATTCCAGCACTTTCACCCATATAGAGCAGAAGAGCAGCTATACAGGAATGGGCTTTTTTATTTTGGGGATTTACATTTTAATCAATGTCTTTCAAATCATATGTATGTTTGTGAAAGATGTATTTATTTACAGAAGATTCACAGCCTCCAGTTGTAACTGCCGGAAGATGTCATGTGCCTATGTTAAGAAAATCTGGGGCTAAGAAGAGGAGAAAGAACCTACTCTAGACAGCATCAGTGGGAAGAACACAGAGCAGACAGCAGAGAAACTCCATGGGTCTCAACTTGTAGACAAGCCCTCCAGAATTAAGGCCTCTGCCACCCACATTTGTTTAACATGTCACATTCACTGACTGAACTGCCACGTGGCCACTGAGCATTAGAGCCACTGAAGGGCAAAATATCATATTCATGGCTTATATTACAGATAACAAGGAAAGGGAAAGGTCTGCAAAATATATGCAACCTAAACTGCTTCCACTGAAACAAAAGAAATCAATTCAGTGTCTTTCTTTACCAAGAAAAGCCTCCTTGAAGAAAGAAATCTAGTATCCAAATTTAGCAAAATATGATGTAAATTTTCTAGAATCAAAACTCTGTATTCAAGAAAATCAGCAGCTACAGAACATTTTATTCTTGGAATGAGTGAACAGTCATTTAAAAAAAAATTAAAACAGAAGCTCTAGGAGTTTCCAAATGCTTAGAAATAAAAGGTGTGAATACACAGAAAGGTCTCCTAGACCTTCCACAGACCTGTTAAAACACTGAGTAAAAATGTTATACATTCCTTTAAATGTACCTGTCAAATATTTTTCTATTAAACGACACATCAGGTGTCCAGGAATCATGTAAATAAGCCTTACTGCTTTGAAGGTTCATCAGGTGCTTGTGAAACTAACAAACTTCCATAATTTTTTTTCAGTGTTTTACAAAACAGGAGCATGGGAAACTGGTAAAAGATGATTAAACACCAATTCATACTAGGTTTCAGTCTTTGAAAGTGAACAACCTTAAGGGATAATATCATTACAGAAACCTAGTAGATATCTATGAACCTAAAATCATGCCATTATAAAACTGTAGAAGTTCATACACAGTTCATTGACTTAATGCCAATAGTAGGTTTGTGCAACCGTCTAGTTTGCTTGCACCTCCAGTCAGGCAAAGAAAATCTGGAATTTGCAACACCTAAATAAAGACAAATAAGTATTTGAAAGTCAAAAAACTCCTGGAAGTAATTTTTTAAGTCATCAGTTTGCTAGCAGAGAAGAATAAAATGGAGACAGAAAACAGCAAGTACATTCCTCTTGATCTACAGTAAGTAAAAGACCAGTGCTGGAGTCAGGCCAGTGCTGAGGGCTGCTGCTTCCAGCAAGGACACACTGCATAAAAATATTCCCTTCACTGTAATATGAAAACATCAACAACTTTACTTAGGTTGAGAACTGTTAATCTGCTCCATACAAGCCAATTGTGAAATACTACAATAAGCATCTGATATTAGCTAGCAAATTTCCTGTTTCCTGTTAAACAGATCCCTATTTCATATGGGCACCATTCCACATATTGCATATTGGGGACATTACAAGGTTTCCACTTGTTTTTTTTAAACTAAGCCTTCTTTTAAAAGAGAACTACTATGCTGTAGCAAGAACTGGTTTCTCTGTCAAGCTTGTACTCCTTTTTGTCAACTACTGTAAGTCTTCAGTACTAACATTTTTCAGCGCAGTGGGTTTCTTTGGCAGCTTGCACTCCAAACAGTTTTCCTGTGTGATACAGCTGCATTTCTCCAACCTGATCTTCCTTGTTATCCATTTTGCTTACACTACCAAAAGAGCTGTCTCCACAGTCCAAACCGGTGAGTGATCTAACAGGTTATTTATAACCAGGGCATCTCCACTGTTCCTTGCTGGGTGCTGATAATGAAAGGCTTTTGACTTGCTATCACTGCACTGCAGATGTTGTGCTCCTGCTCTCCGCTGGACACTGCACGTTCTCAGACACAGCACGTGCTTGGGTCACCACTTGGATCTGGTGCTCTGGGCTCAAGCATCACAAAGCTGTGGCTGGGGTGTTCTTGGCTGCTAGCAATCCACTTTCCCACCTCCATGTCCCATCCTATTTCCACAGCTGGTTGCCCTAAGCTTTTTCTGATAACAAGTCATTTATATATAACTAAGAAACAGACTTGGCCCCTGCAGTTTAAGATATTAGTCAATATTACTCTTGATTTAAATTCATCTCCACTATCATACAGCTCCCTTGAGAATTGTTTCTCTCTATCTTGGTTTGTGAAACAGGGAAGTTATACTCATTTCAAGCTCAGAATGTTTAGCATCTACAGACAATGCAAGCAAGGGATTTATATGTATTCCTCATAAATTGGTTGTTTTATTTACAATTTATCCTCTAATACAGATTTAAATTTTGTGGATGCTTTCTTGAGATTTCTACCTCTGGAATAATCTGGAAATCCAAATAGAGGAGTGTATTTATAGATAGGTAGCACTGGCATAGGACTCCCAGGAATACACTGTAGTTCTAAATGACTGATAAGTTTATTCAGGTCATACTGCATCCTTCATTCATTCTTTTCAGAGTTATGCTTCTGCTAAAATTCTAACAAACAGGAATTTTTCCATTAGCATAGCCTACAATCATTTATTTAAATGACAGCTGAGGTAAGCCCATAAAGATATTACAAAACCCTTTCAAATTTAAAAAAAAAAATTATTTTGAAAGATTAAAGCCCCTGCGAAAAAAGCTCAATGGACAGTTGTGCTGCTCGTTCTGCTATTGACAAGAATACTCCTCAGAGGAGAGAACTTGGAATATGGAGCAGGTTGCAACTAGTTCTGGAAAAATATTTCTATTTGGACAGAGTTTTTTTTTTCATTAATAACCCTCTAATAGCAAAGATCACTTGCATGACTGCAAGAGTAAAAATTAAATATACCATCACTTTTTATTATTAAATGTTTTTGCTGTCCTTTTGTAGAAAAAACTGAAAGCCCTCATAGATCTTATCTCACAAAGTGATACTGTGAGTTTAAGAGGCAGTCTTGCCCTTTTCTTGGTATTTCATTGTTTAACTCTGAGAAGAAACAATACATCTACCAGATACTACCTGTTCAATTCCATTCAAGGCACTGCATGAAAGCAGAAGGTTCTTTTGGCTTCTGCTATTTGCCCTTGAATATTTTCTCCAGGCTCTTCTTTCCATGTGCAGAAAAACCTCACATTATAGTAACAAGGAACAGAATAAGACAATGCCAGTTTCTCAGTGATTGGTATCTGCAAGAGCTGAACACTAGAAACAACTGTATTTCCAGTTCACTGCACATGTAATACAGGTACTCCTCAACTAAAGAATTATACATTAAAGCTTAAAGCTTTTGGTGCTTTTAGTCTCATTGTTCTTACCTTTCTTTTGACGTCAATGAATTGAGAAAACATTAAGGACCAGTAGAATGACAATTCAACTATGTAGTAGTAATGAAGGTCAGGCATCAGTGGCTGAAAGATGGAGATGAGGAAAGGTTAATAGAGTCTAACTGACATTACAGGCAGCTGTGGTCTATAGGAGACATGTTTAATCACAGGGGATTATTGAATTATATCCTATGTAAAAAAATTGATGATGGTTGCCTCTTTCAAACTTTGATGGCTCTGGAAAAATGAAGCTCCTCAACATACTCTCTTCTAATGTTTTAGCCCTGACAATACTGTAATCCAAAAATTATGATGATCATTTGGAACCCAGAGCAAACTAAATTATGAGTATTCCTAAGTCTGTTTTGAAAGTTTACTTGAAACATCTTGCTGTATATCAGTAATGTGTGTTTAAAGCATAGCAAAAAAAACCAATGCTAGAGTAGACTAGAAAAAATTAACGCTAGTATATAACCTCATCAGCTCATGATGAAAATGTGGGCTTTGAGCAGAGCTCTTTATAATAGAAATGCCTACTTTTGAAGAATTTAACCATTTTTGGGAAACATACTAACATTTGGAAAGAAGAAAATAAAATAAATTTATCCAAGCATCCTGCCTGGTATACAACATGGTTACAGAGTTGTTTCAAAGTAAAAGAAATAAAAATAATAATGCACAACCAAAACCAACCCAGGGTAACTTCAAAGAAGGTAACTGGTGGCACACATAAGCTCTTTGACCCTCAGCCTAAGAGAGCCAGTCCTAGGAGCTACTCTAATTTCCATGCAAATGTGCCTCCATGATAGTCATGTCTTCCATGGCAGCGATAGACAGAGACACTGGCAAAGGAGGAGTTCCTGAGGGCATCTCCCAAGGGATTAGATAAATCACCTCTAGAGCAGCTTGCACTGGCACAACTATGCACCCAAGCAGGGTATGAGCTGTTTACACTGGCAAGAGGTATTTATGTTGCACCTTTTATTCCCACTCCCTTTTGCAGAAAAGTTTTTTGCAGCTGAGAGCCAGTCCTTGGATTCCCAGGAAATGCTCTATGGGTGTTATTTTAATATAGACACACGCTTATGTTTTGTGAAAAATGTGTAACTCAAAATCCATCCTTTAAAGCCATTTCCTGGGCCAATACAACCATTTTCTGAGTTATAGAGACTGCCAACAGACTTTTAATTAAGTGTAATCAAAAAAGGGAAAGAAAATTAGAGCTTGCAATGAACTGCAACTATTATACCCATTATTGCAAGGGAACTCACTAGGGAAAATTTCTAGTAAAAAATGAAGATTGTCAGCTGCTTTATTAACAATAGCATTTCTAAAGCCATACATAGTGATAGTGTAGGACAATTCTAAAGATGTTACTGATTGCTTTGATGCCTTAAGTTTTAGCTTTCATATTCCTCAGATTCTGTTCTGCCTTGGTGTGGGGCTCTGAACTTCATATTAAGTGTTAGGAAGTTCTCTTCACAGGGTAGTTGGACAAAACAATCCTTTTCCAGCCCGGGAACCAAGGACACCATTACAGCTTCGGGCCCAAAAAGCATAAACAACAGTGACTTGAGGGGAGTGAGCCAGGAGGATGGGACTTCATAACCTGAAGCTGTAACTAGACAATTGACCCCAATGTGTGGATGGACCAAAACATAAAAGTGTGAAAATGTGTGACCAGGATCCATCTTGGGTGTAGCCACGGCCAAGCTCTTGTACTGCTCAAGGTGTATACTTTGAAGGCCTTTCAATAAATACCTACTTTATTCCCTTAATTCTGTCTAGCCTCTGTTCCAGGTTGGCCTCTAAAGGCATCACCTTCTTGGATCAATAGTGTGTTTAACTTAGTTCAAATGTAAGGTTCCAGTTCTCCATAAACTTAAACTCAATAGGTTAATCTGTGTTTATGGCTGTGTTGCCACCTAAAAGATCCATTTGACTGTATCGACAGTAAAGTCCAGCTAGATTTCTGCAGTGCATTGTTGAGTAATTTACAAAGGAGTCGTAGCAAAAAAAAGATTAGAAATTTGATATAGTTATGGAAAAAAAAAAAGAAACAGAACAAATTGAAAACCCAGTACTTAGCCCTGATTAGCACCCAGTAGACATTTTTATCTTCGAGACAATTATTTTCATAATGACTTGGACAGTTTGCTTTATCTTGGACCCTCACCACTACTAGAATGATATTAGATATAGTAATTTTAGCTCCCATACTCTAAAAGCTGTAACCAACTTTCTAAATTACCACGATCTTCTAAGTCTGGTAAATGTATTTTCTTCAATCAGTAAGCTTCATGGTCTTCTGTATTCAGTCAACCTCTTATTGCATGTAATAACACAAAAAAGTAGGAAATGGGGCTGAGAGGCACCAGTGACTGTAGCTATATCAATCTAAGAAACAGTTGTACCTAAAGGTTCTGAGGGATTAAGTTTCAGCACTTCCCCCATTCACTTTCTGCTGCTACTTCCCTAATGTTCAGTTCTCCCTCCAGTCTCTGGGTGAAATTTAAGTCATTATTTCTTCTGAGGCTACATGACCAAATTCCTTCAACCTTTCTCAGATCAATATTTCTGCTGAACTGTCTCCACTGAACTATTTCCAACAGAGAGACAAACATCAAGAACCGAAGCATCCAAACACAGTTCTGTTCAGTCACTGTTCTGTAAAGGGCTGCTGACACAAGGATTTATGTGTCTTTCAGACAATACTCTTCATCACACTTTTCAGTCAAGCAATTTCCCCCCTCCCCTGCTCTTTAGGGGGAAAAAAAATACCCTAGATAGGTTAAATTTCTTGAACTGCAAACCTCCCTGGAGCTTCTGGAATTTAATGTGTGGAATTCAGATGTGACAGCTATGTTCATCTTTCCCATCTTGAACTCAAGCAAGATGGGAAGAATCCAGCAATGTTCTAAAATGCCGGCTAGCCCATTCACACAAATATACTGGCACAAAGCTCCACTATAATAAAAACAGAGGTCTGCAGAAGTGTCATGCTTGTTTATAGACAGCACTGTAACTTTTACCTGATATGGATACCCACTCCAGCACTGCCTGGTATTCCAGAGCCAGGGTGTCTGAAAGAAAGAAAAAGCAAAACAAAGGTCTGTACACATCACTTTGTGCTATGTTAAATGTATATATTTAATACTAATGAAGGAAAAAAATATAAGAACAGCTTAGAATTTGCATTTTCTGATAGAGGCTATGAAAACTGAATAGAACAAGGAGGCTTCTCAGAGTTTCACAGCATGAATTAGAGCAACTCGCCTGTTTTTGTTGGTACCCCATGATCTCACTTTTGCAAGAGTGCAGACTGAAAGTAACCAGCTCGTGCCTGGATGGTCAGATCTCATGCTACATTGTCAATAGCACTGGAAATTTTGACCTCAGCTTGCTTAAATGTTTTAAAGAAGATTCCTTGCATGTGCCATTCTATTTAGACATTCTTCCATATAGGATCCATCCTTCATCTTTACATAGCCTTATCTACTCCACATTCGAGTATAAAGGGGACAGAACATCATTAGTAAGTCTCCTGGATTAAGGCAGTGCACAGCATACACTTACAGCACTAAATAATTCCCCTAGATCATAGTTTTTCAAATAAATCCTCACTGCTTGAGAGAAGGCATGTTCTTGTTTCCACCATCAAGTGGAGCAGCTCAGCTCAGGCAAACCATCATACCAAACTCATCCAAAATACAATGGGTGAGAGTCAAAGCAAGAAAATGGACACTAGGCAGGATGTTAAAGCCCTAGGTTGAAAACCAGGCTAGGTAGGAATCATTTCTAAATACGCCCTTTAATGAAAAAGAAGATAAAATAAAATTTTCACACCCATACCCTCAGTGCTCCTGTAATGTAAAGAATAATTCCTACAGTAACCTGAAAGGTGTACCAACATTTGAAGCAACAGATCTCCTAGAGTTTCTGATATGTCTCTCTCAAAGATGCTGTAAGAATGATTAAAGTCCATCCAAACTTATCCTTCCCTCTATTAGGAATAACTTCTTCATGGAACCAATTAATTGGTTCAAACATCTCCACAGTATTTACTTTATTTATTATAGCACAGTATTTACTGTGCTATACAGGTTTTCCTCATTTCATGCAATTAAAAATAAAAGTCTTTGGAAACAGCCACAGCACCTCTGCGAAACAATATAAAGAATCTAAAATATTTCTCTCTGACAGCTGCCTAAATTAGATCCACACAAATATTCTAGGATAATTCATAGTTTTAGCCAGGTTTGAAGAGCTTTCATATCATATTCAACAAAAGGTAAGAGATGCTTCCCACCCAATTATTTTTCTGCCTAAATTACAGGTTCTAGCAAAAAATGCATATTTTTCTCTTTCAAATATTATGACATCTTAAGGCTTCTTCATAGAGATGCTTGCTGCAGGAACTACATATACAGAGGCTTTTGTGCAATTAAAATGCTGATTGCTAAATAAAATAGGCCTTACTTGATGAACCTATAACCACAAAGCCCTAAAGGGTATCACAACTGACAAATGTAGTGTATGTATTAAGCCTCACAGACCAATACAGCAGAACATATGCCCCTTCTGAGCCACATAAGGCTCAGAAAGCCATGCTGCTGTCTCAGACAAAATGCTTCTGAGTAGCTGTTTGGAAACCTAATGCAAGGCAAGAGTGCTTAAAATAGCAGGGCTCCTACACCACCTTTTTACCCTTCTTTCCTCCCCAGTCTCTTCTCCCCTTGATTTGTCTTGGCATCTCTGAGTTGCTCTTAACAGCTTTAGCAGCAAGGCACTGTGGTTATGCTTGTCCTGGAGGGTTTTGGAGAAGAGGTAGAGCACAGACGTTTGAGCAGAGCCTTCCTCTCTGACCTCCACAACAAGCCCTAGACTGCACTCAACATCTACATGTAAACCACGGTTATAGCTGGACCAAGAAGCATCTTGTTTAGTCCTCTGTGACCTTCACAACTGTGGAATACTCTGGACAGGCTTCAGCAGGAAGCAACAATCAAAAAAAAGTACACACAGTCTGCAGTGTGAGACCTAAACCCCTCAGTGAAAGGTGGATTAATCATAAGGGACCTAAGACCAATATGCCAGGGCTCAAGTGAGTCCTGTGTGTGTTCACAGGACATGTCTGCAAACTTCCTCACAACAGGCATGTTCACCGTGAAGCAGAGCACAGCTCTGCCTGCAAGTCCCATGATGGATGAGAAGGAAAGGTCAGTGGCTTGGCTCCACAACAGATCCTTTTTGATGAACATAAAAGCATGATTCTCTTTTTGCTGCCTACTGAATACACAATTTTCATTTTACTTCTTATTCTTGGTATATAATGTCTGAGGAAGGGAGAGACATGAGGAGATTGGAGAAGAGAGGAAATGAAAAGGTCCTGATAACAAAAAGCCCCACCCCTTAAGCTGGAAACAGAGTACTATAAACTTCAGTACCAATAATGCCAGGCACAGAGTAGCAGCCCTACAATGCTGACACCCTGTCTTAGAGAACATAAACAAATTCAGATGGAAAATGAAGTTTTACCATACTTAGGTATAGTGCCAAATGAATGCAATATCAGTGAAAGAGGATGTAAACAGCTGTTCAATCTGTTGAGATTTACAGTATTAAGGAACAAATCATCATAATTCCCTTACAGGAATATCTGTTAAAAACTCCATCAAATCTCTCTCCAAATCTGTGATTAAATAGAGTAATTTTAAAGAGTTCCTTCAGAAATAAAACTTCTCTTGAGACAAAGGAATGATTGAGGATTTTGGAAAAAAACAAAAAGAACCCTTTCAAAACTATCTCTGATGTTTGCATGCTTAGCCAGAAGCCTTGGGTTGTTTTGTATCCATTGCCTCATTCACTTATCTATAGAAAAAGTATCTAATTGGCCCCGGGCTTTCTTGTTGTGGTTTGTTATGTTGCACAGTTTACTAAGTTGTATTTATATTAAGTCTGTTACGAAAATGGTTTTTCCCTTTGTTCCCCTATGTTCCTTTAAGTTGGTCCATTCCAGGTTTCCCGCCTTAGACTTGTTTACCCCCTAAGCCCCTCCCACTCTTCCCGAACCTTCCCTGTCAATCCCCTAAGCCCTATCCCCTCCAAGTTGTCAGTCACCTGTGGCCACGTCCCCTGTTCGAGAATGTTCCTTGTTTACCCAGTTCCAGTTGGTCTGTTTGAATTGTACCCCTCCCACCATGTACTTCATTGGTTTATTGTGTGATCACCCCACCTTGTGCACCCCCCTTGGGTTCCCCTGATCGGTTGACGCCTCTACCCTCCCCTGGGGGGCGGGCCCCATTTAAGTTCATGCACAGCGGTTCTTTATGCTTTTGGTTGCTGTCGTCCCCTGCGGTTACCTCTCTGGATGTTACCCCTACCTCAATAAACCCTGTTCCTGGACCCAACCAGAAGCCTCCTCCAGCCCTTTATTCCTTGTGGACGCACAGCCGGTCAGCTAAGGCATCAGCCTTACCCGAGCCTGGCATTCTGTGATTCTCGGGCTCGGGCCACACCTGCCGCTTAGCCCACCGCACGGGCTAGTCGGGCCACCAAAGAGGTGTGTGGACAGCGCCGTGGGCAGCGTCACCTTCTGAAAGCACTAAGAAGGGAAAAGCTCCAGGTCTTGCTCAAAATGCTGCCAGTGATCTAGTATGTGAAAGGTCAGTTCTGATAGTAAATGGAAGGGAGAAAAAACAGTGCAATAAAAACGTTGCCATTTATGAGTACCACAAAGAGCTGTTATGCACCTGATTTAGTCATGACCATGAGGGCATGGTGTAGCTCCCAAAGGGGTTTTTCCAAAATTCTCAGGCAAGTAAGAAAAATCTTCTGACTTTTCCAACAAATAAAGAAATCTGGCTACTGGTTTTACCAGAATCTAGCATGTAAAAATCCAGAAACATCATGACAGAATCTCCATGTTTCACTAGAGCCAATTTATGTTCAAAACACATTTCAAATCAAAATAAGACACACTCAGTCCAAAACCAAAAGATTTTAAGTTGCTTTTGAAATTAGAAAGCTTTTGACCTGTAAAGCAAAACCAGCATAATACAGATCATTCACTGTGTGTTCACTGCTCTGCCAAGATTTTTATCTGGCCTGGTTAACATGTTTGAATACAATTTTGTATCATTTGTCTCTGACAGTTACAAGCAATATTAAGTAGAAGGGAAATTAGCACTATTAATTACAGTCAGGATAATACATACTTTGAGCAATGCTCTACTGATCTCATTTTTTGGGGGCTGATACAGGCAAAGATGTCTCATGGCATGTACATTCATCAAGTTACAGCACGTCCTTGCTCTTCACTGAAACAAAAGGTACAAAGTAAGGCCAGAAGATTTCCTCTTCATTAGCATTCACTTAGCCTCAAAAATGCTGTGTGCAATTTGCTCTTACCCCAGGAGCAAATATCCACTGCCTGATACAAATGTACAGTGCATGACACAGCCATACTCAACACCAGCTGCCTTCTCCCAGCACAGGCAGAGCAGCAGCTCCTGCTCACATGGACAGACCCCTTGGTTATCCCAAGCTTTGCACCTCATCTACCAAGAGTGCAACTGCAACAGCAGAGGAGGAGACTACTGAGCTTCTGTTCACTGCAAAATACAGTAACGTTTAACACTTTTCACACATTTTTTATTATCCAGGAACTGAAGCTGATAGCCTTTTAATCAACAGAACTTTTCATAACATTAGCAGAAGGACAATTATTCATAATTAGCAGGTTTTTTGGGGTGTTGGGTAGTAGTTTTTTTGGTTAGGTTATGTTTTGTTGGTTGTATTTGATTTTGTGCAATTCTACTTGCTCAAATTAAATAGTATCTCAAAGCTCATTTTTCCCCAATTATGGCTAGGGATTATAGCAATTTTTTCTTTTTCAATGTATTAATAAACATTCCTCTTGAACATTACTTGGCTGAATAAGCACTTGCTTAGAGATTAATTGAACTGCTCAATTTCTTTTTTTTTTTTCTGCAACACCTTAATCCTCTTGGCATAGTATGCTGGATGGCTGCTGACATTAGAAAGAAAGACCACCAGACAACACAAAAAGCATCCTTCCTTACTTTCCTCTGCCAGAGGCTCTATGATCTGCTATTAAAATTACTCCCATCCATGCATGGTAGACCCAAGAGATTTTTCAGTAAGTTATTCTCTTAAACACAAATTCCACAATGATCCTAGGCTTCCTTCCCCATCTTCCTACTTGGCTCAACAAAGATCTGCACAACTGTATCAGCACACTGCAGCCTTTCACTCTTAAGAAGGATATATATCTATGAAAATATTTGCTTCTGCATATAATGTACAAACAAACACATTATTTTTCCTCTTAACTACAGAAAAACTCCTTTGTATTAATTATTGTAAAACAAGCCACCATTTTACAAGTTATAGAAAGTGACCTTTTTTTTTCCCACAATTATAAATATTTTGCGGCTTCTTTATCTCCAGCAAAAAGAAAATGAAACTCCTCCTCATTATTCTTGATTTTCAGAAAACTCGTAAAGCTTAAACCAAAACTTTCTGAGTCAGCTTTTCAAAGTTTCTATCATCTTCCACTAAGTCTGCCTGGTCTCCAAGGACTCCAGACCTCATGATGTCTTGGAAACACTCTGATTTCCTAAATACGTGTGCTTTTTTCCTATTATCTGCTGAAAAATTGCCCTGACTATAGCAACATCCCTTGCTACTGTTGCATTTGTTTTGCTACTACTTAAGAATTTCTCATACTAAAGTTTCAGTGATTTAAAGAATGCATCCGGCAGTTTCCAGACTCTACTGGCCATGCACAACAGGCTCTGAGGGCACAACCTTGGCAGCCACGATGCCAAGAGCACAGGCTGAGCTGTGCAACAAACAGACACTGCGAGCACCATGCAGGTCACCTACACATCACAATTATGTATGCTTCCCTCCAGCCACAAAATCACCAAGTTCTGACAAAACACCATCCTGGGAACAAAGAGAACCCAGCAAAACAACAAAATCCATGGCTACTGTTTTGCATCAATTTGTGCATGTTCTTCCTTCCAGTGACTGTTTGGTTTAGGACGCAGTTGCTTCCCACAACAGGAATAGAATTTTCATAAATCCTTCACAGATCCAAGCAGTCATTGGCACAGCAAATACAGAAGTGAAGACAATATGACACATTGTCAATGAACCTCCTGAGGTTCTTTTTTCATATATTGTGACTAAGAAGCTTTTGGAAGTTTTTGCAGAACTGTTTTTTGGGTTTTTTTTCTCTAGAGTTTAGTTCTTTATGTACGTAGAAAAATGGTTTTAGGGGAAAAAATGCTTCTGCAATGAAGAGTGTTCAGTGTTTCCTCTGAGCAATCTGCACTGTTGACTTCCAAACATAATTAAAAATTATACTTCTACTAATGTGAAACTGTAAAATATGGAAGAACTTATAAAGGCCAAGATTAATAACAATCACTAGAAGATGCACTTGACATTCAAATGCAAATATATGTGTGCCCAAAAAAAAGGTTTTAGAAAAAATACGAATCCAAGTTTTGATGTATTTACATAAAATGATATTTGGAAAGGCAGGGTAAGCTCCACGCACACATTCACTTTTCTCTTTAAAAGTATTATATACAGAGATCTGGAGCTTATGTCTTGTGCCAATAGAAATTTAGTTTCAACTTAAAGCTTATGTGGAAAATGAAGCTGGCAAAAGGAACTGATAATTAGAATCTGGAAGAGTCCTAATATTGATTAACACAATGCACTGACCAGAACTGTAGAACACTCCAGACAGAGAAATTGATCACTGTAGCATCCCTTCCCCCTCCTCTCCCAGACAGCCACCAGTCCCTTTACCAAGCCCAGCCAGCAAAATATTTGCTCTCTTTTGTGTGTCCTCTTCCTCTGACACTTGCTCTGCTAGTCGCTTTGTAGTAAACAAACTTCTAAAAGCTTTTGCCTTCATGTGTAATGGCAATATTTTCAAGGACTTGGTCATGAGCAAGCTGAGTGGCCAGTGATGCTACAACATTTTAGAGCAGCTGGAGGTCTACATAAATATTACAGGAGCTAGGCTAAAGTTCCCAGATACACTATTCAATTTTGTAGTTCCTCAATCGACACTGTAAGAATTGTGCATAAAAAGTAGTGAACACATTCACCCGAGCACTCCAGATGCCTCATAACCCTTTGATGAAGCAAAGCAGATGAACACCCATTAGCTTTACAGCTGCCTTCTATTTTTGATCACAATGCCAGACCACATCAATTAGCCTAACATTTCCATCTAAGAGGATATTTATGGATTTACTTTATTTAAAAAGACAACACATAACTGCGCATCCGGAATTAGTTTGTTAAGAGTGAGTACTGAACTTTACACTTGGAAAACCTTACCTTGGTAGGAGGGAGACCTGCATAAAATTAAACCTTTAATAGACCAGGAAAAATCCCAAGAGCAAATCATTAAAAAAAACAAAATAGGGCACTTCAACCCTTATTGATCATTGCAGAGTAGCATGATTCCAGGCTACTCCTAATTTTCCTACAGGATTACAGGATGCAGCTTCAACAAAGCTCCAGGGTTTCCAGTGCTCCGATACTATGGTTACTCCAAGGCATACAGGAAAGTGGTTAATAATTAAACTCATCATTACATATCTACTTTCTGTAATTATGTTCCTATCTGTGGCTGCTCTGCCAGAAGAATGCATGTGTCTGATTCTGCCAGCCACTGCCTTCCAACAACATGTGTTGATGGCAAGTGTTTACCAGATTGATTGTATCCTGATGCTGAGTTTTGGAAATCCTTAGGCAGCTGCTTTCCTTTTCAGGATACAGTGTGGCTTGCTTCACTGACATATAACATGTTCCACCACTGCATGCAGTCACAAATGGAAACAGAGTCAACTTTTAATAAGAGCAACTCCATACTGAGGTAATCAGCAAGTTAAAATTTCATGCCAAAACCGAGATGTTAAGACTGTGATATTTATGAACTTACACTGCCTACCCGAAAAACACTGTATAAAGAAGAGCCAAACAAAAGCCCCAACTGATGTGTTTTGCTGTACTTTCATATAGGCACATTATAGCAAGATCTCAAAATCATCCCTGACAGTCTGAATATTAGATAGTTACTGCAGCTGCGTATTTTTTTCATAGAAAATACTATTTTCTCTAGTTCACAGGGCCAATATTTACCCCTAGAGAGGCAAGAATATATTTATATCACATGGTGCCATTATGGGCAGATGGTGAAGAAGACCTTTCATTAGTGAACTCCCCATTCTCACTAAAACCCTGGCAGAAGGAGCTGACTGCTTCTCAGTACAGAGACACCACCAAGTCCCACCTGATGACCGAGAGAGCAGAGCTCCTTCAGACAGGTTGCTGGAACTGGCAGGCCAAAAGCCACACCAGTGTGTGGTCACTAGTCAGGAACACATTTTTAAGCACTTCAGTCACTGAGCACAGCTAAGACAAGGCAGAACCTTAAGCAACAATGGTAAGGACAGACTGAAGCAGCTTCTTCCCCTTCCACTTCTGTAACCACTGCATTTTTGGAGGTGAAAATATACTGTGTCAGGGCAATTCACCTGTGAGGCTGCACGTGTCATTACAACTGAAATACTCAAAATCACAGACTACGCTGAGCTGGAAGGAACACATCAGAATTGTCAAGCCCAACTCCTGACCCTGCAGAGAACACCCCAAAAATCACACTTCTTGGTGTATGAAATAATACCACAAGTACGAAGTACTGAATGAAAAATATGAGAGAATCTATCTCGTATTGTATTTTTCTTTAACAGATAGACAGAAGGGGCGAATGTTAATTAATTTAAATATAAAAACACAGTTTGCAAGGAATTCTTTTCCTGCTCAGTTCTGAGTCAGTGACCACAATAACATTTTCTTCTCTAAAGCCAACGAAGAAAGCCAAAATAATTTCCCAAAATGTCTAAATCTACATAAAATGTTACAGTCATTTTCCCTCTGTTTTTCACCTTCCCCTCCTGCTCAGGAAGTGCAAAGACACAAGTATTTTGTTGTTTCCATTTGTCATCTGCTGGTGGATCTATTCTGATATAACTAGCAGTTCTCTGTAATTGATCTATTCAAACAATTAGCAATAAGACTGACTAGTAGGGATGGGAACAGGGGAACTATCCATAACTTGCATATGATTTTGTTTCATAAATTGCAAATTTATATTAAGTTTTAGTATAAAGCCATAAACAGTAAATTTGTGCCACAGCAAAAAACATAAAGTAACTGGGCAAGAGGAAAGAATTTTTTCTTCTTCATCTTCTTGAGCCTACAATTCCTGGGGACAGGACAAAAATCCCTGTTGAAACTCCATAAGTTACCTGTGAGATAACAGTTAAAAAAATAGAAACAAAACTCTGAATTGGATGCAAATTTACAGCAGTACTTTCCCATGCTAACCTGGCATTGTTCAATAGCCAGTAGCCAAGAGCATCAGTAGGCAGAAGTGAGAAAGCTCTGAGACGTGTGACAGGGTAGCATTAGAACTTAATAGGAAAAAACCCAAAAGATCATTGATAATGTATTTATTTCTTGCCAAGATTTTTTCCTCTATTACTTAAAGATAAAATGAAGCAGCTTAATGGCTTTGAAGCACTTAAGGTATAAAAATACATATTGTTCTACAGGTTTTACTAATTTAATGGAGTATACAGCTATCCCCTTCCAAATCATTCCCTCAGTAGTGAGGTCAACTGAACAAGGGGAATGCAAAGCATCAGTTACATTAGTAGTAACCTGTTCTTATATCCAAACATGTACTCTGCTCAGGTTTAATTACCTGTGAAAAACAGGACTGCTTTATTAATTTGAATAAAAAAACATGAAAAGCTCATGGCAACAGAGTGCTGAGCTAACACTTTGCTACAGATACGAATGAGCCATCTTAGTTTATAGATTAATTAAAACTATTTTTATTATAAAAATTGCCCAAATATAACACTTTGTGAAGTATTTCTTCCAGATTTGCCATTTTTATGATATGACCCTGAAAAATTTCAGTCTTTCAGAAAGTTGGGCTGCCAAGAAAATGAAAACTGTGCTGAAGGCAAAATTAGCAACCAGTCCACAGGGGACATGAGGTGTGGCAGCCCCTCATTCCCTGCCCGGAACGGCAGCGCAAGGCACCCACAGCAGAGATGCTGGGTATGGCTCAGTACCAGCTGAACTCACCAAATTGATGATTACATAGCATTTACTTACTACTCTGATGTTATTAAACACCCCCAGCTGGATTCAAAACAGATAAAATGAAATTCAATTCTAGATGTATTTTTTTAATTAGTGTGTTGCTTTTCCGTCCCATGATTATGTAAAATTTGTCCCTGCTGTCTACATTTGAAAGTCCTGCTATTACCATCAGTGTCCCATTACTGAATTAGGATGCCATTGATATTCTCCTATTGCTTTTTCTTTCAAAAACCTTCAGCTTCCTTTCAACCACAAATAAATTCTGCGAGCTTGCTTAGCTTTGTACTCTTTTGCCTGATCCAGTTATTATCTTAATTTCCAACAGCTTATACAGTGAATGACTTTCTACACTGCCTTGCCTTCTCTTACAAAGCCTCATTGTCCAAAATGCATTCATTTTCCTTGTTGATGTACACCAAGGTGCTGCAGTCATTTAAAACTTAGTTTCTCCAGTAGCTTTGATCTTTCTCACAGCATGACTCAAGATTTATATCTCAAGCATCCAAAACACTCTATTAATCTCTCCTAAATGCCCTCAACAATTTTTATGCCCTTTTGAAGATATATCTGAAACAAATTCCTTTTACATGAAATGGCATCTAACTATGGTCTTCCTGGAAACCTTTTCCACTTGTGACGCTTATTTAAAAATGTAATGGCATTTTTCCTTTCCCACAATAGCATTCTTCAAAAGACTCCAGAGCACGGAGATTCTTTCTTGGTCACTCAGTGAATTAGAAATTGTTTTATTTATCACCTAATGGTCAGCCTTGCTTTCATGGAAAGGAAAAAGACTATAATTTGATTTTAACATCCAAAATTATTTTAGCTTAAAAATTTTCGGCACTTACAGAAACTCAGCAATTGGTTTTACGAGTAAAACTAAAAAAGGTAATAAAATCCTCCAGAGAATCCAAATCAATTTTAAAGCAAGCATAATCTGCCAAAGGCAGGCTTCATTTCCTCTGTTAGTGGCCTATGTATCACATTATCCCTCTGTTAATAGCACAGTAAAATATCAAATATCAGCATTGTGTTAAAAGGCTCCACAGTGGCCTCTGGCATTCTTCATTTAAATGAGAATATTTATCCAGCATTGGGCAAATAAGCTCACTGAACAAAAGGAATTACAAGGCTTCAGTAACAGATAATATAACAACCTTTCGGGAAGAACATGGGAAGGAAATGTCACAACAGATGCAGACTAGAGCAGAAAAAGTGCCCAACAGAATACCTGCTTCAATTGATTCAAGAACAAAGGAGACACCAAGGGCTCTAGAGGTAAACGCCCCGCTTCTCAGTTTTTGCCATGATGTCGTTTTCTAGAGTCAGTTCTGATTTAAACCAAGGTGGTAGATATTTTCCAAATTCATGGTATTGTATCTCAGTGTTAAAACCAGAAAAAAATTAGCCTGCTTTAAGGAGTCTTATTCTAGGAATCAGATGATCAGATATAATCCAAACAGTGGTATGAATTTTTCCAATTCCATTTCTTGTATTGTTCTGTTCTGCAAAATATCCAGCAGCATTAGTTTCATGAAAAAGTGCATGCAGGTACGGCAAGAGAAGATGGAAACAATAAATGAAATACTGACTATTCTGATGCGGGTCATTTTTTTTCTGCTCCAAATGATGTAACATGCAATGGGTTCAGCAAATAGTTTTTCCAATAGCTGAGGAACTTTTATGAAAAATCAAGTCTGTCCTATTACTACAAATATTGAAAACTGTCTAGAGCACTGGACATTTTGAATACAGCAATTTAATTATATGAAGTGGCTGTGCATAATAATCATTATTTTCTTCAAATAAGGCTAACAATCTTAATAATAGGTGAGGTAGGTAATAATAGGTAATACAGAAACCATGTCAATAACCTGCCACCATTTTATTGACAAGTTCTTTTTTTGTATTTCAAATGAAGGTGGTCTGACTTCAGGCTCTAAAATTTTGGAGTACAAGCAATCTGAAATGGCATTTACAAATTCTACACTACTCTTTCTGGGCCATAAAATGTGCATGTATCACTGCTGCTATCTTATCCTAAAAAGTGGCAAAGAACAAGCCAACTCAGCCAAGCAGCAGAATGCAACATTCTCTCTCACAAAAAAGCATGAAGCCGGTTTCTTTCTATGTGCACACAGAAACGGTGGGCCACTAACAAAATATCTCCTGCTATCATACAGAAACTCACTGGCTCAGTGGTAAGTGCATACATGAGGATAAGCACTTCATTTTCCTCATTTGAAGCATCCCTTAGTCTCAAGAAAGAGGAACTTTCGTAACAGAAGTGGAGCTCTACCTGTCAGGTTTTTTTTCCTTCATACTACCCTGCCATCTTCTATTTGCCTTCCATACATTTCTGTCCCTTGAATAGACTTTTGGAGTCAAATTTACACTTCAACATGGTTTTCTCTGTTCTTTTGCAAGCTACATGTACCACTAGAAATTGTAACTACCCACCAGTAGACAGTTCTCAGCTCTTCAGTAGGGGATGACTCATTAGGAAGGACAGTCAATCAGCTGCATACATACAGAAGCTTGTTGCACCCAGCATTTTTTAAATATAGCCACAGCACACTCATATCATCTGCCTTTCTTCAACACTCAATTTGAAAAATAGCAAGATTTGTTCATCCAGGCAGATGATTTTTTTCCCAGTACAATGCAATCTCAGGTTTCTGAGTCTCAGTATAGACTTTAGAAGACTCACAAAAAATTCATCCTCTTCTGTGAGTTTGTAATTCTTATGGGCAATTAAAGGAAGGAAATTAAATGTAAAAAGTCTATATATGTCACCTGGAAGCTTTGCTTCCATATGGTTGTAAAGATTTTTCATTTTACAGAATTATACAGGCATTGCTTAGCACCAAGGATGAGCAAGCAAGAAACAAGCCAACCCTGAACTCTTTGCTCTGTTTCTTTATCACCAAAGATAATGATATTTTTTCCATTTAATTGGAGCACAGTCAGACTATTAACTCTTAATGAGTAAAGCCACCATTTATTTAACTCCAAATATCACTGAGGAAAACAAAAACATTTAATTCCTATGTCAATGATAAGCAAAGCAGTCAGTTTAATGCCACTGGAACTTAATGTCTTGTTGACGTCACTAGTGGTGCTCTTCAAATAAGTGTTTTGTAGACACACAAATGAAACAAATGGTTGAGCTGAAAAATCTCAGTTTAACTCAGAAAGGGAAGTATTTGCACATACATGATCAAAGTGGAAATATAATTGGTTACTTATCTTTTATGCTTCAAATATTAGTGATTTATAAAAACACAAAGAATGCTATAGTGAATGCTGGCTTCCGTCCTTCAGTGCCAAAATATCTCATTCAGAAATCGGAAAACTAAGATGGGATGGTCACATCTAGCATTTGCCATTTTACAAAGAACAGGGGCAATGAGGATTAGATGGAAAGGTGCATGCTTCACATGAAATGATTTTGTGGGCCACCCACTCACTCTGCAGTCACAAATAATTTAAACCTGCTCTAGAAAACAGTGAAGACTGGAGCTGGCAGCTAGTAACAAAGAAAGCTTCATCTTCGCTTTCGATTTCCATTTCCTCACACAGAAGAATACTCATTAACAAATCTGCTCTTGAAAATAACATTTGAGGTAGAAGGTGGACAACTTGAACTCTTAGCCTACAATTACACAGATTCTCTCTTCTCATAAAGTATCAGAAATTACACAGGTAACTTCAAATCCTGATCATGATGACCTATCTCATTTCCTCCGTGCATTAGCCATCACACTGCAGGGCATGTTATGAAACACACAGTGCTATGGAATCAAGTGATCATACAGCATGTTAATGGATGAAGTACACATAAAATGTAAGAGTTTAAGGAGGCAGAGGGAGAATGCAATTATGTGCTGCTCGGGCCCACACCTCCCCTGGGGCTGACTGCTGAACAGCTGAAAACAGCTCTGGTGTACCCTCCCTACACAGGCACATCCTTACTCCTGCTCACACCAGGGTGCCTTGTACCTGGGACAGTATCAAGAACCACAGACATAAAAAAGATTAGTACAGCCTCTTTTACTTACAAAGCACCAGAGATGTTCAGGATACATTTTCTTGTGTAAAAAATTTGACCAAAACAAAGATTATGTAAACATACTGACTGCACACTTTCCCCTAATTTCACCTCCTAAAATTACAGAAATATGGCCCGACTTGCACACAAGCTCTGAGGACCAGCCACACTGTGAAAACAGTTTGCACCACAAATCTGAATTACTCTCTATTGCAGGGTTAACAGACGTGTGTCAGAGTGCTTAGAAACTTTCAATACCCTTCTCTTTTTAAATCACCTGAAACACAGTAGTGATGGGAAACTTCACAGAAACTTCCTTCCACAGTACATTAAACAAAGAATAGGCAAAAAAGGTTTGCTCTTTTTTTCTAAAACACTTATGTATTTTGTTTGTTAGTAAAAAGTAACCTCTGTCAGAGGCATTTAAACAAGGATGATGGAGAAATTGAGATTAATACTTTGGTAAGCCTTACTGCCAGCTTAGTGCCTATAATAAAAAGGAATCAAGTGAAGTAGTGTTGCTACACCTTCTTTTATTTTCTTTTAAAACCCCATTAAATATTGGTAATAACTTATATTCCTTACCAATACTAGTAGCAAAGCACTTTATGAATACTTATTAAATTTTAATTTTCACTCCTCATGAACATAGACTTTATGCCTGAGCTTCATTATACCTGCACAAGACTTCAAGTCTGTGATATGTTATGAAAGCATAATAATATAAGTGCCTACCTTTTTCAGGAACCGTACTCCATAGGTAAATATATAAAGGTAAAATGTAAATCTCCACCTGCAAAAGGTACAAGAGATTAACTCTAGGATACCAGGTTTACATATTTTACAGTTCAAAACATGACTTCTTATTTCATCACTAAACCACCATACTCTGGGGTTACATTAACAGAAGTTGAAGCAAAATTTTGGTCTGGTTTTCTACAATTTTGTTATCAAGCATTGTGCTCACTTGCCTGCTTTTCCTGGCCTCTCATTAACTCTCTGAAAATACTTGCCACTTTTATCTAAACAGAGGGAAAAATCCTCACACATTTTCAAGGATAATTAAGTCTTTAAAAGTTTAATGAAAACTAGCAGGACAGTGGAGAAGAGAGGACAATTTATCCATCTGTTGCAGGAAAATTAATCTCTTATTAGACACCAGGAAAAAAAATAAGAAGAAATTTTATTAAGACTTAACAGGTGACTTGGGAGTACTGCATGTCAAATAGACTCTTTAGTAAAGAAAAGCATCATTCACGATGAGCTGGAAATTCACTTGGCAGATTCCAGCACTTCACACTTGGTTTTGGGAAGTGCATTTGCATCAGATAGATATGCTGGATACAGATACATACCCATAATTTACATCCACTTCCCATGCATCTCTTGATAAAAATTATCTACATTTTCCCAAATGCACTCAGAATAATTGCTGAGTTTCTGGTTTTTCTTTTCAGATGGAGGCAAACTAGAAGCTAAGAACAGAATTCCATGGAAAATAAGAGAAACCACCCGGAGATTTAATACAAAATCATCCTCTCCTCTATCTTTCTCAGTCTTCAAGAAAAGAAGAGAGACATAGTAACTCACTTATGAAAGAGCTACTGGAAGTCAAAGGAAATAAAATCATAAGGTTGTGCCATATAAATTCTTAGAGGAATTCCTGTTGGGTATTTTTTCCCCAAGGGTTGGACTGACTACACAGACATGCTTAATATAAACAGCAGAGAAGTAATATTCATAACATTTATAGCAGGATGAGATTTAGCTACCTCAGTGTGAAGCAACGCTGAAACATGAATCATCTTCAATGACATATTTTACAGTGCTTACAACTTTCTCTCCACTGGCAAAACTATTAGCTTCCAGTTAATTGGCACTGGAGTGCTTTCAAACATTACTGGAATGGTTACAAAACTGAAAATATTCCTATGTAAAACAAGGTTAATCCAAACCTTTCTCTTCAAAGTTACTTTTACAAGTATTTAGAAATACAGTTGTGTCATACATAAATAACCCTCTGACAATTTGAGGAGAGTGTAAGAACATCAGTGAGATTTGAAGTGTGATACTTCAGCTGAACAGAAACTCTATTTTACACTTTAGTCTCCATAGCATGGCCAAAATTAAGTTATTAAACTGATATAATAGAAATAGGGTTTGGTCACTATGTGACCATGTATTAACATGGCACACCATTTTTGTGATGGCACTTTCAAGATACTGTGAAAATAGAGTACTTGGAGGCAAAATGTTTGGCAGAAACCTTCAGATCAGGCACATGAAAGAAACAGCAAGGATAGCATTTTGAAGGGAGGATTTATTTGGGTGGAAAGTTTCTCGTTAGGCCAGTCCTACAGCCAGTTAACTTGCCATTTAATTTCAAGGTTATATATATCATTCAGTGAAAGTTTGAAGGCTGTCACTGAAAATATAAATGTTAGGAGGAAAACCTGTCCAACCTATTCACTGATGAGCACTTCCAATGCCTTTCTTTCACCCTAAGTGTGAGCAGCTCTGATAAATTCATTGCAAAGTTTTATCACCTTTCACATTTCTCCAAGCAAGATTCAGAACATGCTTAAGGGCTTTTCTAGCTTGCTGTCGGGAGATGCAATATTCCACAGAGGAGTTCAAAGGCAGTCTGACACATTTGAAATAAGTTAATAGCTGAGTTTTAGCTGGTGGGTATCAGAGATTTTCCAGTCTGCTTGGACATTTGGGAAACTATGGTTGCAGAGTTTCCTGCAGCTACCAGCCTTCAAAAAATAAAAAGACCCTTTCCCAAAAGAGGCAAATTAAGAAAAACTGATATCCCCATCTAATTCTCCACCCACCCACCTCCCAAAGTACTGACACTGCTATAGACAGACCCTGCTAAAGCCATGGATTGCCCCGGAGGAGAGTTTCTGGAGCCAAGAGCCACTGGGTATTATTTAGGAATGTTGAAAACAGTCGACTTGCTTCAACCATTCAACTGCTACAAAGGTGATAGATGCTCACAAGGATATGATATGTTGTTCTTCCTTCATTTGCCAAACAAGTGGACTTGGATTTAGCACCAGAAGATGAAGCAAGGCTAAGAACTGAGTGATAGACCAAGCTGGTCAAAGTGCTAACTTCTTAAAATTAAAAAAAAAAAAAAAAAAGCAAAAAAGCTCACTCCTGCTGAACAAGCAGCACAAAAACTATTCTATAAACTTCTGGTTTGGTCAAACTCCAATAAACAAAAACTCCAAACAAAGCAAAGATTCTCTGCCCTATTAAAGACATAGAAAGGAGACCATAAGGTGAAACACACATTAATTCATGCTTAACTGAAAGATGAAAACAACTGAAGCTTCTCTGTTTTGCAAGAACTTACTCTGTCCCTCAGACTTCAAACATTCCTTTGGTCACTTGAACAGAGACAGAATTTGAATTACCCATATACACACAAAGTGCCCTGCTTGAAAGACTTAAGTTAGTTTAAATCCAGCAAACCTGGATGAAAGCACTTGAGGCCAAGTGTTCTGAAAGTCCTCATCTGTCAGCTTGCAATGAATAAGGTTTATGAGGTTCACTTTGGTCCTCCACTAAAAGACTTCCAAACTGAACCAGACTTGCGCATGGTCTGCTCAAGCTCTGAATAAGGGAGATCAAATGATTTACATATGGACCTTCTGGCAAATTCTTCAGCTTGTGCTGCTGCTTACCAGGCCAGTGCTTTAAACATGAATGTGACACACTGCAGCAAGAAAGTCAAGCTAAAAAGTGACTCTTCCACAAGAGAAAAATAAATTCTTTTCTAACGTAGTCTTAAAAAAGAATGCTGTAGAGTCCCACAAAGGTGCAGGAGCAGATCTGACTGCTCTTGTTCTACATTTGAATGCATTCCCAATCCAGAGCACAGTCAGTTTCTTAACCTCTCAACCCTTTTAACTTTGAGCTGCTAATGAAATTTTAAAGATGCCTCAGCACAACACAGAAGATCTAAAAAGATGGAAAAGTTGGAGAGCCTCCACCAACTAACCTGATATATCCCACGGTATGCTCAATTCAACAAGAACTATTTAAGTGCCCACTTGAGCAAGCACTTCACTGATTTCATGCATATGTCTTGTCAGGTTCCTTTCATTACACTGATTAAATTTTGTCCTTCAAATTTTCCTCTGAATTTTTGCTCTGAAATGTAAAATTAAACTTCAGTTAACAAAANTTGATCAAGCAGTGCTCAAGCAAAGCACGCCCCTGCTCCATACTTTTTGCAGAGCTCACCACGTGGTGTTCATGCTCTGTCAGGAAGATGCCATCCTCCCCACAGACCTGCTGTCCAGCTGAGTGAGCTCAGCATGGGTGCTCTCCTTGGAAAAATGTATACTTCTCCCTAGGCACAAGGCCTCTCTGCTCCTGCAGTTTTCCCTTTTTTCCACTTCTTTTGCAGGAAGACTGAGTGGCCAGGCTGTAAACACTGGCACTCCTGCAGAACTTTGCAGCATGCACCTTGCAGTGCACAGTGCTTGTGGCTCTGATACCAAACCAGTATCTGCTGCTTAGCAGTGGTGTGCAAGGATCCAAAGCTATCCAGTCACTGACAACAAAACACCAAACATAGTAAATGCAAAATCTTAAAAACATAAAAGCCATTATGCTTCCAGAATTGTAGCTGTTATTTACAGAGACACCTTTGCCATTGGTTTGCTACAGTCAGGGCCACAAACAGCAATGTAAGAATGCCACACTTCAAAACAGTTAAAATATAAAAAAAATCATCATATTTAGCAACCAGTCATAGGCTCACCACACTACCTGCAGCTGAAGAAACTGGCTCTCTGGCTCTGTAAACTATTTGCAGCAAAACCACAGATGCCTGAGGTTTTCAATGGAAATACACTTCAGTAAAATGTCAGATTTGCGGTTCTCCACCATCCACTGCTCAACTTCTGGCACTGGCTGACAGACCCCTGGGCTCGGACTTTGGGCTGAAAGTCAAATTGAGCCTCATGCAAACTCTGCAGTTGCAGGTCTTGGTTCTGGAGATGAGAAGGCTTGAACTACCATTACATAGCCTGTTCTCTATTTTAATCCCCACAGCAGCACAAACATGTAGCTGGGCTATGGAATCGTTACTGGGACTGAAAACTACTTTTTGCTGCAATAGTTTCCTTTGGCTGTGACAGTGCTCAAAGGAGCATTTCTGGGGTTGAGTTTAAACAGTATTCAGTGTTAATTTCTTTTAAATGGGAAACATAGCTAAGTTCCACACATGTTCACTGTGACTTAAAGCAGTTTACGTTTTATCCTCAAATTGCATTTTTCTGCTCCCCCAAATACAGTATGACAGCCTTCAAGTTTCTGATTCACTCAAGAGAACTTAATTCAATTAATGTTGCTTCTGACATAGCCAGAGGTATACATTCCTTCTAGATGACTACCTCTAAAGACAAATATTTAGATGATGATCCTAGAAAACCATGGATTCTGAAATTCTGGATCAACTTTTTAATATTTGTGACATTGTCTACTGATTTATTATACTCCAACTTTAAGTTAAAACCAACACTAAACACAAGAAACAGCAACCCTTCTCCCCTAAACTAACAAAAAACTCCCCTAAATACTTAGGCAATAGATCATGTAAAAATACAAGACGGAGCACTGAAAAATAATCCCTAATCCGTCCAATAAATAGCAGCTCAAACAGTACACTCCACTAAATCTTGACTTATATTCAATCCTGGTACCTAGTCTCATACAAAGCTGCATGTATGACTGTATGGTTGATGGAAGTAGCTCCACTGTTCCAATTTCCTGCCTCCCCAGATTTCTGTAAAGATAATTTGCTGTACTTTCACAAAGCCTGACAAGCGCAAGCAGATATAAAAAATGTTAATTAAAAATAATACATAGGTAAATAAACACATGAATGAATAAAATCTTCTTGCCTCTTTTGGCATGGTATTGCTGTTGAGTCAGACTGGTCCATGCAAAAGGTAAATAGTTTCTGCACTGTGGTTAAGCAGATGTTATATGAGGAAGAAGGCAGTTATGCACAACTCACTAAGATGTGCAAAATAGCAGGTATGATAAATTGAGAACACCGTGTTGCTTTCCTCTTCAATCTTTTGGATTAAGACTTGACTGTGGTCTGATTTTCCTCTTGGTTGCAGTTTGAATCAGTTATTTCACATTTAGTATTACCGTGCCACTTGAGACCAGTCCTGTCCTAAATCTGCTCAAAATGCAGTTCTGCATGTCTTAAGAGCAAAATTTAGGAGTGCAGAAAAGAGGAAAGAAAACATGGTACTAAATTTTGAAGTGATGCAATTTTATAAATAATAAAGTGTGTTTATATAATTAAGCCAGAAAATATGCATAATACAAAAGGTGTTTTGGTAACTCATTCTAGGTTACAGTTTCTGTTTAATGGTTATGCAACTGCTCTTTTCTGAGTACTTTGAGGGCTACATGAAATAAACTACTGATAAGACCTCAGAGATCTACAATCACTGCCAAATCCTGCCCTACAAAGAGATACTATCTGGAAAGCTCATGGGAAGCACACACAGAAAAACCATATGCACCATCCCTTCTGGTCTGATCAGCAGACCTGTTTTTTCATCAGTGATGTTCAATGCAAATAGCTAATGACTCTTGGAGAGAGAAACCAACTCAAAAACCTTCCTAACAGGGACCTCTACTCTCCATTCTCACTAATAATCTCACAAGTCACCTGTTTTCAGACACAGCAGCTGCTCACTGTCCCAGTCTTCTACAGTTCTAGAGGAATGAAAACTAGAATCTTTCAGACTGCATTTGAATTTCACCTAGCAATGTTGTCATAAGCACGATAGCCAATATATTTGTATGCATAAGGCACCTTTGTGACAGGTAACCACCTTCTTGGACCATTGCATTACCTGTTTTCTTTTGTTCCCATGCTGAATGTTACTTCCCTGTAGCATTATGTGTGCCCCAGGGTGGTTTTTACCTTCTAAAGCAGAAGCTGAACCCTTAGGAGTATTCTCTTTGTGGAGGTAGGCTAGGTGTCAGCGCTGTTACCTCATTTCCCCATGGAAAGGAGGAAGCTGCCTGGCTGTGCTTTGATCCATGCAGCACACCCCGAGTTTGTGCACAGCAACCACTCACCCTCTGATTACACAGGTAGAGATCAGTCTGCCAGGGAGGGTCTGCTGTGTCTTCACATTCTGTACTTCCATTTCAGAAGATAAACCTCCCCAACTTCTAAGTGGGAGTTGCAGGGCTATCATAATTAAGATTGGAGGACAAGCAACATTTTTAACAGCGTATTCAAACCTCATCTTGTCAATTTTGTTTTCCCTTTCACATGCCAAAGAAGTATATTTACTTTGTCATTTATGTTCCTCCCCTTTCTGTGCCTCCCATTCACTGTTTGTTGGATCACTGAAAACTTTAGAAAAACCTCTACAAGTTGCTTGTCACAGTGAAGGCTTTTTTTGGTTCATTTTTCATTTCTAAAGACTTATTATCCCTCAGTATTCCAACTACTGTACAAAGAAACAGGGACAAGAAGTTTTTGTACTATTTTTCTTGCAAAAGTGCTTTTATCAGAGCAGCAGCAATGAAACTAAAGAAGACATTAACCCATATTTACCAAGAAGCACCATCTAACCAAACTGTATTCATTAGTCTTAAAGTATTTAAATAACTAACCATAAGGGATAGCATTAAGAATTTCAAAACACACTTTCTGCAGCACCTTATACTGAATTTTTCCTGTCTGATAGTCACAATTTCAGGCTGTTTTAGGGTCTGATCTTAGAAGATTTAACTTGCCAGTAACCAGGACTACATGAGCTACTACATGATGCATTACTTGAATCCTCTGAAAAAATTAGTGAAAAATTTAACTCTCACATACCCTTTTTTTAATCTTCTAGTTTCTTGAACTTCAGGGAAGTGAAAAATAAACATGGCTGTATGAGCAAATCCTGGTGACCAGTCAATACAAGCAGAAGGGCCTGTCACACTGATAGTACCAGTAAAATATAATGAGTTCATGAATGTACATATAATGCAAAACAGGAGCATAGAGATGAAGTTACCAGAGAGGTCCCCATTGCAGCCTGGCTTCTGTGTGCTGTCACAGCAGGCCTGTGGTGAGACACCAAAGTAGAAGACAGAAGCTGTATCAAACACTAGGTTACCATATGTCTGTAGCTACATTATCTACCACAGCATCATCCCAAAAAGCCTTCCATGAACTAGAAAGTTTCTCATCTCCATCAGCATCGTGCACATGTTCTCACAGAGACCACAACCACTACATCTATCCAGCTGCAGGCCACTGCAAGCCCCTTTCCACTGGCAGACAACCAACACAGAAAACAATGTAGGTTTATGCCTATTTATATGTAAGTGGAAAATGCTAAACAATGTGGAAGCTAATTCTCCTCTTAACTCTGTGTCTCTGTGAAGAAGCATAGTCCATGTATCTATAAAATGAAAGGCAATCAAATATGAAACAAAACTGTATCAACATTAATACAAGGGAGAGAAATAAGGATTTGCAGTGTATAAAAGTCATTCATTGCTGTGTATAAAATAACATTTTACTGCCACTTAACTCTTCAGTGTTTCAAGCCACTTGTCTCCAGTGTATGCCAACTTCATTTAAAGCTAAGACCGACTGAAGACAGCAGCTTGTCTCTTCCACAATGAAAAACTAGACAATTTATGGTGCACAGAACACAAGAAAGCAGTAGCTACTGCGGTCTTTTCAGTTTTCTTTTAGTTGTCCTAAATTGTTATATTGTAACTATAATTTTGGATTTGTGTTCACATTAACTAGAACTTAGGGAGGAATTATTTAATTTCCATAATATAAGATAATGGTGAGCATATACCCACAAGAGAATGGAAACCTAGTTAATTATAACCTTGCATAATGTACAATGATAATGTTAAGTGATGGTGTCTTTGTAGGATGAGCACATGAGTTAATTTAAATTTATTAATTGTGCTACCAACTGTGTCACAGAAGACAGTAAGGGCAGGGAATTCAGAGTTTTAAGTAATCCAATTTGAGAGAAGA
Source organism: Toxostoma redivivum (assembly GCA_013397375.1). NCBI lineage: Eukaryota > Metazoa > Chordata > Aves > Passeriformes > Mimidae > Toxostoma > Toxostoma redivivum. The sequence goes on from VXBI01007280.1 coordinate 188,232, forward strand.
GGGAATTTCATAAGATGCAAAATAATAAGTGCTTAAAGCACTAAGATCTAAAAATACAATGAGCATATTATGAGGACATGGCATAGACATCTTCACCTGTCTGCTCCAGCAGGACAGCAGGGGAAGAGAACTGGCAACTCCTGACACAACCAGTATTGTAATTTCCCCCAACTAATACCATGTTTGAGCAGTGAGAAGTCCTGAGGCCAAACTTAAAAAGAAAAAATCATTATCACAGACCGGATTCGTATGTGGGTATGGCAGACACAGTAGGAGAGGAACCATGAGGGAAACTGCCAACCTTGCCCAGTGCTGGGGTCTGTTTCATATGAGCCCTGAGCTAACTGAAGCCTTTTGAGCAGCAGGCTATGGAGTTGCAAGAGGTAGACTTCTCCAGATGACTCAACTTTTTAATGCAGCAAGACAGGAAAGCAACAAGAGCAGACCCAGACCCAGTATTTTTCTATTCCAAAGTAAAAAAATGAAGAATGAGATAGAGTATAAACAGAGCCACATGTGGGGCTGTTCAATAGAAAAGCATTCATTCACTCAGCCTGTGTTAATCTAAGCCCTTGTGTTAGAGCTGGCAGGAGGAAGAAATCCACTCAGAGGACCACATGGCACAACATGCCCTGCTCCACCACACGATGTCCTTCCACCCTCTCACATCAGGAGGGGCCAGGTGGCTGAAGCTGCTTCCCCCGCTTCTCTCCTCCATCACATCAATACCTGAGCTTTCACCATGGATACAAGTACTGCCCATGCTTCCCTGGTTTCCCTTCTGTTACTTGACTGCATACACACTCTCCACAACCACAAGAAACAGAACTCCAGCAAGCTTATGAATTGCAACAGGAAAATCTGAGTGATGAGGACCCTATGTTAGCATTCAGGGTAACCTTTAACCCAGAGAGTATGGTGGGTTACCCTATAAAGGAGCTGTACAGCCAGCTGTCTAGCAGGCAAACTGAAGGGCAAGGATGTAGAGCTCAGGGAGGTGGCCTTTACTGCTTATCGGATCTACAGTGGTAGCCTGTGCTGCTGAACTACAGCTTGAGCCAGCCTGTGCAAGTATGCCTGAAACAGATGTTCCAAGAGGTGAAGCTGAAGGCATAAACCCACAGCAAACCACACAGTAGCAGCTGGGCTTGACTGCCCAGAGTCTGCACTGGAAGTGTGAGTGCTGGGCAAGCTGTGTGTTGGAGAGGAGGTACATGGAAGATGTTTACTATTGATTTATAAAAGAACAAGTGTTAGAGAAGAATTAAAATTGCTGACAGTGGCTGCACTGTGTTCTCACAACTGTAAAACCTGGACAACTTGCCAGCCATTGACTTATTTGTGTGTCCAGGGACTCAAGCTACAAATTATTACGCATTATGTAACTCAAGGCAACTAGTAGTGTCTTACTCTCTTTCTTTTGGAGCAGGGAGGCCATCAGTGAACCGGTGCTGAATGACATCATACAAAAACATATATTTACACAAAATAAAAGGCTCCATCAATACTTTTCTGCACTGAATTCATATATATGGCTTAGAGAGTAGCAGACAAAGGAATCAGTAACATGCAGAACTGTTGAGTGCTACTCTTGTGGAGTAACATTTCACCCTGATGTAAAACAGATCAGGATTTCTGTCTTGGTTTTGACATAGTCAAACATGACTCCAGGCCTTTTTGCATTGCTCTAGGTTCCCTGACATGAGTCCCAGTATAAATGCCTCATTCACTTTTACCTTCTATAGAGGCCTTGCATTCAAGCACATCTCTCTTCAGTGATGTTACTAGACATAATTCTCTTAAGAGAGTAATAGGTCCTTTAATGTATAAACTCCAGAGGCTAAATGCAACTCTTACAGTACTATTGTAAAATGACAGTATTTTACATGCTTACTATAGATAACAATTGCCAGATCATCTTGTTACTCTGCACATCAGTTACCACTTGCTAGCAATTAAGAGTCTCCTTTCTCAACTCCCCTACCACCTGAAGCTATAATAAACACCTCTTGCACTCAGCAACGTCACACTTCCCCGTTCTGGAACAATTTCACAGACTCCAACTCCCTTCGCATTTCATTGAACACCTATGTCCTCCATCCACAAGCTGCCTCACAAATCTGACTCTACCAACACCTGAGCTCCCAGTCCCTACTTGCCCTTCATGTCACAGTCCACTTATCAACACAATACCAAACATCTGATTGCCCAAGTAACAGCAACTTCTGTTCCATGGAAAACAGCAAAGGAAAACAAGGGAGATATTGCAATCCTGTGGCCACTGAAGAGTAACTATCACACTTGCCACAGAGAATGTAGTGTGACTTTACAGACCCATCCCCCCTTCACTTTTCTGGTCATGAAACACCAGTTAGTCCTTCATTCCATGTAGCACTGGAGCATTTGACAAATCAGAATTAAATGGACCCATAGTACCATCTACCACATTTTTTTTTTGCTCAGATCAGAAGAGTGTTAGAAGCTGGTTTACGAGAGCCTGATGGTATTAAAAATTCAGAGCTAAAAGCCTATTTATTTTCTGGTGCTTTACTGCTCAACACAAAGCACAGACTGATGAATTCTTTGATGCATTTTGTTAAGATTTGTATCAGCACGGTTCAGAATTTCAACAACCAAACATCTGTCTTCATTTCTTCCCCTTGCACAGTTATTTTTCCAGTACAACTTTGTAGGAGAGAATTACTCTGCTAGTTGAGAAAAACAGTATGCCCAAGAAGTTGCAAACAGCCCATAAAATTTTCACACAAATGTGCATAACAAGCAAAAAAAACCCCATTCTGTATTTCTCTATATTTATGCACATACAGACATATACACAGTCAAAGATAAAAAAAAATCTTCCTCCAAAGCAACATGCATAAACAAAATTTCAGTTCCTTAGGAAAAATAATGTCTAGCTAGGATACAAGACAGAGACTCTTCTCTCTGCTACATCAAAACTAAAAGACACCCTACTTACAGACACTTCAGTATCCAAGTTTCTTCCAGAGAATAAAGAGGGGGAAAAATAGATCTTTGGCTCTTCAGCCTGTACATTTCCATGTTTTCACATGTAGAATGTTGCATAAACTCAAAACATCTCTCTTGGCCATATGTTTCTTCCAGCCACTCCTTAGAAACCATATAAATGTATCTAATAAACAGCTTGGTTAAATGTACATAGCTGTAGGACAGACACATCATCAGCCTGACGACATTCCAAAATCCCAGGCTAACAACTTATGGCATCACAGGTTCTTTCCCTTTGCTCTGGACAAAGGGGGACAATAGAATGCTGTCTCTCTATACTAAGTTTTTGAGAAAACCAGACATGTCTATACATTGGTAGTATGAGCAGAAACAACACACAAACTGGAAAGACACTGGAAGGGTTTGGGAATCACTAATGCATTGGATTTATGACACATCAAACATTAACAAAGACATTCTTAGAGCCTGTATTCTGTCTGGCCATAAGCAAAGTAATATTCTTGATGTTAGGCTTGATGTGCCATAGGGACAGAGAGAAAAGAATAAAAAAACCCCAACAGAAATACATGAAAGTAGAAAAGTCCATTTTGCACTCTCAGTTGACCACTTTGTTTCCTCCTTTATGCATCTTGGATCTTTCAAGTTGAAGAAAGGAGCGCAGATGGTGTAAATTCACAAAATGGAAAAAAAGCTAAGGACAGATTATCCCTATGCAGCTAATATAGCAGGCTAAAGGCCTGAGCTTTGCAATCTGAGGTTATACTAGATGCATACTTTTCCTAGTGACTATAAACTGTGACTTTAACTCCAGGTGTCATGCCAGAATCACTAAGTCCTTGGGGTACAAGGACTGACTTGCCAGTAAAATAATACTCAGTGCTGCATTTAGTACTTTCTGACTGGATCATTAATCACCACCTAGTGAAATTATCTGTTTCATATAAACACTTATCACCATAACATCTGAAAGCTTAAGCAGGTATGTAATACCACTGAAGTCTCACCAGTAGGGTCTCTATGGCTCCAATAATCAAATTATATCTTCTCTTTTGGATTGACAGACATAACTCTATGGCATGAATACTGCTTAAAGTTCCTGAAAGAATAATTTATTTTCACAATAATGCTGTGACACAAACAGTATCTATAAACAGAAGATTTAATTACTGCCTTTTTCTTCATATAACCATCCTCTACCCATGCCCCAAATATCTGACAAAGACTGGCAGCGAAGGAATTATTCCATTTGGGAAAAAAAACAATAAAATCAACACAAAAAACAAAACAAAACAAACAAAAAAAACCCAATACAAAACAAAAAAAACCCAAAAATTACAAAACAAAACCAACCAAACAAACCTAAAAACAAAACAAAACAAAACAACCACAAAAACAAAACCCAAAAAAGCCCAACCACCTCCTCCCCCCTCAAGAAGCAGTGTAGGTTTTTGGAGTTTCTCTGCACTCTGTTTATGACCAGAATTGTAATTGCTTGAAAACAAGGGAAGGGTTAGAGAAAGTGAAAAATCTGTGACAATAAGAATCTACTAATGAAGTTACTGGCATAGTGTGTTTGGGGCTGGATTTTTGGCGTCTTTCATCTCAGGCAAGTGTGTTTATCATTAAATTTCACTCTCAGCTTTTGTCACATTGAAGCTACTCTACCTTAGATAGTGCCCACGCTATTCATTTGCGCAAAAGATAAAGCAGTCAAAAATGGCCTACAGCCCTTCTGGCACAGCTCCTTTTCTCTTTCATCATGGAAAAGCCACTCTGGGCCCAAGGAACACTTTGTCTAGCAGTAAATTGAATTGTCTTCATGTAAAAAGTTCTTTTTAAGCAGATCTGTGGGTTGCTGTGGGTTCTTTCACTTTTCTTCTCAAGCCACAGTCAATCAGTGCTGTTGCTGAAGCCTTCTCTGGGGGGACAACAGCAGCTCAGCAGTATGAAGGTGTAGGCAGAGATCACTGTCATTTTGTTTGCTCTGTTCTTGCTTATTACATAAGGGCGCATTTCGTTCTGTCGAAACTCCCCACTTACACCTGAATTACTGGAGACTTGAGCGATCCCCTTCCATGACTGCTGTGGGAACACGTACTTTAGGTAGCTCAGAGCTTCAAAGCAACTGCCACACATAGTCACAATATCTGAAAAGCCACCCCATTAACTCAATAGCTCTGAAAAGGCTACAGACCTCATACCAAAGGATTTCTTCAATCAAAACTTTCTGAAGTAACTCGCTTAGCACTCTGATGGACAGATTTAACTAAACAACACTTTAACACCCATACTGAAGGGACAAAAGGGTAACCCTGGGTTCCCAGTGGAAGTCTGACTATGTACCAACAACTTTGTCCAAGATGTGTCAGGTCAGCGGGTGGCACACAGTCCACCACTGGAAATGCTCCCAGGGCAAGGTACACACAATTGGTTGGATAACGCCACATTCCCACAGCACTACATATGTGTAGAAATGGACAGGCAGCTCCCACTGAGCCTCTTGCAAACCATGAACAGACAGAACCTGAAGTATTCATCTATTATTTATGCCATCTTGCTTCTTTTTGGACAAGTTTTATCATTACTATTAAGTACCCATAGTGCAGAAATGCCAATGGCTCCTTCTAAACAAAGCTGGCACTCACTATATTCTGTCAGCATTTTACTACAACTTGACATTACCTTCCAGTCTACATTCATAGCTGCCATTTGCATCCTATTTTGATAATGTATGCCACAAAGGAGCAAATTCAGCACCCATTACTATCCCATCCATGCCAGTATTTCGTGGTATTCTTAAATTTTTCTACCTGAAGGTTCACCCAAATGCACTGGCATCAGTGGAAGAGCGCAAAGTCTTTCAGCTGACTTAGAGGAAGCAAAATATACCACTCACATATGTTAGCTGTAAGGCTAATACAGCAATAATTTTTCCCAAGATTCCACAGCCGACAAGTTAACAACTACAACCCTTGCAGAAAAAAAAAGGTTGCTCCTCACTGATCTCAAAAATTAGTAACTTGAAGGCCAGCAGCTGCTGGCAATAAAATTACCTGGTCTATCCATAATCTCATCATGCCTTGATTTATTAAACATTAAGGAAGGAGGATTTTAGCTGTAAATACCTAAGAAAGGACTTAAGCATTCTGAGCATTCTGACACTGAAGTTCTACTGTTTAATAAAGGGCAATCATCTTTAGACAATTTATATCTTGTCTTCTTTTTATTTAACTACCCAACTGCCTTTTATCTTTACTCCTCCATTTCAGATCTCCATCAGATTGTATGGGTAAAGGTAGTGCTGTAAGGACAGCACACTAACACAAGGTGATTTGTCTTAAAGAATCACAATGTATGATAGTAAAGAATCACAACAACATGATTTCTGAAAGCTTCTGACCACTGAAAATACTGAAAAGTACAATCTGACTCGGTCAGGAGAATGAAGATAATTTTTCTTGTTAGTTTAATTCTACTAATTTGTATAATTTTCTAATTGTCTACAAAAGTACCTGTGAAAAACAAAGGGGAAAACTGATGAGAACAGGCTGAACAAGATTCAAGAAGAGAACATGCATCCTTACATGCTCTCACAGAACTTCCTAAGGGTGCTGGGTTTTTCCTGGTTGCGTCTTTGCCGAAACCAACGTTGAATGCTGCGTACATCCCAGTCCAGCTGCTTGGAGAGGCCTTCCAGCCTCTTCTCATCTGGATGCTACAAATCAGAGAAGCACAAAAATTATTTTCTTGCTCAACTGCATTAACACTTTAAATTCAAAACTACTGTAATTGACTTTGCCTTCTTACCATGGCTGTCTGTCAGACACATGGATACACAGAAATATGTTCACAGAAATCTCTACTGGCAGATTCCCATCAGAATACATTTGCAATGACAATTATTAATCTAGAAGGATAGATGCTGTAATATGACAAGCAGGTCCATTATTAATAAAAACTTTAAAGGGACAACGGGCTTGAAACTTGCTTGAAACTTGGTAGTGAAGCTTAGCAGTCATAAAATGCCATGCATCTCTGGAGCAGTGGCTCTTACAAACACCCCATTGCCTGGCACACACTAATAACTGCTCCACTCTCCTACATCAGGATCTTTGTCCTATCGACTGTTGCACTAAGGAAAATGGTTTGACTGACACAGAAAGAAGATAAATCCCATGTTTGTGCACGATAATGTTAAAAAATGAGGTCGTTAAACAAAGTGACAACTTCAAAAGGAAAATCACCTTGAAAACAGGGAGAGAGAATTGTTTCTGTAAAACTAGATACACACAAATATTGTCCAAAGCAGCAAATATAGAAGTCTCATACCACTAGGGTGGCTGCAAACCAGTACAGAGGTAAGGCAAAAGAAAATGAATCCGTCCTTAATTTGAAGAGCAGTACAGGATGAATCTCCAATCATACAGCAATTCTACATGCACACTAAAGCACATGTACTACTTATATATTTCTCCTGATCACATGGTTTTTTAAATAAACAGAAAAATGGACAATCTGTTTTCTGGAACTTTAGCTTTATTTCTGCAAGCAAGTTACATATATTGAATGAAGTACAAGAGCTCTTACAACAAAGAGCTTTAAATTTTTAATTGTTGAAAGATATAAACCAGCAAAATTTCTGTTAGGCTGAAGTTTTGTCTATCAGCCTCCAAGAAAACACAGGGGAAAGAGGGAAATAAAAGGGCAAGACAAGAGAAGGTTGAAGTATTTGCCACCCATCTAAATAAAGTTTTTTAGTTAACCAAACTATCTACTAGTTTTTCAATAGAAGGTAAGGAAAGCAATTTCTGTAACCTTAGAAAAATGAAATGTTTGATGTAGCTCTTGGGAGTTTGCTGTATAGGATTCAAAATAGGCAGGTAGCTAAATTGGACAGTTTCTGTGAGAGCAGCTACCAGATTCTTGCAGGAAAGCAGATACTTTTGTTTGGAGCTCTTCACACTCACAGGTATTTCAGGCCCTGTGTCAGACTACCAGATTCTATGAGGAAATATTAAAAACAAAAAACCAAAAAAAAAAAAAAACCAACCCCACAACAAACAAAACCTAACCTTTCTTCCTTCAGCTGAGTCTGTGTGAGTATATCCTGCAGCTTTCAGAAACAAGGCACATGCATTTCCCTCCTTGAAAACAGGACAAAAATCACAGCAAGTGCCATAGTGATCTCTGGATAGTGTAGGACACACAAGCAAGACAGATCCACAGCAAATTTCACTATCTGCAACACTGAACCAAATTTTTCCCTATATGACTTTAATACTCTCCGAAGTTTACACTGGTGCCCAACTGCAGCCTGGAGCCAAGGTGGGATTGGAAAGCTCCTGCAGAAAAATTTGTGATGCATGAAAAGCATGGAGAGAAAAACAAACAGGTTGAGATGTCATATGGTGAGAGATGTAGAGACTCCATATGTAAGTTATGGGGGAAAATCTTGGGGGAAAAACATATGCAAGCTGTAAATAAAACATCATTCAGTCAGTTTCTCCCACTTTTCTATGTTTTCTCCTGTAGCTGGAACAACAGCAAGAAAGGCCTTTCCCAAGAAGGAGCAGCTTTGAGGTTTCATGGAAAACTCAGTATCAATATTACTGGCTTACAATAAGCCCTTTTTTTCTAAAAACTCCAATCATTTTGCAAAAATTGATACAAAACAGATAAGAAGCAAAAAAAAAGTAGGTGGTCATATGGCATCTACAAAGTGTTTCTGTGACTTTTTTTTTATTGAAAGCTTACAGGAGACATCACAAAGGGATACACAACTGCTCAGGCTGGCATATTAATGACATCTACAATATTTGAATTTCTGATTTGGGGTGTAAAAATGCAGCACTGCATTTATCTGCTAGCTTTGCTTTGTTCAGACATAGTTTACAGTGCCATATCCCATTTCATAAGATAAGTATTTTAGTTAGACACACTACCTTTGTAATAGCTGTGAAAACCTTTTCCAGGATAGCATTAGGTTGAGCTTTCTGTGGTCCATTGGCTTGGACTTTAAGGCCTAAGGCACATGGTTTAGCAATGAACCTGTAAGAAACAGAAAAATGAGAGGAGAAAATAGGTGAAATCCTTCAGTTATTTCCTTCATTACTATTATCAATAAATGGCATATGGTAAATGGGCAAACATTATAACCCTGCCAACAAAAACAATACTTAGTTTTACAGCTCAAAAGCAAGCTCCATATAGGCAATTACATCGCAAAGTAAGGAACATCACTTTGAAGGATGAAAGGAACTCCACAGAACAAATGAAACAGGATTGTCTTTCATTTTTGTGAAGAAAAAGATTAGAACAAAAGCACGAGAGGAATGCCTCTAAAGAAAAGAACACGGCAGCTTGTAGAGATGAGGAGCATATAATGTTATCCTCCAAGCACAGCCTTTTTAAAAATCAGTTTCCAAAGTAGTTACTGCCTCAGGACTCCTTTGGCATAACGGAATTTCAGAATACTCAAAGGCAGCAAGCTCTTAAGCTGCCCAGTCAATACCATTTTCTAAAAGCATAAAATTTACATGGTAGAGAGACACAAGTAATACTCTTCTGCTTAAGTATGAGGCTGTCCAAAATCCTAACATCAATCCATAAGTTCTCTGAGACATTTTAGACTTGAATTGCATAGTTTATATTACATATACTCAAAGACCAGCACTCTATTCACAAAAAGTTAAATTATTTGTAACTATGAGTCTAAATCTGGAATTCCCATGAAAGCTAAAAACTCTGTATAGGAATCACATTCATATCTGAACACTATGAATTTCTGCCACCCTTGACCTATATAACTCATGATTTCACTTAAAAGGCTTCTGTTTCCCAAAACTTCATTTGCCAACAAGGACCAAAACAACACTTGGTACAAGTAGTTCCACATTTATCCAGCTGAATGACCACAAGCTATAAAAAATTCTGAAATTCCATACCCATACCCAAGCCCCATTTTGAGCACTGTTATGAACTACAACTTCTGTTTCTGCCATGTTTAAGACAGCACAGCTGATTAAAGGGAATTAAGTCCTAGGCAATGTTATAGTGGTTACAGCAATAATATTTGGTAAAGAAAGATGAGTGATGCCAGACCACCCTGTTTTCCTGGAGAAAAATTCTTGATACAGTGACACTATTTTCACATGAAAGGGAACTCTGTAGCCTGAAATAATGCTGGTGACTGAGAGTAGGAAGACAAATATTCAAAAACACATGCAATGTATCAGTGATCTTACTATTTGTTCCTAGCATGTTACAGAAGAAAAAACCCCTTGATGCTCAATAGCATCAAATTCAAGGCATTGCATCAAGTGTAAATTCCCTGCCTTAGAGTTAAGAGCTTTGATGAATCCAGTTTCACTATTAAATTCAAGAAGGCAATCTAGTCTTCTGCTCATCAAAGTGAAGCATGTAAGTTCTGCACGTTAGATGTAAATACAGTTTAATCGAGCCACATTGGAAACTTGTATGTTAGTTAAAGTATAAGCTGACAAAATAAGTGAGAATCATATTCTTAAGTTCAATACAGACATAACCAAACCAGTGCTGGTCATTGCTGATAGCTGATAGCTAAAAAGGTAGCTGAAGAAGCCAATGAAATTTCATTTCAGAAACTTACTTTATTAAGGAATTCTAAAACACTTCATCATGTAACAACAGGGCTCACATATTAGCATCTATGTCCTTGTTTTGTATCAAAAAGCTGAAAAACAGCCAGAAATTGAAGTCTTCATTATTAAAGACAATTTAAAGACAGTAAAAACAATCTCCTGAAGAGTAAGCCATAGAGCCAGACAAGAGTCAATCCTTAAAGAGACAACAAAGGCAATGTCAATCAGAGTTAAAGCTAATTTTACAAAGTCATAAAAGGAAACATTTAAAAGTAGAGGGGCAGGGGAAGGCTGTAGGCAGAGCAAAAGCAAATAAAAGAAACAGAAGACAACTGCAACAGCTTTATGCAATCACAGAGGAATCCCAGCTCAGCCTCCACCATCAACAGCAAGATCAAGAAACAGTCATTAAATAACACAAAAATCAAAATAAAAATTGTTTTGGATGGATTTTCTGTGCACTTTTAAAGTGTCCTCTGAAATAAGGCATGATTTGGGAGTTTTTTTGTTTATTTGGAAGGTATGGGAGGGCTTTTGTTTGGTTGTGTGTGGGATTTTGTTTGTTGTTCTTTAAATAAAATGTCTTTCAACTTCTGTTTTGCTCTTTCCTTCTCCTGAGCAAAGGAATGTGATAGCCATGATATTTCTCCAATAGAAAGGCAGCTCCCTAAACAGGCTAATTTAAAAGAAAAAAAGCAGATAAAAAGTCACAGCTAGAAAAAAATTCAGCAAGAAGTAATTCCAACAACTTTCATGCTCAGCTGATCTTCATTTAAATCTAAGCAAACCAGTTGGGTTTGCTTAAATGACATTCTTAAAAAGACATGTCATGTTAATGAATAGCCTAGGTAAATCTAGGACAGAGCGCAGACACAGTGGTTTGTGGGGTTTTTTTGCCTTAAAATTGTACTATAGATGTTATAACCATTACCGAAAACAAAACACATTTTCTAAACACAAATATGAGCTTTTCTGCCTTTGCTGCTTATGTTTTTCACATGCATGGGAGGAATGGGCACGTGACTTAGAGCTTGTCCACAGTACACAGCTGCAAGACACAGGATTATCTTGGCTAGCTATGTCAATGGTGAAGGGACAGGGAAAGCTACAAAATACCCACAAAGGTCCTACTAGGACACTCAAGAGAAAACAGTTTTAACTGAAACATTTTATACACCTGCAATACTGAGCAGGTTTGACCACTAATTCAAGTATGCAGGAGCTAAGCTTTGTCCATGTGATTACTTTTGGTGGAACTTGTAAAATGTGAGACTTTTTTTTGTTTTTCATACAAAAACTTTTCATACAAAACAAGCTATACTTTAGAGTATAAAAATTGTTTTTCAAGGCCACAATAGTAGAGGTCAAAGTAGTTTAAAGTAGAGTTCATTTAACAGAGTCCCAAATTTCACAGGTGTCATAAAAAGCATCATTAACATGATACTCATCTGTAATAATTTAAATTGATACATAAGTAAAAAAACCAAAATTAATGTTTGATATATGTACAAACTACGAGTGTTTTGCCAAATGCTGCACTTCTTAAAAGCACTGTTCATTTTTTGCATTTCTGCTAACACTGTGGTATTCAATTCTCTAAACAGTCTTAGTGAAACCCATGGGACTATTTATTGCATAAGGTACTGCAATTAAGAGGGAGTAACTATAGTGAAAGAGTAAGGAGAGTGGAATTGAATATATTGCCAGCTTTTCTCTTTAAAATATAGAAATCTGAACAAAAACCACACTAATATCTCTTTTTCAATGTATTTTAGTACAGCTGAATTGAAATCTAGTATTCAGTTATGCAGAAATTCAAGGACAAACACATTTTACTGAATATAGCCCCAACTATTCTAGAAAGGAAAACATAAACATTAATATAAACAAGGGAATTAGAATTCAAGAACCTTTTTAAAGGCAGGTTCCTCATTCACAGTTGGAAGCCACATTTGAAAACCAACCCAGCCCAACACAAGAAGCCCCCAGGGAGGCAGTCCATGTGAGGAGTGTCACTGCAGAGCAGTGGAGTGGAAAGCAGGGAGCCTCTGCAGCCCCACACAAGCCCAGTGTGCCCAAGGGCCATCTCTGAGTGCCCTGATCCCCCAAGGCAGGCACTGCTCCACATTCTCCATCCTGTCCTCAACTCACAACAGCACGTAGTCCTACCCCAGCCCAACCTCACGAGATCAGCTTTTCTCTGGAAGTGGGTCAAAAACCCTTTGCAAAATGATCCCCCACCTTCACCAGGGTATAAAAAGAAACACTGTTTTCACCACAAACGTGTCAATTTAATCAAGTACCATTTTGGGTTTCCCCAAGCATGCACAATTACTTCATGAGGGAGACAATGATCCCACCTGACCACCAATTCTGGGGAAAACAAACCCCAAACCTGCCAGAATTAATTTGAAATGTTACCTCTCACAATCCTTGGAGGATGATGTGCATTTGCAATTGCAAAGTCTGTATTATATAAAAGATTTTTTAAGTATAACATGAAGGATGAGAAGTAAAATTATCTTTTGATTTTTCTTGCTATAAATCAAACATCCATACTTGTAACATGGAATCTTTGCCCTGAATCTGGCCAGACACAGATATATAACTCTTTAGTCATCTGGGGCAAGGGGAATGTGCCTGTAGGGCCCTCTGGTAGGATATGAATGTAGTGTTTTCACACCATCAGGTCATCTGCCATTTCCGACCTGACCAGAGCAGCTGCCCTATAGCAAATTCCTGTCTGACAGGTTCTCAGCAGCTCTGAAGGTATTTAAACCACCACAGAGCCCACAGCAGGTAAATAGGGATTACAGGTTCAGGATTTTTAAAACAGCCTTAAAGGCCTGCAAGAATTAACAAGGCTTTCTACAGTGGGCCATAAAACCCAGAAAAGCCAAACAAACGAAAATTAAGCTAACAGGGCTAAGGAATATTAAATTCATGTAACTCACACTCTTTTTAATGTATGGAAAGAAAAGAATGGCTTCTTCTAAACCATCCATTTAAGAAACACTAGTCTTAAAATAATTGACAGTGTAAGGTAAGTGATAAATGTTAACCAATTATTTCTGCAGAAAGATAAGATTACCCATTCAAGAGAACCAGAATCAAAACAAGGGTAGTTGATATAGAGTTTCTTCCCTCATTTGAGCAACTTCATTTTGTGGTCAACTTCAATACAGAAGCTCACTCAGAAATTTTCATTAGTGCAAGTGAGAAAAGCTAAGCTAAGAGTATATTTCACACTTTCCTAAAAAATCTTAGTTGATCACAGCTTAAATCAGTCCCTTTTATCATTCATTTTTATCAAAAGTAGGTCACATTATGGACCAACAGACATGACTAATGGCCCGTTATTACGTACCATCCATCCCATAATTAAAAATCTATTTTCTGAGAAGATACCTCAGCATGGCGCAAAGGATCTACACAAAATCACCCTGGAGACTGCTCCTACCTGACCTTTGCTAACAGATAAAAAATACCATGAAGCAAACAGGCAGGACCTTTGCTATGAGGTCCCCATGTACCCTGAGAATATGCAGGAATTTTTTAGCCTTTCATATCCACAAAAACATTTGAGTTAATTACTTGTCAATGCACAATGAGAGTTGAGTCTCCTCTTCCCGTGCTGAGGACCGATCCCTGTCAAGTAATTAGAAAAAACTGTGGTGAATGTCAAGGTGCAGAGCATCTGTGAGTCATCCTAAGTATACCTAGAGGATCTCCAGAGGTCTCTTCCCATGACAACCGTTCTGTGATAACAAACTCTAGTTAAGTGGTAGACTCTGATTACATTACATATATACAGTATCTCTGTGAAACAGGTAAAAACTCTCAGACACTGGCATAGTTCAAGTGGTGCTTGCATAAAAGACTGCTCATGTTGCTAACACCAGTCAGCTGTGAGCTCCAAAAAAACCCAAAAAACAAACAAGCGAACTATTCCTTGCCAATCAAATATGTCCATAAAATCTCATAGTTTCCTATCAGTATACTTACAAATATCAGGGAAGGCAGTTAAACCAGCAAAAGTTCCTCTCTGTGCTAAAATCTGTTTTGAGGAGTCTGGCTCCTTTTTTGAAATAGTGATGCACAGCAATTTTCCCAGCTCATCTACTTTATGCTCACTAAACACAGATTATTCCAGGGATTTATGATTACAATTGTCTAACTTGTTGGATATTACTTGCTGGTTTTAAACAGAACCAATCTAAATTTGCTCTAAGGATGAGTAAAAGCAGAAGAGGCTTGTTTCTGAGCAGATGCTCAACCCATTTACTGCCACAACACTCAAAAACAATTACTGAATTTGTTTTATTATTTTGGTACAGCTGACCTACTTAACTCAGAAGTTACTTGTATAAGCAATATTAAAACAAAACAAACAAAATCACCCAATAAACCCCAGAAAAATCTTCATAGTCCTAGAACAAATTCAGTACATAAACAGGGTTGTCACTTCAGCATACCTATCCCAGCAGTGGTTTTGGCTTTACGTTTCACAACAGCTTACATTGCAGAAGAGCCAGTAGGATACAATGTCTGAAGCACAGGTATGGGTCTTAATGGAGGAAATCTCATCCAAAATGTATTTACACAGGAAAGTTAACTTCACTGAAACTCTTTGGATATGCTGAGAAATAGGTCAGAACTACCACAATGAAACCTTTCCAAAGGAAAGAATCTGTCTGCCCAAGCAAAAAGCCAAGCACACAACTCTCTATGTCAGTAAGAGCCTTTTCCCACAGAGCATTCCCAGCAGCGTCTCAGAGGGCAGCGTGAAGGACAGCACAGAGCCAACCCTTCCAGGGGGACCTATTCCAAACCCTGCTGAAATGACTTCAGAAAAGCACACATATGCACCTGCCTTTCATCTGAGATGTTCAATGCTTTTCCTTCTCTTCTCTCCTCTTCCTTCTCTCTTCTCATAGAGATTCCCACACCAGCATCATCATCCCATACCTCACAATAAATTATAAAAACTAAACACTATATGGTGCAATTCACATGTGTTTCCAAAAAACAAAAGCTAAGGTAAAAAGTAGCTGTGTAAAAAAAATCAGATTTGGTATCTGTATTTCAGCTTTTGGACTTACTGGTTAATACAGAGCAAAACCACATAATTTTAAGTAAATTAAACAAATTATCCTTATCACTCAACAGCAGTATTAGGAAATGCTTTGTCCTGACAGAGTTATTCTTAAGAAACACAACTGATATGACTGACCCATATCTTTCTTTCAATCACTGTAAAACTGTTTCAACTTTGCAGTGGATTTCTCATATTTATATTGTCCTGTCTTTTTGACTGAACATACACATCTAAAAGACACGTTTCCGCATGGTGCAAAGTTAAAAATATTCCCATTTTCTGAAGATTTTGATCCAATAACAAAAACCATAACCAGTAACATTTGCCTTGAGCTACCTTTGCACACCTGTTAGCTCCCATCACAACCTGCAGGCCAGACCCCACTGATCACTGACCCAATTCCAGACCCTGTTCCCACATCCTGCTAAACCTTTGTGCCTCACAGAGTTGGAAAATCTATTTAATCCTTTTTCCAAGTTAGTTCACAATGGGACTGATTCATGCAGGGAGTGTTTGGCCACCAATATGGGACCAGCCCAGCCTTTACCAGCAATGCTCCAGCTGCTTTTCCAGTCAATATGTTACTACAAAAATGGGAAACAAATATGGTCAGCACCTTACAAAGAGAAGTAGTTCTGTTTACCAAATATGGAAGCATCTTTTTTTAAATATATGTATGCATAAAGTTATAAGCATTTTGGTTTCTCCTTAAACTCTAAGACTGAAGTCGGGGGAACTACATGCTCCAGAATAGCAACAAGCACTGCACAAATGTAGACAAAGGTCACAAATAAATATTTTTGCAGCCAGCTAATGCTTTCTTTCTTTGTAATCTCTAAAAATAAAGTTTAGTCACTCTAACTTTCCAAGCACAGATCAGGGAAAGGGAGGAGGGACAGAAGGGAAGATGGAGCCGAGTCCCCCCACCTCTCCCACACGGCTCCTTCTCTCAGCTGCCCTCCACCTGCCTCACCAAGGCTGTAGAAGGTATAGATGATACAATTCTGAAGGTATCACTCTCACCCTTTTTGCACTAAAACCAGAACACATGAGTCAGGGTCAATGGTAAAATCCAGTCTCCAAAATTGTAGCCAATTGCTAAAGGTCAGTGAAGACAAAAATATTCTCCCAACTTCTAGAAAGTTGTCGCTTAGGAACTTTTTAGACCAAAAAAGGCATCTTTGCACGTAGCAGTCCCCAAAGAGCTGACCCTTCCTCCCCAAGCTGCACTAGTAGCTCATTGAGTCTGTGAAAACTTTCCACAGTCTATGGCAGAGCTCTCCAGTGTAAATTCAGACTCTGTGAGGATAACCATCCCACTTCATTTTGAACTCATTGCTGGCCAGTTTTGTTTTTGCTTTTTTATTTCTTGCACTAGGTAAAATTGAACAATCAATGCCAAAGCATCCTTTGTGACTCCTGACACTATAGATTTTGTACTCCACTCTGCCACCTTCTAAAATACAGAGTTGATATGTCGCTTCATTCAATCAAAGCAAAGAACCAACCATAAAACATCTACACATGAAAAGACATGTGTTCCAAATGGGATATGATGCTGAACAGGCAAAAAGGCAGGAAGACAGCACAGAAATAAATGAAAGACTGACAAATTAATTTTGAAATTGCAGTAGGCTACCCTAATACAATGACATTGTTCTACTCCTCCAGGCCATGCAGCATTAATTTATCTTTTACTTTGGTAACATCTTTAACATGTGAGCAAAAAAAAATTCTAAAACTGACCAATCCCCATGTCTATAGTAAAGGAACAGCCAAGGCATGCCATCCACTGGCCTCTACACACTCTTGTAGTGCAGTTCTCCTCCATCTACCAAGACAGACTCCAAGGCGCAAAAGAAACTGCAGTTACCTCCCACTTGGGCAAGACCTGAAAGTTGCTAAGTGGCTTACAGTGACTGTTTAAAGCAAAAGTCTCAGCAATTATTTTGATAAATAACATAGCTCTGCCCACTATAAAGTCAGTGCTACTCCTCCAGGCTCCCCCATGGTAGTTCTCAGCCTGATCAGCACGTGGTAACTTGTCTCATCAATGTCCTATTAATTTCTAATGTATTTGCCTTACTCTGATTTATTTACTACCAGAAGGTCAAATAATGAAGGATGCTGTTAAAATCCCTAGCGATCACTAACAACAAACAGTCTATCTGATATTATTACTAAAGACCTTATCAAGTCACAGAACAGAATCTGAAGAGTTCAGCATCACCCTCCTGGAAAATATGGTATTTGAAATGTTGGGAAATTATATTGTTCACCAAGAACAGAAACTTATTTAGTTAGGTTAGGAAAAAAAATGCTTTATACATAATAATGCTTTCTATTCAGTAGAACATTAAAAAAATAATTTAAGTCCCTAAAATATTTCAGTGCTTGAGGGGCACAACGATCCTACCTCCTGCCCTGCTCCATGGGTTGTGCAACCAGGCCCTGAGCAAGGGCAGGTGCTGCAAGAAAAGTAAAGCCCAAACCTCTGTCTGTCTGCTCCAAGTGTGCATTTGTGTTTGAGCAAATGACCCAGCCTGCCTGCACGACTTGAAGGCATGCTTTGTTCCTGAACATTGTCATCACCTAGGAGTGGCACAAACTTCAGGTCTTGAAACAAAAGCACACACAACAAAGGATTTAAATATTTGTAAGCTTTCTCTTTGTTCTTGTGTGAGTTCAGCTTCTGTACTTCTGGTGGGCTGTCATGGCATATAACAGAGAATTTCATTATGTGCCTCAATCTTACAGGCAAACCACTATCTCTGGTGCAAATCCTATTTCTCCCCACCTCGGGAGGTAGGACATGCTTCAGGAACTTTCCGGCTCTGAGTAGAGTGCTCACACTAAATCTTTATTCTGCTCCTTTTGAAGAGGGAATAGGTCATGGGTACCTCTCTGCAGGATGGTTATACTTCTGTAAGTACTTGAAATAGGGATGGTTGGTTTGACTTAGAGGTTAAGCTTTGATTCCAAGAGCTGGGTCACAAAATCCTCAAATCTTTTGCAGGAGCTTCAAGAGGAACGAATTTTCATTTTGGCTGGCAGGTATTAATCACAAAAAATGATCACAATAGTACTCATTCACCGTATTTTCTGTATGTATATGAACACAAATATGTATGTACACTGAAACAAGATACATATATAAAACACATATGTAATGGCATATATTTATATCTATTTGTGTATACATACATTTAATATATGTGTGTATACACAATCAAACTTCAGCATAGTGTCTGACTACTAAAATACAAGAATTAGAGCCTTATTTCTTTCCAGACACTTTACATAAACTCAGAACAAAACCCAGTTTCTATGTGGTACAAAAATCTACTTCCTCAATTTATTTCTAATTAGCTACCAATACAAAAAGATAAGAGATGGATGTAGATATTCAGGAAACCTACTCCTAAAGAAGCATACAGCCAAACAACACAATAAATTATTTTCCCTGTTTTATCCGTAAATTGGTATTACTTAAGAAAATAAGGACTGTTCAAAATTTGCAGACAGAATGGGGCAGGCTGGTCCAACCCATTCCTGCCTGCCCAGGTCCTGCACCGTAATCACAGGCAGCCACCTGAGGTGCTTGGGCTTCCTCTCCCTCACTTGTCCCTTTCTGCCACTTTTACTGCAGCCACAGAAGAAGCAGATTCAGGCTTCAAGAAACTGAAGACTATCAAGCAAGCCCAGAAGACTATGGAGTTTTCAGCTGGATCAGTGATCTGATCCAATCCACTCTATCAACACATCACTAAACTGAGACACTGGCAAACTTGAAGGTGAACTCTCTAGATGCTCAAGCCAAGCCATCACAGGACCATATTCAGATTCTGCTTTGGAAATCTGATTTTGTATTTCTTACAAAGTATTTTCTTTTGAGAAAAATTATTTTTAAAAAAATTTTATATATATTTTCCATATTAGGATACCTTGAACAGATTTATTTTTTTTCCAAAACAAGTGCTTCAGCAAAAGATTTATTAAAATACCTATACAAGTCCTCACACCTGAAGTCTCAAAAACCTCAGATAGACCGCTATTGAGAAGTAGTTTCCACCTGCATTGTAAGATCATTAAATACCATGTGGACTGATCAAAACATTCAACCAAAACAAAAAGCAACTAGGCCTCACCAGCTTCCAAGTCTTCCTGTAAATTTTCACCTTTCTATTCTATTACTGAATATTCTTGAAGCTTTCTTGTATGATTGCCAGCTCAGCAGGACACTCTTTCAGAAAGGCAGGGAAGCAATCTGAAAGGCAGCTGCAGCTCTGTATGCAGAAGTGCAGAACATCCAGCCCTTGAAATGAGTTTACTGACCCTCTGACCCTATCTTGGGGAGCTGAGGAAACTAGTGCCTACCAGAGTGCAGGAAATACTACACTGCAGTATTTGAAATGCAGAGCCTTATATTTTCTGCCTTCCACACTAAGGCTGTCCCAAAGCAAAACCTGCCATCAGAGGCAAACAATGAGTCTTGCACATAAAAAGCTCAAAACACAGCTGACAGGCTTCTCATTGTACTCCTAATGCATGATAAACAATTAGTGATCGGACAAAACAGTGCAAGAACAAATCCTATTAACAAATAATAGGATTTGTTAGCGGATCACCCAAACGACACTTTGGAAACAACTCCCTGGGCTGCTGCAGCCAGAAACCTCAGCCAGGAAAGGGAGCCGTGCCACAGGATGCACTGGTGAGCTGCATGCACAGCTACCAGTCCTGTAGAGGAGCTCCCTGTGCAACAACAATGCTGACCCGCCGGTTCTGACAGCATTTGAACATGCTGCAGCATAGTCCAAGTGAAAGAAAAGAAGTAATCTCATATCTTGGGTATTTTTCAATTATTTATACTTTGGATCCATAAGCAAGAGTATTTTCTACATCAAAACACATAAGAAACTGTTGCAATCATGTTTTCTTTTAGCTCATTACAAGATTTTTTCAGCAACTTTGCACACTACAATTTCAAATGACATCTGACTACAGGGCACCTGACTAAAACATGATTCCCTAACAGTATTATAATATAGATGCCCACCTCTACCAGCAGAAGTTGAAGAAAAAAAAAAATTGGGCAGGTGAGTACTTGAGGAAGCCTGACTTGACACTGTAATATTATCCTCCAGTGGTTGCTATTAGATGCCACAACTAAGTTGATACTAAGATAGTAACAGAAAAGGTGGCTCTCTACTATTAAGAGTTTGAAAGAAAGAAAGGTGCCTCATGCTGAAAACCAGACAGAGCACCTGTCTGCCCTGGCTGGTCACAGACTACATGTAAGATAATAGTTACTCAAAACCTTCAAGTGACAGATATTTGTTTCTCTTTGTATTCCTGTTTAGGGTGCCATAAGCCTTTTCATCTCCTTTGGATCATTAGAACTGTCTTGCTTATTTGTTTTTAAACACACCACAGGACATGCTGCTTGGGATGAAAACCAAACTGGGAGCCTATGAGTTATATTATTATAGAAGATTTTTACACAATTGTAGATTGTCAAGACAAGAAGCATAATTTCTAAGGTTAGTTATTGAGTAACTCTTGTTTAAGAGTCTAACTAAAACGGAAAAAAATTGCCCTTACAACAAGCTCTGATGGCAATGTCTGGGCGCAGTTTGAGCAAAGCAGCAGTGTACATGCTTGTGAAGGCACAGACAAAGCTTGCCCAGCCACCAAAATCCTCTCAGCAGAAGGTAAGATGCAAACATACTGCCTTTTTGGGGATCAGCTCTTCCACAGATCTTCAGAGCTCTTCCCACTGCTCTGGGTACAGTAGTAAACTGAGCATTCTGGTGTGCATGGACAATTATGAGGCAGTTCAGCCAAAAAAACACAAAGTCTATCCAGCATGTTATCTAGTTTGTTCATCTGACAACTCAAATGGAAGTGACAGCCAGTCTCTCACCCAGCTGGGTTAGAGCTTAGCCATGTGTAATATTGCTGCACTTGAACTGTGGAGTGCTGTACATTTGGCAAGAGGACAAAGAAAGCAGGAGATGGAATAGGGAGGAGAAATACCCATGCAGGAGTTACTGAAGGACTCATTTTGAAGCCTTGCCCATGACAGTCTATTTGCACAGGCAAACACCATGTTATAAACTTATAGCCCCCCATATGAACTTGGCCAGTGTGCTGCCAAGACCCTCACACTCTCCTGTTTTATACACTCCAAAACACTCAGCATGCACATCAGATAAGTATCTGCAAAGTGCCTGAACTGCAGCAAGGCTTTGCAAGCACTGGGTACATGGTAATTACCAACTTTACAGAGAATCACAGATCAAACTCTGTCTTCCCTGGAGAACAAATCAGACATGATATCTACACCCAAGATACACGACCAAGTACCTCAGCCCAAGACCATAGCTCAGAGCAGGACTGGGAATGTCAGGCCAGCAGACATGACGCCAAAGAAGGATACTCAGAGCAGCTCCTGTGAGCAGGCACCACCCTTCAGCTCCTGGGGCTGACAGTCACTTCCTTGACATGCATGTCAGTCATCATTCCCTAGAGAAATGTTACTGACACAGGCTGGCTCCCTAAAAGCATGGCTGCTGACCCCACCAGCTACAGCCAGGCACACAAAGAAGTTGTCTCTGGACTATGGCACAATCCCAAATTTTCCTTTAGAACAGGAAACAGTGATGAAATTATTTCATTGCAAGATCAGCTTCTACCTACAGGGATATCCTTCCAGCTTCAGAGGGAAGCACTTGCAAATCAAAGCGGGAAGGAAGAAGGAGAGCTGATGAATGGTGTTTCACTAAGGTCACAGCAGCACATATCCATTTCCAAGCCTAATGCAGGACAATATTGCTGACTGATACACAGGCTGGCTAAGGAGGGAGAGTTCCCATGAAGCCTACAGAACCTCCCCTGGTCCAAGCACCACCTTTGCTTTGCTCTTTCCCCATCACTGCGGTCCCCTCCTTGCCAGCTGAGAGCTGCAAACTCTTCCCTTTTCGAGAGCCTCTCAAGCTAGCACAAACCAACACCGAAGCCATGGCCAGTGCCTTAAGGGAGCAGAGATCACAAGCAAACTGCAAGAAACTGCAAAGCAGCATAAAGCCATATTCCAGGGCCATTGCCTACAGCACAATGAAAGACAGCCTCCGGGCAGAGAGACAGGAAGCCAGGCTGTAACCAGCAAGGATGGGTTTATGCAATCTCCTGATACTGTTTCAGCTGTATCTCACAGCAGTTTCAGAATAGAAGTCAGTTTCCTGGTTTTCAGTTGGTTATGGTTTTCCTGTCGCAGATGCAAGCAGCTCAAGAACCAAAGCAGTTATTAAGAAATGCAGAACAGGTAAAAAAATCCCTAGTTAGGCAACACCAGAGCCATGCATTCAGTTAACCAAGCACTCTAGAAGGAATCTGTGATCAAAAGGAAGAAAAACATTATACATAAACCTATTTAGCAACTGAATATCCCTCTTCAAATGTCTGTTGTAATGTTTATTCAGAGCATCTGGAGGATCAAAGCTCTGGTCAAAGCCTGTCATGAATCCCCATGCTGCTGCAGAATTTAGTACTAATCCCTGGTGCTTCACTGCTAAATAAGGGACGAAAAAATAAGCAAACAAGCAAACCAAGCAAAAGCCAGGGCAAGTGGTATAAATAGATATAAGAAGGCCAAATTATTAGTTTAGAGATGCTATAAAAAACTTTAAAACAAAAGTCTTTCAGCCTCCTTTAGCTTTGTGTGCAAAGCAGTACCACATAACTCCTATGCAAAGCAAAGAGTGAGTGTATTTCCCATATGTAGCAATACTGCAGAAGGACAAAAAACCAAGCATTTAATGTCATGCAGGAGAAGATCCAGCAGCAGGGCAAAAAGCAGCAAATCCCACAGCAATCCACCAGAAGTAGGTGCCTTCCCTTACTTCCTCACCACACATGCATATTTCATGACACTATATACAATGATGACAAAATTTTATGTTTTAAAACCAAACTGGAACATTCAAAATCAATGCAGCTGTTCACACAGGGGGAAAAAAATAAAAGCTCTTCTAAAGCAGCAGATTTATAATTGAGTCTGTCTGCACAGCCATGCAGATAGAAAAACTAGGTCAAATATTTTGCTAGTCAACCTCACTGCTATTCTTTCCCAGCCCTCCTCCCTTTTAGATTTCAGCAGTTATTGAAGGAATCAATTAACAGATCTGTCATGCAGGTCTTGAGTTGCTTCTGCCTGGTAAATATCAGGGGGTCATCGGTGCAACTACAGATGGAAGGGGGAAAAATTAAATCATTATAGTCTTTTCTATTCACAAATCCAAATCCTAGAGCACATGTACCCAATACTACTAGGGTCCACTAGCAATCAAATAAATGATGCATGTCAGAAAATAGATGTTGAAGGAAAGAGGCAAGAGACAGACAAATATAGGCTAGAAAGAGGCAAAAATAGACGAATTCCTGTGCTTTCACTTTTGCCGTGCTTGCAGCAAAACTGTAATAGCATCTGCTGCTTTTAATGATATCTTGCTAGTGTATTTTGTACAGCTTCATGGTGAACAGATTTAGAAATTCCATAAATATCTCCATTTTGACACTAGAGTTTAAAGAGAAACTATAATACTAGGTTTATATCTACTCATCACCCTCTGTATGTTTAAACAATTTTTGTCTGGAAAAAAGGACTTACACACAGGAATCCATATATTCAGTCACAAAGGCATTAAGCAGGTTTTTAAATCTTCACAGAATGTAGGGACCAAGTCAGTCCAATTTCAGCTTACTCATTTTTATTAATTTCTCTCCCGTAGCAGAGACAGAAGGGACTCTATTTCATTATCATTTAAAAAAAGCCATTCTGTATCAGGCAAACACTAAAAATCACTCTTGAACCCTATTTCCACCACATGCAATATGCTACCTGACAAGTTCTTACAAGAAGGTGAAGAAATCAACTTCCTGACTTACTGCAGTGATGGCCAATCTAACTGGTTTGGCAAGCCACTAATCACAACCTCCATACCAATGCCACAGGACATTGATTGACAGCTGAAGGCTGGGGTGGACCAGTCTCAACTCTTACTGGCAACTCTTACCATGCGGTGACAGCAGCCTTGTGTGCATCTGCTGTTGCTGCCTTCCACGTGAGGAGGATGGGACAGCAGCCAAGGGACTCCAGTTGGGGAAAGCAAGTGCTGGGGGCAGAGGGGAGAGGCTGCTGTTAGCCAGGAGTGCCTCACTCATTTGCTTTGATGAAAAAGAATGACCATTGTGGAATGTGACACGTGCAGATCTGGGTGGCAAAATTCACAACCCGTCTTGAGCCATTTTAGTTCAAATCAATGGAAATCATAATTTCATTCACCACACAGGTATTATGCAGAATTTCTATTGTGCTTCTAAAGTCTTTTTCTCTCACCAGCAAACCCAGGACTATGACAGACCACCCAGAAAATCCATTTGGAGCACAGTATACAGCTGTGTAGCAGACTACACAGACTGCATCCTAAATTCTAGAATGTGCATAGGGAGCCTTTGTCTTGGATTTTTTTTTCTTTTCTACTTTTACCATTCCTGCCTTTGGCTAAATTCCTTTGAGGCTAAGGCTATGCTACACATAACTTATCTAAACCAGTCCCATTTAGCCTTTGTTTCTGAGTAGTATCTTATCTATAGCAGTTACAGTTGAACTTTCATTGTCTTGAATAATTTTTCACCCTTAACTCAGCAAGCCACGAACAATTATTGTCTCAGCACGTTAGATAAACAACTATGGAAATCCTGAAGAAAACATTTGGGGCTCTCTTTTTTGGGCTGATTGATTCATGTTTGTTTCATTAGGTTTTTTGACAGTGACACATTTAGAGGGAAGAAGTATTTTGGATCTGAACCCAGAAAGACATTAGGAATTTGAACCCTTTGTTGAATGCATGCTGGATCAGAAGGTAAGCAAAGAAATGGCAGTGATGGAATTCTTGAGGTAGATATGAGGAGCTGACAAAGTAAGATAGAAAAAACAAGTATTTGCAAGATAATTGCCAAACTAAAAATATTCTGGAACCACTACATTGTCAGGTAGCAACATTTGGCATATTTACTCAGTTTTGAAGCCTGTACTTTAATGCTCAGTATTTCTCCTTGAGCTGTGCTCGTGCATGATGGTCTAAAACAGATCTTTGGCTTCTAGAAAAATGCAAAGCTCATTTTGTGTTAATCCTTTGAACAGTGGTGAGACAGTAGATCTGTATTTATACCTAAATTATACTTCCTTCATTTATCTTTCATTTTAAATACTGCCCCAGAATGAGAAACACTGAGACTCAAAAAGGTGTTTTTTCACTATCCTAGTCAATTGATAAATTGCAAAGTAACTGGAGAAACTTCATTTGCATTAGTATGGTTCTTGTTCCACAAATCAATCAGAAACTGGTGCTGTTCTTTAACGATGTCTAGCACATCAACACTGTCAGCTAGGTTTGCTTCCTATATGCTGCCAAGTTTATTTTTACTTCTAAAATACTGGCTGAAAAATTAAGCTGAAAATTACTTTTTCCCCAATTTATTAAAAAAGCTACTCAAACTAATGTTTTAACCAATTTAACAATAGCTCTCAAGAACATTAAAACTGTTTTAAGTAAAGAAAGTAGATTTTTTCAACTGCTTAAATGCCTTCTGTTAGGTCATTAATGTACCTTATGACTGACAGTCTACTGACAGACTTAACAGAAGATCTCCTTTATGAAATAGGTGTTTCTCAATAAAAAATAAAATTTGCAGATTTCTTTTCCCTAAGCCTGTTATTGGGAAAATATCTGAGTCTTTCAGAGAACAGCTTTTGTCCTTTATTGGGTTCTTGCCATAACGAACATCTGCTCAGTCTATAAATTAATTGCTGAAAACGTCTTGTGCTTCTAGAAGATCCAGGCAATCATAACTGTTCTGGGTAACTAGAGAACATTACCATTTTTCTCACACAGAGACACATTCCCCCTTACAGCACACCATATAACAAGAACAATTATTTGGCATTATTCCTAATGTCATAAAAGAAACTTTTAGTGCTAATAAAGTCATAAGAGTAGCACACAATTAGGTCCTCAGATTACTTAAGCAGTATTTTTGTACTTTGATAGCTTAGGAACATGAAGGATGCCTTGCCTAGCTGATGGGAAATGTTATCTTAAAATCAAGAATCCTTTTATCCATCCTGGTTTGCCAACAGCAGAGTTTGTCAGGCAGTTGCAATGAGCAAAGAAAAATCCACTTTAGACAACTCATTGCAAATAACAATATTATTCTTTCTCACAAAGGCCCAACAGCCTCAAATTTCAACTACTTGCTCCATGCTCAAGGTCTCCCATTGTTCTTGGCTATATTGAGGTTTGTCACCTCAGCTGTAACTCCTCTCCTTGGAACTCACAGCTCACCAATCAGAAATTATCTCCTTTTAATACTATTTTATTTTTAACCTCCACAGATGAAAATCACTTTCCTCAATTGCATTTAACATAAATGTTCTTTATTTCCCTTCAGTTACCATTCAGACCAGTTCCTGATCTCTCTGACCATCCAGGCTCTGCTGAATGACAAGGATGCAGTCTATCACTAAGATCTTCCAGAAATAGCAGTACCTACATTTTCCAACCAAACCTAGAAGGTTATTACTGACTTAATTCGGAAAGAGAAGAAAGGGTGCTGTCCCTCCAAAATAACAGATTTCTAGATGTCACCAGAAGAGATAAATAGATACCAGACCATAATCATTTTGGGTCACATAACCATCTGGCATCTCTTAGCTGTCATCTGTCTTCATTAAAGATTTTGCAAGAAGGTGGGGGTAGTGCCTGGGCATGCTACACCTTTCCACATGGGACAGGACTGCAATGATACAAACACTATGGCTTTCTTACTGCCAAAAAAAAAAAAAAAAAAAAGTAAAATTTGAATTCTTCTGAAGAATTTTCAGGTCTGTTTCATGAAAAAACTTGAGGAAGACAAGACATGTATACACCGAGCCTCTTCCTTGCCTACAATAAAAGTGTCTCATATACCTTTGAATTCAGAAGTGTTTCTGAAGGGAATAGTTGCAAACACATTGTTTCTGGTGACACAAACAAACAGGCATGCCTGGTTACACCATATTCCACCCAAGTGCACAGACTTACACCACAGTCATATTTTCCCCACACACAATGTATCTTTAGTTCCACTTCCCTCTCCCACACTCCAGAAGACACCTGTGTGCTCCTTCCAATTCTACTTCTCTGCCCCATTCCTACCTCTGGTCCTCAACCTCTCTACTCATAATTTTTACCTAGTAAGTACAGGAAGAGTTTGGTAAGTAATTAGTTCTCTAAACTTTAAATTCCAAGTAAGCAATAGAAGTGCCAAGATATTGAAGAGCAGCAGATTGTCACACCACAAGTCATGTGGTTGCTGCACTGCATCTCCACAAAAATTATCTACATTACTCACACTCATGAGGGGGTTGACTTGTCGTGATCTGTCATCCAAGATGCAAATATTTATTGATGGCACAGAAGTATTCCAACTTCTGCTTTTATAACTCATTCTTTTAACGCTGTTAATAGGCTTTGCAGTACCAAATTCACTGAGCTTGTTCTGCAGTAGGACCAAAAGAACTTACATTTTATCATTATTTTGTTTATATCACAAATAATCCAGGTGCAGAACCAAAATCTAAACCTAGAACTACAAACTGAGAGCTGACGCACACTCCACTAGTGTGCTATTGTCATAAAGACTAAAAGTCCTTTATGAAAATTACAACAATTACAAGAGAATAACTTTGTAAGTACTTTTTGTGTCCTTGATACCATTCAAGTGTCCAAAAGCATTATTAAAATCCATATTTTTAATGAGCTACAAAATTTACTTCTTTCTAGCCAAATAAAGAGGACACATCTCTTTGGTATAGAGCATTGCCATACACAGCAGCACTCCTCGACTCACAGGTCTTCATGCCAAGCATTATCCCATGCTTAGTGCAGAACAGCATCAGCACTTCCTTCTGCTGGTTTTTCACTTTTACACAGCCTTATTAGACACAGACAGTGATGCAGTCACTGGATTATTGTTCAGACCTTTCTCAGTTGTTCATATGCATTAAGTTCACTTTATAGACCTGCATCAGAAAACACCCTTTCAAAACAGGCAAATAACCAACTCTATTATTACTATTGTTGCTATTACTATGCTTTCAATACAGTTTCTGAGGTAAGAAATGAGAAAGGAAAATGTGTATGACTTTTCTGGGCACACTGTAAATGAACAGTAAAACAAGGTGATACCATTAAAATTAAGATAGTCTTGACTGCTTGCATTTTGCTACAGTGAAGAGTCTCTTCTGTTTATTTTAAGTAATAATCTAGAAAATTTCCTGGCAAGACAATATTCAAGAAGGTGTTAAGTAAAAGATAGTTAACTCTTCAGTGG
Organism: Toxostoma redivivum; assembly: GCA_013397375.1. NCBI lineage: Eukaryota > Metazoa > Chordata > Aves > Passeriformes > Mimidae > Toxostoma > Toxostoma redivivum. The sequence goes on from VXBI01007280.1 coordinate 217,377, forward strand.
CTATTAGAGCTGCAAGTGCCTTTTTTCAAGATCTCAGTTCTCCAAAATAGATTTCTGGTAAGGATTCCTACAAGCCCTGCATGTTTCGTAGTTAATTTCATCTTCTTCCAGATCTGCCCTTGTCAAACCAGGAATGGGACTGATTAATGATGCTCCTTTAGAAGTGGATGCTTCATACAGTTGAGGGCCACTGTCAATCACTGAGACCTTATACATGTAAGAGAAGGGAAGAAAATTACCCCATAAAACTACAGTGTGAAGGTGATATTTTCTATCTTTCTGCTTCTGCTCTACCCTCACATACCTTAGACACATTCTGAAATTATTCTAGGAGAGAAGCAACTGCACCTGTAAGACTAGAGTAAACTGTCCAAGGGGAAAAGAGCTTAGGTGTTCAGCAGGATGGCTCACTCTGCCTTAAGTCCTAAAAACTTCTTGCTATCTGTGATAGTTCTCATTATAAAAATATGAAAACCTTTTAGAAGCAATAAGCAGTTACTGTAGTTATGCTCATATCATTAAAAAAGGATCCCAGGCCCCATAATAGATTACTCAAAATAATCAGCAGAAAACACTAAGTTTTAGTCCTCTACTTGACTATAATACTCAAATTTAGACCTCCTGAGGTCAGAAGCCTCACTCTTTCAACATCAACAGCAAAACCAGACCAGTATATTTTTCATTACTCTCCCACAGGCCAGAAGTGTGGAGGGCCAGGAGGATGCAAGGCCCACTCCTGTGATAAAGTTTTCTGGCTGGTAACTGCTCTTCTGTAGGCAAAGCTGAGAGGGAACATTTGCCAAGCCTTCAACGGAAGAAAGCCCAGTGAATGGAAGCTGGAAGAAAATACAGGGTGGATCCAATGAATGCACTGTCCATTATGCAAGTGTACTCATTCAGAGGCCTCTTTATGTCATTCAGTGTAAACAAATACCTGCAGCGCTATCAGGCAAGGCAAAAAAAGCCTTGTTGTGAAGCAGAGCGGCAGACTTGAGCCATTATTACAACCTATTTTAATATCAACATGTACACCCACCCCATTGAACTCTCTAAATCACAAAAGCATCACATGTGGAACAAACATCATCATAAGGATAACACTTTTTCTGCTTGCTTGTCCTCAGAGCTCTTGATAGCTCTTATATTGTTACTCTGGAAGTGACTACAGTTTATGTAGAATGCCTGTGTTCACATTAAACTACCTGTCACATGGACTGACAGCAATGCAGTTGCAGCACACTGCCTGCTAGGGCAACACCTGAATACTACTTCCAGGCCACTCTATACATGTAGACAGGAGCTACAACCACTGCACAGATGTATCAGACCTTCTCCACCATAAGGAGCTTTGTGCAAGAGCAGAACTGAGGCAGGACACAGGAAAGCTGGCCACAATGTGCATACCAGCAGCCTGTCACTGAGCAGCAGGCTCAGTCTTCAGTCACTGTTAGAGATGTTCTTGTTAAAGGGACGGCAGGAAGGAGTAGCAAGGCTAGCACGTGGTCACTTTCACTGCTCCATCACCCTACAGCATGCAGAAACACTTCTTACTCTGTGAAAAAAGAGTAAGTCATTCTAGTTGACATCAAATGTTAACTAACCTTTTGTGTGAGGATTTTCAGACAAAATTAGTACTCCTAGTCCTGAAAAAAATGGAAGGGAGAAAATGTGGCCCTTAGTCAAGGAAAGAAAAATGCAATGCAAGATTAGATAAATTATATATTTATATATAGGTATAGAGATATAATTGTTTCTGCTTCCTAATTACTAAAACAGACACCTAATTACTAGATAAGATTACTGTATTACTAAAACTCCATGGCTACACATGACCATGAATAATGTAATAAAATTTCTGGTCTTTCACAGAAGTTATATGCTGATAAAACACCAGAAATCAGCAAGAGTTGATTTCTAATTTATATTGACAGAAGATCAGACTCAGGAAATCTGAGTAAATAAATTATATTTAAGTGTAATGTAGATCCTCAAATCAGTTCAACCACCCTCAAAGAAACTGTAATTTACACCTGTAGACCTTACTGTATGCAAATAATCCAATAAGACTGTGTGACAAAACTCTCTTTATGGATGTAACACAGTTTCACAAAATTAATGTTCTTTTTGCATTAAAATTCATCTAGGAAAACAAATGCTAATGTTGGAAGACCAACAACTAGCCTGCTGTGTAGATTCCAGGATGTTTCACAGGAAACTCTATGAAGTCACCAGGATCAGAGCATGAAAACTCCTGACCCTTATTTTTTCATGTATGATTTAGAATTTACCAGTTCATGTGCATCAGGCAGGCCTAAAGCTTTGCAAGAGATTCACAGGAGCCCCAAGTAAAGTTAATATAAGTCTGAAAAAGAAGACAAGATGTAAGTGGTAATATCTGGATTCCAAAGACTGTTTTTATATACGAAGTTGAACTAATCTCACTTTTTATTTGAAATTTCTACATGTGAACAAGAAGAAAAAGTAAGATGTTGGATACTACTGCCTCGGCTCTTCATTCCAACAAGCCTTCCCCAAGACAGAAACCCACCACCATAAATATGCAAAAAAGTAAAACAAAATCCATAATAACACCTTCCTTTTGTGGTCAAGGTCTCAACTCAGCCACGGGTATTCAAGGGAAGCAGAGACCCTTTGCATATTGTACACAAAACATTAGATATGCAGAACTGAAACCAAAGAATCACTTTATGGACCACATAGCTGGCAACATCCTTGCTTTGACAGACACCTCCTCTCTGTACATAGTTTCTTAATGCACTTGCTGTAGTCTGAGAGCTGGAAGAGAATGGCAGATTATTTAGCAGATACCATTTTCTTAGTCTATGACCATGGGTTGTTTTCAAACCATTAAAAAAATATTTCCTAGTATAGATACAGGAGTTTACAGAAAGAAAATGTGAAAGAAGTGATGGTTTGCTCCTGATAAACACATGAAGGGTTTTGAGATGAGTATGACCAACATATTGTTTCTCCACCAAACTGAGACAGTCTTAATAAAATTAGGATCAGCTTGAAACCCTTGAGAAGGCTTTAAAATAAGTGTAAAAGCAGATGCTTCAAGGTAAATTTGAAGTTTTCTTTCCTTTGAAGCAACTTACTTAAGAGATTTGTTACTAGTATTTAAAGCTCTGAACCACTCTGGTGTTACACCTGAATTATTCCTGTTGGGAAACAAAGCAAAACACAAGGAATACTTATGTGATGGATACAAGTGGCTGGGCTCTCTTCAAACCTTGGAGTCAGCTCTCGATGGAAGAGCAAGCAAGATGAAGTAGTGTTCTATTTCTGCTAGCACACTTTTCATCTTGGCAACTGAAGGTAAATGTCAGGTTAGAGATTCAAACTCTTGCCATGACTCTAACAAACCATTAGCCTATTCTCAAGAAAATCAACCTGTTAAGAGGTAAGTTTTTCTTCCAATAAACACCAAACAAACAGAAAAACACAATGAAACTTTCTGTGTGTCATGCATGATACAAGCTGTTAACTCTGGTGAAGAATGTGTGATTCTGGAGGCTGGCAATGATATAGCGATCTCATTTTTATCTCTACATCCTTGTCTTGTAACCAAACCCATTTATCAGTGTTGGCTGAAAGTCAGGACATCTGTTCCTGATGAAATTTTGACATTTCTAACTTTCCATTTCATTCCAAACTGGAAGAAAACCAAGTATTTTTCATGTTTCCTATAAATGCTCTAGAAAACAACAATTCCAGATTAGCACACATGACAGTACCTCTAATTAGGAGAAAAGATATGCATTTCTTCTGTCAAATACCAAACTGTTTCACTATCACCCCAAAATGTGGCATTTTGAAATATCTCATTTTCTAGAGCAGTCAATATTTTATGTCCACTCCTTAAAATTATTTTTTGATGCAATGATATTTTTTTTAAAAACAAAAAAAGGTGCATTGCATCAGAGTGATATGATGCCACTGTGGTATATAAATTACTCTGTCACACATATATACAAATATATTTTCAACCATGCATTTTATCACCAAAATAAAGAATTAGTGAATGTGAAACTGAAGACTGGCTTCTCTCTTTTTCCCCCCTAAGTCTGATTTACTCTTATTATCCTGAGCACAAAAGGAATAAAAGCTTTTCCAGTAAGGCACGTGACTTCTGCTTTCTGTCGTCTAAGCACCTCTTTCCATGAATTTTTTCAAATCCAAAATTATCTTAAAGATACTGCAGTGTTGAGAAGAAATAACTAAGTGGAACAAAACTAAAATTATCCTCAAAATGGCCTGTTATAATCAAATATTATGCTGTAGGAGACTCAAAGCATTGATCCTAGAAGGGAATAGAATGTGTTTATTTCAAAGCAACTCAGACTTCATTTTGAGTACCCATAAGGTAATTTCTGTCTTAGGTAGAAGAGGTCCACATCTATTTCTCAGTTTATATCTCATCTGCTCACACACCAGATGGCAATAAAATCAAAAGGTCCATCCTATAAAAAAATGGAAAATCCATATGATCATTCAATCAAATGTTACATGCTCTGCCCTAATTTTCTTCTATAGGTTTTCAGTGAACTTCAACTTAATCCTCTCCTATTCAGTTTTCAAACTTCATCCAGACACAGATCTCAGGAATGCCTTGGAGGCCTGCACTGGTGCCATTCAGTAAGGTTTATGATTTCACACAATCACCACAGTTGGGAGATCTCCGGAGATCTCCAAATCTGCTGGATGGTCAATCAGGGCAGGACTATGCCCATGCTTTTTGAGTACGTCCACAAGAGACTCCACAGCTTCTCTGGGTAACCTGTCACAGTGTTTCACCACCATCCAAGGAAAAGTTTGTTTAAACAGAATTTCCTGCATATCAATTGCTTGCTGCCTCTTGTCCTTTCACTGTACACCACTAAGAATCTCTGCCCACCAGCACTCCCAGGACTCTAGCCACAGTTCCATTTGTCATCATAACAATGCAATCACTGTTAATTTAGTACAAGTGCTGTAAGACTGGGAAACGTTTGGCACTGGAACTGTTCACATTTTCAGACTACTCTCTTATCATATCAGTTCTCACCTTTCTCTCATACTACTGTGTGGGAAAACTTGACAGATAAGAATCAGCCACTCAATTACCACTCAATTGTTGCTTCAATATATACACAACACGTTTCTGCTTGTGGTCTAACCACCTGCTTTTCTTTTCTCAACAGTTTCTTTCCAACATGATGCCCATAACAGGAATTAATTACACCCAGTTGTACCTGATCATCGCATCCAGCAGCATGCTTTGGACAAGCACAAGTATTGCAGCAGGAAGTTTGAGAAAAGCTAATGGACAAATGCAGAAAAGCTTGTCCACAGGCACATATTCATGACCCACTCATTTCCTACAACTTTGTTTTCAACAGAAACAACTGGTCTTACCAGTTGCAAGGGGGATTCTGGTCTTGACAAAGCACTGGTCTCATATGCTATAGCAGAGTTCAGGAGAGCCACAACCCTGATAGTCAACTGATGAGAGGCTGGAGTCCTTCAGCTCCCCAGCTGCACAGATCTCCTGGTTGAGAAGTGCTACCTGAGTTCACCCATCACCCCAAAAATTTCTGCGCTCACTTTCATTTTATGTAGATTTACTTTTGTCTGCTTTGTCACACTGTAATGCCCGCTGGTTCAGACTAGCATTCCACATTTACGCTGCCCACTTACAATGTTTCAGCAGTTGCCATATCAAAGCTAATTTCTGTGCATCTTAAGGAACATAACCTGTTCAAGCAGTCCTCTGAATAAAAGCACACCAAGGCATCTATCTCCAGCTATGGAGGCAACTGCGTCTCAGCAGTACATACATCACACAGTCACAACAGACACAAGGAAAAGCAAGCACAAGGGATTTTACAATGCACCACTCTGATCTTCCTTTCACATTACTTCTGTGATCAGGAACTGCTTTTGAGTAAGCTCTTTACTTTGAGCTATAGAGCACAGTCTTATTTCCAAATAAGCAATTCCCTGCCACGGCAGGAAAGCATTTCTCATTAGCCTAGGCAGTTTAGCTCATTTGTACCATTGCAATGTAGACAGTATTGGTACAAAAGCAGTTTAAAGTTTTGTCAAACACCATAGGAAAGTATAAACTGAGAGTAGCCTTCGCTTCCACTCTCTTCTCAGTGAAAAGACAGGAGTCCCACAGACAAAGTAGAAGTACCAATGAACGTTCAGGTATCTGAACTTTCTCTATGTCATATAGAACTGAATTCAGTCAGAAAAAGATGTGAAAAGGGACTGAAGAGATCCCATTCAGCATCATTTCTGTTAAGCCTTTTTCTCTTTCTGCTTGTAGAACTAAAAAATACTAAGTTTATCTCAGAGGATGGCAATTGGGCAGTGAATAGATTTGATGACACCACATTATGTTATTTCACTACTGATAAAAATAGAGCTACTAGCTTTTGCAAATGATAAATACCACTGCAAGCACAAATACTCAAATAGCCTCAAGAATGTAAGATTTTATGCCAATGAACACATTCCAAGCTCTGACCCCTGTGCAACACAAACTGTGTTCACTATGCCAGGTAGATTTATTTCTTTTAATATAGTATTATAGGTTATTGCCCGAATCCATATAGGAGAAACCAATACAGCAAAGATATTATTAAAAGGAAGCTTCTATTGCACTTCCACTGAGAAAAAAATGCAAGTGATTTAGGGATTTCGCTTTAACTATCCTAGTGTTACCTATGAGCAGAAAGAAGTCTTTTCATCACATCAGACCAAACTTTAATGTGCAACATTTATAATATTAAAATGAATTTTAGGTTAGTGAACCTGAAAGATATTTCATAAATACAGGGTAGTCTGGAGACCCTTAGCATTTCATTCCTCTCTGTGCAAAACATAACTTGGATTAATGGCCAATATACATAACATGGTTAACTGAATGTTACACTCCTTCACAATTCTTAAATTTTCTTAGTAATTGTACAATTACCTTGAGAATTAAAATTTGATTGTGCTACATCGGTCATAGTTACATGAGGCTTTACAATTGCTTAGCAATTTTAAAGCTTAACAGCCGAATTTGCTATTAAAAGAGATATTAACGATGTAGGGGGAAAAAATACAGTTTACTCTCTGGTTTTTGTGCAGAAGTCACAATTTTGTGTTACGGTTCCACCTAAAAACCATCTCTAAGATTACAACTGACTGTACTAAACAGTCCAGTTCTCTCACCCTGGCTGCAATTTGACTACTTCAGAATAACCAGAAAGGCATTGCCAGAAATGGATGGACACCATAGAGTGTAGAGTTAGTCTTCTGTAAGGACTGTGTGCTAAAAACACTTGCTCCCAGAGGGCAGAAGTTCTCAGGCCATCTTATTGTCAGAAGCTTTGCTCATCTTAAAGCAAGACATTAGTGATTCCTCCTGTTTCAAATTATCAGAGACCTACATGTTTCATGATCAGGGATATTTACTTTCCCTTGAGCTGGATGTTCCCCAAAATCTGTAAGTGCCCAGTGAGTGAAGGAAGTCACTCAGGTGGGAGAAACAAAACAACTCCAAGGAATTGTTGATACACATCACATGCATGTGGTTGTCCATAAGATGTCAACTACAGTCTGAAGCATACAACTGGATATCATATAGAGCTACATCACTTACAAAACATATATAGTTTGATGCTGTAATTTTAACTTTCTTCTCAGAACTCCAAGACCATCTTAAGACAGGCACAGAAACACCAAATCCTAATAAACTGTAAACCTACTGCAGGCACGGGCTATTTAACAACTTGAGAAAACAGAACAAACCTCCCCCCCAAAATATGGTCAATAAAACATTGTCCAGCTCAGGGATCAACCCTGTTGACAGGAACAGAGATAGATTTAAGGGAACAGAATATCCCAAATGTTAATTCACTAAATATTTGGTATGGACTAGTAAGACACTGGTCTACAGACGTGTAGAAAGAGGCAGCCTACCAGAAACTCTTCTTTTTCAAGAATGAATCCTTGGCAAATGCCTGTTAATCAGTGAGAGAGGCAGAAGTAGAAGTAGCAGAAACAGACACAGCCAATTTGGATCCAATTGTGTGGTTACAGGAATCAAGGCAGGAACCAAATTGGAGCTGCTACCAGTAACTGGAACCTGCACTCAGACAAAACCCCACTAACAGTGGCTCTGCCTCAGTAATAGGCTCCCAGGACCCACTAGTGACCTGTCACTAAAACCTTTCCATTGGCAGAACTGTGGTTTAGCTGTCATACTTCTCTCACATAGATATTTTAGGAATTACTTTTAATGGCATTCTCTCCTGGAGCTCAGCACACATTTCCCATTTAACTCCTCATTTTAAGATCGAAGTAATGCACATCCATACATGGAGGACATTCAAATAATGTGCATTTTATCCACTCCACCTTTTTTTAAAGGAGCACTCTGATCCTATGTGTGAGCACACAACTACATTGCACACCAGCCAGCACTGGTAGGACTGGCATACTTGAGCATACACTGCTCTGCTCTGAGCTGGGAAGACAGGCGGGCCAAGATAGACAACAGCTCTCCAGGTAAAACAATCATTTTGTTGGGAAGTGTTAGTCCGCAAGGGTTAGTGGCTGAAGCTCAACCCTGCAACCATAGAAAACAAAAACTGGTTATATAAAGAAAAAGATAAATGAGAGAAAATTAGTAACCTAAAGAAACATAGAGAAATGGATAGTACAATCGAGATACAAAATACATTTTAAAGCTATTTACTGCTAAAGGTCTAGTGTTACTTTTTAAAACTAAATTAAAGTTGAAAAGAAAGAGGTTTTTAGTTTTCTTTCCAGCATCTGCCTTTTCATACAAGTTAGCAATTTCAATATCCTATTAAATTTCGACAGAATTAAGCATTTAGTAAATAGCAATCAAGCAAAAAGAAAAAGCCCTACATGTCATCTTATAAAAAAAGTTTTAAAAAAGTAAAGAAAGAACTGAGAAAGTTATTGTAAGAACACATGCATCCACTAACATACAAATGAATTACATCTGAAATATCAGATTTCACCAAACACATAGGGAAGTAGGCAAAAAATCTATAAATACTACAGCCTAGGAAAAGGTTTCAACAGAAATAACCATCAGTGTCCCACCCAACCTCTCCAGATGAGGTTTTGGGCTGCTGGAAATACAGCACTCTCTTCCAAAATTTGTATCCTGTCTAGCCTCTTTTTTTGTTGTAAAAAAACCTCACCGATACTAGGAAGTACAAAAATCAAATTTGCATGTATACACTACACACCAGAAATACTTGTAAGACTGTATGTAGTGTCATCCAAAGAAATTTTTGTAGTTAGCAAATATATATATACATGCCCATACAGTCATTGCATCATGTCATCCAGATCCAATAGGAATTCTACTGTGTTATACTAAATAAAAATCAGTTGAGGCTTCCTTTGAGACTGAACTATCATTACAAAAATAAAGTTTCATATAAAAGCCATGAATTTCCATATGCTCAATGTCTACAGTGTCTTGATTGAAGTAACAGTAAATGATGTGGCTGGTTCAGTTCAAGTCAATGCAGCTGGAGGGCTCTTGCTATATATAATCAAGCTATCTCTGACCTTATGAGCCATTCCATCAACTACAGAATATCAGCATCACCTTTGAGAACTGCTCCCCATCAAGGCCAGATTACAATAAAAGGAGTGTAAGCCTAGTTTTGCTGATTCATGGAGTGATTTCATTAGATCTGAGCCCAAACTGCTGCTTACAAGATGAGGGAAATAAAATATAGTGCAACTACAGTGCAAAGATGAAATATTAGTAACTTCAATTGATGAGCCAAGTGTAAAGAACATAATATCAGACTACTTGACTCAGAAGATTGCTGGATCACATCAGAAATCTGTTTAGTCAGGAATCCTTTGGAGGGATTCAGTCAACTTCTGCCTTGAGAGAAGTATCTAAAACAGAAGTGTTATCCTCTTGCTTTGTGTCCAACAAGCACACTGAGTGCTGAGTGAATACTGTTTTTGTATAAGCACACACTCCTCACAGAGGATATGCTTAGGAGTTGAGGGAAGGATGCTGCTTCTGAGCAGTGAGGTCCAGTACAGATGGAGAAGAACCATGTTATCCCATAAACAAAAGAAGAAAAATTGTATTTGCCCAGAATAACAGGTGTTTCTTTATATTTTATAGGCCAATCAAAACTACAACACCCTGCTATTAGTAAGACCAGTTTCAATTCAGCTTTAACCTTTCTCACACTAGAACTGCAAGGGATCCAGGAAGACAGAAACTTATTATTGAGCACTTACATTACCTGAAGGCATCATATAGTGCAGAGGGTATCCTTAATTGCTTACATGCCTTTAAAAAAAGTAGTAAGACACACAAAATGGATACATTCTACAGGGAAATATGTTCCCACGTTACCCGCTGCACTGCTAAACTTCTGCCATCTTCCAAATTACTAGGTAACACTATCTTTGTGCTTAGTTATTATAATTTTCTAAAACATATTTTGTGTTTAAAGAAAGAGATGAATGAGAAGAAAGGGAAAAGAGAAAAGGCTGTTAAAGTATTTTAACATTTTTTCACATCCGTAACTATGATAATCTGAGCAGACACATCCACTAAATCTCCTGGCTATGAGATTATACCTCAGACCAAACCTTATTTCAGGAGCACTTATCATCAGATTCACTTGCTGAGGCAGCTGAACACACAAATAATGTTCAAATCTACCTTCTCCTTTCATTCAAGACGTGTGGTCAGGGATAGAAGGAAAGGAAATCAATAAAAAGTAACTCACTTGAAAAGAAAAAAAAAATTAAGATGTGTTAGATTATTTTCTTGGCTTGGTTAGCTGATTCACCAAACTAGTAACAAACAACAAAAATCCCTGTAGGATTAACTCTGTAAATAATATGTGTATATGTAAAGAACAAAATTTCCAAGTTCTATCATTTCAATTCCACCTGCAAATATGTACACACAAATACATATGTATATAGAATATAAACATATATCCCCCAACACGTCAAGAACTTGGTAAGCAAAGACATGTGAAGTCCAACTCCCCCAAAATGTATTTCTTACTATTGTGAGGATTTGTGAAGTTAGTAACCCTTCCTGTGAAGCAGAGGAATAAACTCCAGCAGTCTAGCAGTCAGCTACTATGAAGCAGTCCGAAAATAATGGATATAAAACACATAATCAGATTCTGAACACCTTGCGTCTGCTTACCTGCCAGTGTACAGAATTGCAAGAGCACCTGTATTAGAGTTATCTTACAAAAATAAAAAAGAGAACACATTGATGTTACAATACTACAGTACAGTCACAGATATAAAATAAACCTGCATGTTTTTAAAATGGGTTACAGAACCTGTATTTATTTTTTCTTTAGCTGCTACCATTGCAACTGCTAAACATCTGCAAGAGCATGTTGCAGGATGCAGCACATTCATCAGTCATTCACAACTTGAGTTAAAAAAACCCCCACGTTTTAATACAGAGAAGAAAAAAAAATCAATTTTAATTATATTCCTCCCTTCCCCCTTCTAAATCTTGTATAATTGCAGACCTTTAATTGATGATGTGCATGAAGGATTTCAGTAGCTCCCAACAACCAAAGTACAGAAATCTGAAAAAACCAATTAACAATAAGCAATAATAAAGCTTGATCATTCCTCCATTCAAAGTCATACACAATTCCCCTGCTTTCATCAGTGGAAACAGGTCCAGTTGCTTTTGCTCGGCCTGCTTTAATAAAATGCTCTACATGAAAAATCATTGTTGCACCATGCCGAGTGGATTAATCCCACACAAAACAGCCTGATCCTACTCTCACAGCACAGTTTTGAAATTGATTTTAATTTTAAAAGGAAAAAACATGCCTAAGTAATTGTTAATAAAACATCCTTGGAGGTCTCTCACCTACAATCAGATTAGCTGAACGCATTTCTAGATATAAATTTTTAAATCAGCCTAATGAATACAAGAGAATTTAAAAAATACTGGTTTTCCCATCTGTATGTATAAGTAACACTTAAAAATGTAATGCACTGCGAAATTAAACATTATTGTAAATTAATGAAGAAAAATAACCAGAGTAAGTGGATACAAACTACTACATAATCAGAGTAGCTTCTACAATGCTAACAACAGCCACACCAAGATTAACATAAATGTGAGTTAAACTTGACGCTGGAATTATCTCTAACTGCTCCTCCATCAAAACACAGTCCTGCTGTGATGCATATTGCAGTTCAGATAACGAGAGATGCAATATCATGCACCCACTTTCAACACTCAAAAGTACACATCACACAGATTGCAAAAAAAAAATTTAATTATTTGACATAATCTAAATACTTGTACTCATTACTCCAGTTCTAACTATGTTGCAGTATGTAACTCAATTGTTTCAATTAACTTTTCACAACCTCAGATTTTCAGGCAGATAACAACTTTTGCTGTCTTGTTCAGTAAATCTGTAAAGCAACACAGAAGATAACAGCCCATGACAGCTTATTTTTGAAAACAAATATGGTCTTCTCAACCAAGCTAGGAATACAGGCAAGTTCTAACCAGGGAGAGGGAATACTTAAAAAATTTGAAGTGGTACCTGGTAGATCAGCTGTTTTATCATTTTTGAAGTATCTTTACAGCCCTTCTCTGGCATGTAGCAACTACCGGTCCTCCTGTAACTCCCTTGACTACCCTAATAGCACGCCTAAGAAGACAACGCTGAAAACTCGTAGGTGTTGGCATAAGGAATCGTTCTTTTGTTCTCTGCTGAGAGAGGAGCACCACCTTTGTCATGCGGCGCAGCAGCGTGCTCCAGTGAGCACCCACTGGGCTTCAGCTGCCTCCCCGTGACAGCCGGCCCCTGCTCAGCACTCACAGAAAACACAGCCACCGCTCACCCATCGCTAGTCTGACGCCTTGTGATTAAGTATTCATATATACGTATATGTACGTACATGTGAAACGTGGTTTATGAGTTCAGCAGCCTCGAAGAGCGGTGAGTTTGGTTCAGAGGTGAACAGCGTCTGGCGCGTTTCATCACTGAGCTGCCACATCCTGGCAGCCCCAGGAGTGTTCCGATACTCGGCACGGACCGCTCGCGGATACCATCTACACTGGCCACGCAGAGCTCTGCTCAGCCCCGCTGCCCCGGGCTGTCCTCACCAAGAACCGTCCCTTCCCACCTGAGGCCCCACGCTGAGCCCGCTGCCGCTCCCGGCCGCGCAGGGACCCAGCGCGGGCTTCGCTGTGGCGAGCGGCCCTGCGGCGGGGGCACGGACAAACTCTCCTGCCAGGACCACGTCCCGCCGCCACCGCTCTTCTTGCCGAGCACCTGGGAGGGGGGCGGGCAGGACCCTGCCGCAGCCCGTGGGTGGTGGGCAGGCGCCCCGATCCGCACAGGTGCCGGAGGGCCCTTCTCCCCCGCCCGCCGCGGTCGGCGCAGGTGGCGGGAGGGCTGCGCCTATTCCCGGGCAGACCTCGCCTCCTAGTGCCCGCGCCGGGCCGCGCTGCAGGCAGCAAGAACGGCGCGCCGGCTGCCTCTCGAACCCCTCCACCTTCCTGCATCGGGCCCGCTACGTGACCGGCCGAGGGGCAGGGATAAGCAAGGGCCCGGTGAGGCCGGCAGAGAAGCAGCGGCGGGGGAAGACGCTCGGCTGACAAGGCTGCCCGGCTGCCCTTGGGCCCGCCCAGCCCAGCCAAGCCCGGGGCGGCGCGAGGGGTTCGGCGTTACCTTTCGAAGAGTAGCCGGATCATGAAGATGCAGAAGGCCAGGGGGAAGGCGAGGTAGAGGTCCTCCGCCTGTGGGAAGGCGGCTTCCTCCGTGCTCTGCAGGTCCGCCCAGGTGACGTTGTGCGGCAGCCAGAACCGCTCGTTCCAGAACCAGGCGAGGATCCCTGCCATCTTTGCTTTGTCTGCCGCGGCGCCCCTCGCTCCGCTCCGCCCGCGGCGAGGCGCGTGTGAGCGGCTGCCGGGAGAGAGGAGGATGGAGGCGTGTGTCAGCCCCGCAGCGGCGGATGATGCTGCCAAGCGCCGCCGTGCAGGTTCCCCGCCCGGCGGGGGCAGCGGCCGCCCCGCCTGTCNTTCCCCCGCCCCTTTCCCCTGTCGAAGGACCTCACCGAAGCCCGAAACCGAAGTGACGCGACCCGAGCAAGAGGGACTCCGTCCCAGGGGCACTCACCGCGGCCGAGGCTGCTGGCAGCAGCGCTGTACCCACCGGGCGCAGCCTCCGCCTCAGCGCCGGCCCGGGGCCCCGCCGCCCTGGCGGCTCCGCGCCGTGTCACCCACCCACCCTTTCGCCGCCCGGCCAGAGTCCTGGCGAGCCTGGAAGGGCTGTCGGCGCATTGGAGTATATACGTGGTAGCAGTGAAAAGCCCTCTATGAATTCTGCTCAGCCACGCGGGCCGGGGTCGGCTTCCGCAGTCCGCTCCCCGAGAGTGACCGTGCCCGGAGCGCTGCTCCCGGCCCTCTCGGCTGAGGTGTTTAGCCGGGAACGGGACTGTCCCAGGTGGAAGGACTCTCGAACATTCAGTGACTTTACTCTGAACTTTGCGAGTAGAGCAAACAGGTGTACGTGTGGCGTGGAAAAGCGTCAGAAAGCACACGACTCATCAGCAACAAGATTGAAGTTAGGACCTGGCTAAAGAAAACCTTTTTCGTTTTATGTAGATTTTTACCTCCGATACCTTATCTCATTGCCACGTCTTGCTGGAGATACGTTGTGAGAGGAAAACTACAGTTGCTTCCTCTAAACTTTACAGCAGGCTTTAGTATAGTTATAGCCACAGACTGTACGCGTGGTGGTCCCGGCACACACAAAATTACTTGAAATAGTAGCTCCTGTAATTTCGCTGTTTTTCTCCCCTGACTCAGTTTATTTTAGATTACTTCTGTTTTCTTCACTATATCATTATACTTTCCATCAGGCTATTGAATACTAAGACACAGACCTCTGCGTATACCATACTTCAGAGTTCTATCATCCTGCTTTTATGTTTTATGCTAACTTGCTCTTTTCACCCCACTGGCTCTATTTGCACTTCCTGAAAAGTTAATTGCACAGCTCCTCATATCTGTGCTGACATTTCTATGCTGAATAAAATCATAAATCAATCACAATGCTGTGGAAAATGCCACAT
Organism: Toxostoma redivivum; assembly: GCA_013397375.1. Lineage (NCBI taxonomy): Eukaryota > Metazoa > Chordata > Aves > Passeriformes > Mimidae > Toxostoma > Toxostoma redivivum. Next base: position 232,539 of record VXBI01007280.1, read on the forward strand.
CAATTTAAAGGAAGCAAACAACTTCTGAATATGAAGATAATTTCCATCTAGGACATTTCAGGGAAGTTTCAGGAAATGCTTTGGCAGGATGGGTGATGAACCATGCAGGTAAATCTGCCAGTGAATGTTTCTGTTTTATTGATGAGACAATTTGCTAAGTGTCTGTGCTTTATTCCAATTCAGTTCTTATGGTTGCTTCTTGGGGAGAGAGTACAGACACCTAGTCCTTCAAATTGTCTGGAAAAAAGTGTGAGTTCTAGCACCACTGCCAGATCTGCCTGGCCCCATCTCTTCCTACGCTTTATATCAGGATTCTTGTCTGACATGAGCTGTCAAAATCCAGAGCTTTGCTGTAATTTCAGTTCAGAGGGAAAGCAGACCATCAGTTCCACACCCCTAATGAAGCTTTCCTCACATAAAAATAAGGTTTTCTGAGCATAGGAAAACATTTCTTCACACAAATAATCAAGACTCCTTTTATCCAGTACCAAAAAATTGCCTATCCTTCTTCTTTCCAACTTCTCTGCCTTGTTCTCACAGTCAGATTTCACCCCTCTTCTAGCTGACCTAGAGCTCCCCTAGAATTTCCCCTGGGAGCATATCTTTCAGCACATTCTCACAAATACCTGAGCTGGCTCCTGCACATACTCATATGCCTCTCAAAGCATCCAGATTACTCCATTTTCTGAATGGACATGCATAAGTGAGTTTTAAATGGAGGCATGAGGGCACATCCTCAGAATGACCTCATAAGCATCATCTTTGAAATCTGATTAAAAGTCCTTTAGATATCATTTTAATATCCATCAATACACAGATAACAATTTACTTCATTAATAATTGTGTTTAAGGCAAGGTATCTTTAATCAGAAAATCAGTATCATTATCCCACAGCTGAAGGTGACCTGTCTCTTTGCAGCCTATTTCAATATTCCAATCAGTTTAGAAGTACATTCAATATTTATGTCTGTTCTCATTCCAATAAAGTAGTTATTTCCCAGTCAGTACTGAGACTCGCAGGTGCTGATGCTTAGCTTTGCTTATGTACACATAAAGGAAAGATCTTTGCAAAATTAACCTAGCAACAGGAATAATCTGATGATGCATAAGAGGTTAGTTCCTGCTGAACAATTAGTGTGATTGACTTTTGTGTCGGACTAAAATTATGTTAGGACAATAGATCTGTAGGTGTATCTGAAAATGAATGACAGTTTGGAAATGTTTGGAAGGCTGACCAATTAAAAGCTTTGAATTCAAACTGTAGCTGTAGCCAAGATATGACTATGGAATAAGAATGCCTGAATATTGTGCTTTGAAGGGAGATATTGCCACAGTGTTTTTCTTTCCTGCCCCCTAAAGTTGTAATATCACAAAATGGAGCCCAGTAGAACTTTAAAAACTGTGGTTTCATGTGTGGTCTCATATCTTGAAGGAACTTACTCCAAGATAGTGGTAAAATTTGGCTATCCTAAAAGAAGGTGAAGGGTTGAAACTGATTCCTCAATAGCCCAGCCTGGGTACTTTGTAATTACTAACAAGAGTTTGTAATAGCTAAACAGAAACAGATACACAAATTCCGCAAAAGTTACTGAGCTCACATTACCATTCCAAAAAGGAACAGAGAAGACTGTTCACATTGCTAGTTCAAGACCTTGAGTCATATTGCTGGCCACCTGGAGGAGTTTGTCCACCAAAACAGGAAAAGCTGCAGAAAAACCTCTCAATTTTAAAGGGTTGCTGAAGATTTGAAAGCAATCAGCCAATTTTTCTTTAAATCTCATTTAGTCTACTGTATTTCTGGAGTATCATCATACTTGCACATAGGCAACTGTGATAACACTCTGGACCAGTCTCTTTAATGAACTAGGTAGTATGATGAACTGGGTAGTACGGGTGCTATTAACACATTCCACTGAGAATACTTGTTATTCAAATCTGAACTGCATTGTTCCTAAGCATAAGAGATGGATATGGTTGATACTTCTAAAAGCATTGGTGCCAGCCCCATTTCCATAGGCCAGTATCATAAGACTGCTACTGATGTGCCAAGCAGAAGGGGCAAGAATTGCCTGGATGTTGTATGACTGCTCTGTACCCTGCTGAGGAAGATGAAGGACCATGGGCACAGGGGAAGTGGCAGTGCAAGTCATGAAAATGAGCTGTCATCCTTCTAACATCTTCTACCTGCTGGTCCCAGCAGTTTGGTGCTCCCTTCTAGCTTCTTGTGCTACTAGTTTTGCCAGCTTTTCTAGTAATTTCACCTAAGAATCACACTAACAGGGCAGCAGTCTTCATTACAAAAGCTATGTCACATCACTCCTGACTCCTGTGGGGTTGTATTAGTCTGAAGAGACCAGTCTGGCTTTACCCAATTACCAAACAACATGCCCTGAATTCAAATCACTAGCAGAGCTCTATGTAATAGCACTTAAAATACAGCAATACAGAGGTGTCCCCAGGTTACATCAATTCGCAGCCTTCCAAATGTTTTATCTTGGCAGACAAGCGAGTTTTGTCACTTGGAAAGACATGCCATAGTAATTAGTTTGGCTGCCGTGGAAAGATACATGGACAAATAGCCCTAGCTGAAAGAAAGCTTTACAAGCTTGGGATGGTTTTTGCTTTGTGCTGAAATCAAGTGCTGAAGCAGAACTGCCCAATGAGGATGGTTCAGAAGAGAGGAGCAAGCAGGGATTGCTTGTCTGAGTCAGTATGTCTCCACGCTTCATTTGTCTTCATTGTGCAGTTTGATTTGGCTTCCTGCTCTAGATTTCTAAAGAAAGTGTGCCAAAATGTATGTCCTAATTATGATACCATCATAGTTAACTTGATTGCAAGGTTGCTTAACTACCTGAATGTATTCTACACTGAACCAGGCCCACTCAAACTACAGTAAGACTAGTCAGAATCTTCCATACCAATTATAAATAAATCATTCTGAAAAAACACCTTGTAGTGAGGTTGGCACAACTCTGAGCAAAGACAGGCAGCTGGAAAAAGTGTAGGTTTTATCTTAAACTAGATACACTGTGTCACACTTCAACTGGCCCTAAAGAAATATCTACTTCATATGGCCAGGTTTGGGTTGTAGAGTCACATTAGAATTTACTTAGTAAAGGGACTTTTCACACCTGCATGACATCAAAATTTACTGTGTACTGTATGCATCTTGTTTCCCCAGCATCCAGATACGCTTTGCAGGTCCGCAGACCTTGTCTCCAATACTCAGTGAAATCTGGGCTCTGACCAACCACACTGCTGTGCCTGACTTGCCAGTGAACATACAATCTGGAGTCTGTGCCAGCTTTGTGTCAACTGTGAGGGGACAGACAATACCTGACTCTCCATGCAGTGAGAGCTCTAATCTAGCATAAAAAGTCAGCTACTACAATGCTGACCTGTCATATCATGTACAGGGAATTTGCATTGTCAGTGTGAACTTCGGTGAGATCAGTACCTCCCATCTCGTGGCTGCAAGCTGTGTTCCAATCCTGGCAGCCTGGGAGTCTTTGGTGTCTTATTAAGCCACAGTACTGAAAACTCTAGAAATTACTGTCAGAACTAAATTTTCTTATTTTCTAGTCATTTTCAGACAGCTTCCAAGGTAATTACATTCTGCCCAGAGGAACATTTACCTGGTCATCTCAGATTTTTGTTCAAAGCTCATTTGACATCACTGTCACAATGTCATCTGGTAGTTACATGGTAATAGTTTGTGTTCATGTCTGAATGAAGCCAATGCTATTTAATGTTTGGTTTTAAGATCCCATCTAGATGTAAATTATACTTGCCTAGGAACTAGGAGACAGTTAACAGGATGGCAATAAATCTGTATTTTCTTATCACAGATTTAAATATCTTCCTTATGAATTTCATTATACTTATGTCACAGCTGTACAGAATTTTATTTTCACCCAAAATATACATTTGGGTTGACTGAAAATATTGCTAAATTAATGCTGAATTGATTAAATTAGCATTTTTTTTCCACAAATTATTACATATATATTCTGACATTTTTAAACCAAAGCATCCATTTTTTATTTCATAATAACATTGCAAGAATAAGGTTATTTCATTTTTTTATGTGACTTGGAAGTAAAATATAAATCAAAGGTCTGGGTAAAATCAGACACACAATAATTGTTTGATACAAGTTCATCTTTAAAGCTCTAGATAGTAATTAAAGATTCCCTTACTAAACTGATTGTGTCAAAATTCTCAAGATTATAGGTCGCACATTATTACACTTAAATCAGTTAAGTGGAAAAGATACCAGAAAGCTGAAGGGATAACACAATGGGCCACACTCCCTGCTGGGGTAACTTCCACTGTTTAAGCTCTGTAGTGAACGTGACAACTCACTCAGTGTGTTCTGTAAATACAGTCCCGACTCCCCGAATGGAAGCTGACCATCTTATCTCCTCCCTCTGATACAGGCCACAGCTATTACGGGCACTGACACAGTAGATTAGTTAGGCATGGCTTTAAGCATTTTCTGAGTTGGAAATATAATACTCTATTTTTGTTTTCTCTGGACTTGTGCAGAGGCAAAACCAGAGAACAACATTTCAAGTTTTCCCAACTTTGTTTCAACCCCAGCATGTATTCTCTTTCACAAGTTCATGGAGGATAACTAATCAACAGAAAAATGAAACTACCTTCATCCCAGCTCTGAAAAATGGGTTGTTTTTATTCCTCCCATGAAAACAAAAAGCACCAAAGAACTTGGTCTGCTAGGTCGTTTGTATAGGTACTATATTATTGCACAAAACATTATATATACACCTTGATTTAAATGTTGTATTTAGTCTTCGACCATTGTCATCATTTTATCTCTTCCTGTGGGTAACACTCCTCCAATTAGTGGCTGCAGGCCATTTGTATTCTTCAGAGGCTTTGTCTCCCTCTTGATACCCAAAGCTGCCATCCACCCTCCAAATCAGCTGTTCAACCCAGGCTAATAGCTGCTTTGTGTCCAGGCACAGCAGCATGGACACAGAAGCAAAATCTGTTCAGGGATTTATCTCTCCTTCAGTTTATTCTCATCCAGTGCCTTTTTTTGGGATAAATAGTTGCTTAGCTGTTTAGTGTTTTTGACAAAAAGTGTTAAGATTTATAAATGTCAGTTCCAGCATCCAGGAGACGAGAGGGTTGTTCACCCTCACATAGTCTTGCTGCCTACAGAAATAGGAAGCCTGCACGGATAATGTAATACAAATATGAGTAAAAATGAGAACATTGCTTTGTGCAATAGCCCAGTAGATCTTCTCATCTGGAAGGAAAGTTCTAGAGGAATCCAAATAAATTTATCCTGATATGTGTTAGTAAAAGAGGGAATAACCTCAACCGTCTCCCCTGTACCCATTGATCATAACACATATGATAACCAGAGCATCAGATCTGCCCTTACTGTTGTTTTGTTTGCTGTAAGGGAGAGAATTTATACAGAATTTAATGCAATCAGTATAATTAATGTTGGATATGTATAAAAAAATCCATGCAGTTGCTACTACCTCAATGTTTGATGTATAAACTGATGTATAAACATGAGGAACCAAATGAGTACAAAAGGTCCTCACTGTCAGAAGTCTTGGATTGTCAGTATGATATTAGGCTACAGAAATTCACAAGTAAGCTGGTATAGTCTTGCTGATGCTGCACAGCATCTCACCTCTACTATTTCCAAGGGCTCAAGAATAGCACCATAATGATGTTTGGGGGATATTTACTGGAAGGACAAGGCAAAGCTGGAGAAGCTTTTTCAAGGATTTTACATTTCACAGGGCTCCAAAGGAATCACTAAGGTTGTTTTATGGTAACTTTATTAAGAATAAATTTATCAAAACCATATGCGCTGGCTTTTTATATGCTTGAAACATGAATTTCTAAAAAATATCCAGAGAAGATCAACCAAGAGGAATTATTTTTCCTGGATCCTTACTACTAAAAACTTTCTTATTTGTAGGAAAGACTGTATTTTCTGAAGTAGTACTTGTTCAATACCACCTTCTTGAAAAGGCAGAATTGGCTTCATTGCTGGGTGATTTTTGTGGGATTATCCCCATTGCATTTTAAACCAAGACAAAGAAAGAGATGCTGAAAATTTGGACTCAGTTGCTTACTTTTCTCAGATGTAGGGGAAAATTCTGGTGTGCTCTGTAAAATGATGCTGATTCATCACAGACAGCCTCATGGAATGGTATTGAAGGCTGCAAAATTTCTCATTCAGCTTAGTGAACCCAACAAGAAGTACTTGGAAAGACATCTAAGATAACCTACATATTTAACTGTATCAACATTTTATCAAATAGGACTAAAAGCGGTTATTAGAAACTTATTTTTAGCACAATACATGTATGTAGAGTTGAGGTAATTTCTTTTAGAAAAGATTCCAAAGCTCTAATATCTTTGTCTCTTTTGACCTAGAAGCTAGAGTTCTTAAGAGCAAGTACTGTTAAGAAAAAAAAACCCACTAGGTATTAGTGGTTTTGTGGTTTTATATCATTTGTGTACAATCATAGAAGGGGTCAAATGGGAAGGGACCACAGCAGGTCCTGTGGTCCAACCTCCCTGTTCAAGGAGGTTCATCCTAGAGCAAAAGATTGTATCCAGAGGGTTCTTGAATATTTCCAGTGAAGGAGACTCCACAACCTTTCTTGCCAATCTGTTCCAGTGTGTGGTTACCCACACAGTAAAAAAAGTTCTTCCTCATATTCAGGTGGAAGTTCCTGTGCATCAGTTCCTGCGTATTTCCCAATGTAGTCCAGGATACTATTTGCTTTCTTGGCCACAAGGACACACTGCAGGCTTATGGACAGCATGTGGTCCACCAAGACTCCCAGGTCCCCAGTCTGTACTGGTGCATGGGGTTATTCTCTCACAGATGCAGGATTAAGAGATTTTGCTCTTGCCTTTTTTGCATTTTACTTCTTTTCTGCCCATCTCTCCAAACAGTGCAGCCCTCTGGGCTATCAGCTGCTCCTCACAGCTTTGTGTCATCAGTGAAATTGCTGAGTAGGCATCTGCCCCTTCATCCAAATCACTGACAAATAAGTTAAACAATACTCCACTATTGAGCCTTTGGGGACCACCACAAGTGACAAGTATCCAATGTACTCCAATGCCAAGACCCCATGCCACTGATTATGACTTTTCGGGGATGTGCCATTCAGTCAGTTTTCAATCCACCTCACTGTCCACTCATGCAGTCCACACCTCCTGAGGGCCTATGAGGATATTGTGAGACACAGTGTTGAAAGCCTTGCTGAAGGCTTTTGACACTGTTGCCAAAGGCCTTACAATCTATTTATGAAGTTAGTGGCAGTTTTGTCCCTAACTTCTAAGGAATATTACCAGACTCACAGAAAAGGCAGGGGCTGAACTTATTATTTTCTCTCTGTCATCGGGTTGTTACTATTTTGCTGTAACTAGTGTACATTTAAACTTCGTATAAATTGGAAACAAAGAAATCGGAGAAGGCTATTTTAACTGATTAGATGTACCATCTAATAAATTTTTATAAAACTGACCTGAACAAATCAGGCACACCAATTAATAACTTTCTGGAAGGAGAATTTTGGTGGAGGGCACCCTTTTGCTGCATGCAGCACAGTTGTACTATTTCATTCATTTCCCAGTCAAAGGTAGATACTGTTGAGGCAGATGGTCTTCATTCCAGACTAACCAAATTCAGGTGTCACACTACATGCTGATCAGCACTGCTGCAAAAAAACTGCTGGTGCTAATGCTGCCTCCTTACACTCTGGCTTTTGTTGCAGTGCTGAGGAAGCCTTTCCTTCTGCACAATGAAGGGGGCCAGGCTGGAATTTGGGTACTTTGCAAACATAAACTGTACATTGGAAATTACTTTTTGTTAGCTAACCCACTTCATAAAAGATCAGAATAAATACAGCTGCAAAAGCTCAGGAGTTTCCCTGATGGATGAGGTCCATATCAAGACAACAAAATTAAATAGGACTACTTTGAACCAAGCAAATGAAGGTAGCTGAATAATATCAATTAACATTGGGAGCCTTTCCTTTAAAAAAAATTCCTGAAGTTTCAGTCTATATAATGACTTTTTCTTGGAAAGGATATTCCATACAGAAAAAAAAAAAATGGTATAACTTAATTTTAGTCATAATCTTTTAACTAGCATTCTCATCACTGTCATTATTTGCTGTTGTTTATCAATAAAAGAGACTTTCATTTACTAAAACCCTAAGTAATTAAACCTCAGGAAGAAAATGCTGCTTCTAGAAATAAGAACTCATCACAGAAACAAATGAAATAATGCAAACCACAATGCATTCATTTCTAACTGTTCACTTAGGATATCAGCAGAAGATGAAGATGCAGCTGACTTGGCAGCAAAGTATTGGCAGGGGGAGTAGGAAAGGGAGTTACAGGGACATAGTTTGAATAAGGTAAATACTATCTTTCTTTATCCTGTTGCACCTTCCAGTGGATTTGATCACCAAGTACAACTTACTTTTGTTCTGCCCTTGGGAAGAGAAACACTCTGACATTATTACAGCTGAACCCATATCTCTTCAATGAGGTCAGTGCTCTCCAGTCTCGCCACAACCAGTTCAGGTTCTTCAGTCTTTTTTGGAGCTCGATTTGGGCTGCTCAAGATATGCTGTGACCCTTACAAATGGGGAACAGAGCTGCTGCCTCACTTGTGAAATAAGATGTGCCTGCACCATAGCAAACTTTTTCAGGAAATGATAGAGCAAGGCAGGCAGTGTCCTGTAGCTATGTGATTTCAAACACAAAAACTCTTCATATGAGCTGTAGTTGAGCAGAGTGAGACATACAGAGCTGCATTGAGTTCCAAAATATATCACCCTCCCCAAGCCCACCCCCCCTCCCCAATTTGCCTGTCTTTAAATAAATGCCACTTACTTAAAATACACTGATGCTGTGTTAGGTTTTTCAAGTCCTCTAGAGGACAGCTTGGGGGGGAAGGCTACTGCACAATGGGGAGAGAATAGGCACAGTTCTACCATTTAAATGAAAATATTGTTTAGTTTTTACCTTGAGTTTTCACTGAAAAGCAAAATAAAGACTTTCTAGCATGTTATTTTCAGTCATATGCTGTGCCTTTCTGCTACATGAGTTTGCTACATATCCTGTTTGAAGTCAGTCAGAAGGTGCAGTCACAATAAAACTGCCATAATCCTCTGCTTGTTCCAGTATGTATGCAAGGTTTTCCATGTGCCATAACAGCATGTTTGATGTATTTATTTCACTACAATAATATTCCATAAGTCAGTCTGAAAGCAGAGGGTCCAGACAAAGTCTTGGGATTAAAACCTCAACACACATCTTGTAAGGTTTATACACCATAGTATATTGACTCAGGTTTTGTAGTATTATAAAATGTAGAAAAATCCCACTTCATAAATACAAGTATTTTGTCAGCATCAATATACTTAAGTTTTAATAACTTTTAAAATTAAGGGATATACAGTAAAATCTTTCCTGCTTTTCCTTTGGTAAATTTAGTTTATTGTGTTGAATTGTGTTTCACCAAACCTATTACATAATATAGAACAAACTAAGGAGAATCAAGGGATCATAACACTAAGCACAAAATGAAGCACAAGCATCTGCAAGGATAGGCTGAGCTAATGACAGTGTGGATAGTCACCATGTGAAGGAGCACTTAATGTCAACTTGTCAACTTCTTTTAACCACACTTGGCAGTTACAATTTTCTCCATTTATTTTACTCCACCAATCAGTAACTGTAAAAAGACCATCTGCCAGTGCTTTGCAGGTGTTCTTTTGTAACAAGATAACATTAATTGGGTATTTAAATCTGTAATTTCTGTTTATTTCCTTGACTTTCTGTATCAACAATTTCTTAATGCTTTCTTTCTGCAGACTTTTTATTAGCTTCTAAACCATTTGTTCTTTCTCACTTGTCTGCCTCTCTTCTGTTCTTTCCTGTTACGTGGTCATTTTCCCACTTGCTTATTATTCAAACTCAATGTTCAGTAAATTTAAGCAATGAAAATATGAATCTTTTTACTGCAGTATTATTTGAGACGATTACTGTGTTTATTAGTGCACTCACAGCATTATGATGTTCTGTTTGACTTCATGCTGATTTGATTACTAGATTATCCTAGAAACCAAAAGAAACCAGCAAAGAATATAGAGGTAGAGGCTGTTTTAAATAGGAATTAGGAGGGTACTAAAATATGCTTTTAAAATCGCTCACCCAGAAATATTGAAGATAGTTATCATGTTCACCAAAACATTCTCAGCATGTTTAGTCATCCCATAAGCCAGCAAGGCAAATACGGGCAAGGATACATCTAATACTGATTGGATGTGGAACAATATTATCAGATTTTCATTTTTAGGATGAAAAAAGGCACCAGCCATAAGGAATGCATATTGCCAAGAAGATAAATGGATTTGAGTTTTTTAAAACCTCATCTTTCATTCTTTGTCTACCTCAGCATTTGCTGTCAATTCTGCAAAAAGCTGAGGTAACAGAGAAAAAGAGTGACTGAAAGATGCATGAGAAACACCCCCAGCAGCAGAATTTTGTTGCTACTGGCTTCAGAAGAGCAGAAAGCAGCACTAACAGAAGCCTGAACTCTGATGGTAACTCTGCTTGACTCAAGGATCAGGTGAGGCAGATATAAAGGGAACTGCACCCGACAATAAATTATTTAAGGATGATAACATTCCTGTCTACCTGAAAGGAATAGAGAGCAGTGGCTTGTCCACAGCACAGCACTTACCTTAGGGGATACTTCATATGCTATTTCCCGACCTAGTAGCTAAAAGCACTGTAAAAATGACTTATGGAGCCATGACCCATGAATGACATTTCCTAGTAAAGCAACCATTGAGCGCCCCTCTTTGGGTTGGTCATGTCATAATATTGAGTGACAGCTGACAGTATGTCTGTGTCACCTGTATAGAAGTACGGTAAGTGGAAAGCAGATCCACCTTTTGTTAACAGTTAATTGTCCCACTGTCATTACAGAAATGACCATAAGTACTATGATATTTTCTAGCAATCTGTTAATAGCAAGTTTCTTCTCATCTGTCTGCTGCTGTTGGCACATATCAGGATGGATATTAAAGAAAAGATTCTTAGCAATCTTTGCCTTCCCAGGCTAGCCATTAAAAGCCTTAAAAAAGAAAGTATGCATAACTTGAAGATACTTTGGTGGTTTTACAAGCAGGACAAATGCATCTCTGTACATGTCTCAAACTACATAGCTATGCCAATTAAATGCCACTATTCTTCCCCTGGTGTAGGGACTGATACTGTGCCAAAGACCAACTGTCTAGCAGCTTTGATTTCTGAGTTTACTATTTTTCTAAGCTTAATATTCCAAATCCTTAAATCCTGTGACCTTCTACTTTTAATGTAATTCCATCTCATACGTATGACTCTACAGCTGCTTCTCAGCACTGATCTAATCCTATCAACTTTGCCTATTAAGTGACCAGATGTATTTCCTTCCATAGACCTACTATAGGATTGTGAGATGGTGAATGAGATCCTTTTGTCACCATGACTCTTGACTTATTTCCCAACATATTGATTCATGCCTTCTCCATAATTTCATTTAGCTGTAGGTTTCTAGTTCTCCTTGATTTCAGAGGTTCTTAAAGGAATATTTTATCCATTTTAAGATCCCTCTTTCTTTAAAAATGAGCTATATGTAAGGAGGTGCACAAAGGGTTGTAATGTTATAAATAATTCAGCTGGTGGGAGAAGATTTCTAAACCAAAACACTGCTTAGTCTTCCTGCAACACTAAGCTGCATAAGCATCCTATCACTTCTGAAATTCTATTGTCTCAGTGAAGTTCTGCTACCTCCCTTAACCTTAATTTTTACATTTGTAAAATAGCAGAAACAGAATACAGCAATTTTTGTTCTTCAAGGACAAGCAAGGGACTGCATTCCTCTTTTTTTTGAGGCTAAATCTTAATTAATTTCACAGGGGAAAAAGGAATACTGTAATGAACTTCTTTACAATATTAAATCTGAATTACCTAACAGCATTCACAACAGCTGGTCTCTCAGACCCTCTGTTAGTTATGCCTTTTTTTCTGATATCCTTGAATTGTGTGGCTGATAGCCACATCAGGATTTGAGCAGTTTCAAATATTCTCCTAGTCAGCTAACCACATGCATCTACAGCTCTACTTCTTTCCCTGGTTCCCCTAACAGCTGAGTAGCTCTGAAATGCAAACCAGAAACAAAGTATGTGTGAAAATGTTTGCAATCCACAACAAGAACAGTAAGATTTTACTTTCACCACATGCCTCTGGAAACAAGGGAGACTGCAGGAAAGCAGTAACTTTTGCTCACCATTAAGAAATTTTGGTCACCCTATCCTGATCCATGCCAATGTGACTGCAGACAAGGTCACGAGTCCTTCATTCTCAGCTTCTGCTCCAGGCCCAAAAGAACATTCTCCGCAATCCAGCACTGATTCTTGTACTTGTGGGCTAGCAGATAGCAATAAACAAAATTTAATGTGGAAGGACTTACACTGGCTAAAGAGGGGGCATGATGCATATTCAGAAATGTGCAAGGAAGAAATATGTGCAAGAAATAGGAGCTGGAGAGCTGTTTGGCTACATGCCTTGGCATTTTCTGCTTAACTGGAAATTTCTTATACGTATCCAGGATGGTTGCATCCTGTTCCCAAGCTCTCAGCTTATCAAGCCTGGCTTGGCAGCCCTTGCAACTCTGAAGTCAGATCTGAAGAATCAAGATTCAACATATGCCATCTGTCCTAATTGCTTAAACAACAGAGATCCAGGACTGTAGAGAAAGGATTAATAAAAAGAGGAAAGGCACTTCACTGGTGAATTTATATTAATTACAGGCAAAGGAACTAAGGATACAATTTTCAGGTCATTGCATTTCTGCTATTCCAATGGCTGCAGGGACTTAATCCTCATCTATCTTGAAGGCACATTGTGTGGATTAATTGGCATTTCTGTACAAACTATAATATATGAAGTGCGCTAGTAAATTTTAAGAGTCCTTTAAAAGTATTAACTCCTTAGAAAATTAGTAATATATCAATAACTTAGTTCTGAAAGTTATGCTACATTTAAACATTCATTTTAAATCACTTCAAATTTCAGCAATAAACACCTACAAATTACCCTTTCTGAGAATCAGCAAAAAGACAGCCTGAAGCTAAGGAAGATTAGCAGTTGGAGGAAAAAATAATTGACTTGCCACTCCATTATGCTTCAGGCTTCTAGACTGGGATTTACTCAGAGAAAAATCTGTTTAATTCACCTTTTGAATTCTTTGTCTTCTGATGCCATAACCTGGGGGAGAGCAGGCTGTGGCTGACCAGGCAGCTGGGAGGGACAGAAATTATTGGCTTCTTGATTGACTTCTACTTGTCACTGCTACAAGGGTGGCTGGTGTCCCACCACAGGGGTGGCCCTGGTGGAGCACCTGACTTTGGTGCAACATAGCCCATGCTGCACTGTCCTCCCACCTAACCCTGAGCTCCCGCAGGTGCTGCCTTCCTTCCTCCTGTGCTAATGGGTCAGCAGGACAAGGTGCAGGGGGTCCACTCTCTTTTGCAACTGATGATGAAAGAGGAATAAGCTAATTAAATGTAAACAAGTAGAGGCACACACTTCCAACGAACACTGCACACTGCAATGCCACCTGTGTGAACATGCCAGGAGGGAAACATGCCACAGGGATGAGCAACAGCTGCAGCCCACATGCTGCCCACATGCCTCTGGTTCTGGAAGGCATAGTGGGACTGTCCCACAGTCATTCACTTTGGTGAATGCTTGTGGTGTCATTACATGTCAAAGTTATTTTCTGTGACAGATTTCCCCAGGGGAGAAGTCATTTTACTCCAATTGCTTTGCATGTATTCACATAGCAAAGACACAGTCTTCTTCTGGGGTTATTCCTCCTGACTCCACAATAGCAGACAATTTACTGAAGAAGGTGCAACATCTACCATATGTTAAAGTTAACCCAGGAGCTAATGTCCAGGAGAGCATTATGCAAAATTGAGGCCACAATTTAAAAAAAGCCAAACCATCAACCCTAGGGAGTCTGGTGACCACGTTCTGGCAGGAAGGTAGAAGGCTGGTAATGATATTGTGTAACTCCCTGGAAGTCTCAGTGATATGGCCCCACCTGTAAAGCAAACTCTGCCATTTGGAAATCTGGCCTCCTTGTGCACATGCTGTGTGGAAACCAAGTGTTGCAAATTGTCAGCTTTCTGGCGTGCAAGAGTTTCAGGTAGTGGCATTTGCTGGCAGCCACATCATATCTATCTTGCCAGGCTGGGAACAGGGAGAAAGGGATACCCCATAGTGAAAAATTCCTGCATTCACTTGGCAGCTGTTTTCCTTATGTACCCTGTGGCTATGCTTACTCTACTGACACTCTGCTAGAGAAAGCTTCAGTTTAACATGCACTGTTTATTAACACCTTTTCAAATCCTAGTGTAAACCAAGCTGTGAAAAGTTTGCAGTCATGAGCTGGTTAAAATTAACCCTAGCATAAGATCCAGGGTTTAGCTTGAAAAGCTAACAGCATATAAACCACAGGCTGTCAATGTACCAGAACAAAAGCAGTTACTGGGCGATTGCTCACCATTTAAATACTGTGATAGGAATAACAATATCTGGATTAAGTGTATTAATTTCTCTATAAATGCTCTGTTCTGAAATACTAATATAAACAGTTTTGTATTCTGATGTGTTTTAATTGGAGACCTCTGAAACACAAGTAGTTTCAAACTACTTCCTTCTACCTGCACCTAGCCTGCTCCTCACCAAAGGGACTCCTCACTTAAAGAAGACTGTCCCAGCACCCCACCTTTGTGGCAAAGCAATCTCTCTGTGGAAAAAGAGCAAAGAAACCTGAAAAATTGAAGTAGCTACAGCCAGAGGACACTTCCCTTTGACAGTGTTTTACAGAGGCCTCTCCTGTTCAAGGCTTCAAGATCCCTACTGCACAAGAAATGCTGCTTTGCTGGGAGAACCTCTTGTAGTCCTTTGCCCTGCTCTGCCATGAAGCTGCAGGGGGACAGAGCAGAGGCTCTGGAGCAGAGCCGAGCTGATGGCTGCAGGAGGCTGAAGAAAAACACATGGTGTCAGAGAGAGCCACGTGCTGAGAATCCAGCAGAGTGTTCAGGGCACATGCAGCCTTTGCATGTGGCCTGGCAGGAGGCTCTGCAGCTCTTCTGACACTTAGTGCAGGCCATCACGAACAGGCTTAAAGGTGCATTCCAGCCTTCTAAATTAGCGTCTGAAATTCATCATCAGGCACATGCTACTTTAGTATTCTGTAACATGATGATTGATTGTCAGTGCAATTAAAGCAATTAATATATTTCTGAAAGGTGAGGTCAAAAACTGAATATTTTGATGTGTCCTGGAACAAATCAAGAACTTGGCAGCTGGATCAGACTGAGGATTCCTTTGCTCTGCCAGCAGTCAGAACAAGGTGTTTCAGAAGAATACGTAAGACCTCTGCAGCCAGCATATATGTCTTCTATTCTCACCCTACACATGCTTTGGATTTCTTCCAGGTGTTATGGAGATTTTTTTAAATACCTAAAAATACTTTTCACAGAGCTTTGACCATAGTTAAAACTCTGGCTGTTAGTTATTTAGAGAAACTCTGACTATCACTTGTCAGTCTACATCTTTTTCCTCATGCTGGAGGAATACAAAGATTATATTAGCTGTCCAGTGTAGAGCCTCATTACTTTTGTATGCCCTTTCTATAATATAATTGAATGTTGCCTTGTTCTTTCCTGTAAAAATGCTGCAGACAGAAAGCTTCAAGTGAGTTTATAATATTATTTTTACCATATTCTTATTTATCTTCAAAGCAAGCATATCTTGTATTTTTAACTTGTCTCCATGTGAGACTTTTTCCATTCCCTTGATTCCATTTCCATGTTTTTTGATTCACCTTTTTTTCTGGAACCACTCTAACTACCTCTGTGATATCCTTTTTGAAATGTTGTTACAAAGACTGTGCAGGTGATACTGCAGTGTCAATACAAACGATGACAGATTTTTTTCCATCACAGCGTATTTATGTTCTTTTCTTCCCCTTTAGTGACTTGTTTGCTCTTCTGGCCACCAACGCCCATTGAGAAACATGCAATGATCCTTCATGAAGTTATAAATTAGTTTGGACTCCTATTAGTTTGGACTCCTATGAGACACATGATTAGTTTAATTTTTCACTTTTAATCTACAGTAGATTGCATATCTCAGCACTGAAAAATCTATTCTGTCTCATCTGACAAACTTCAAAAAGACCATTTTAAAATATTCCACTCTCTTTTCATAAGCTATGTTTTCTCCTAGATAATTTTCTAGATGACGGCCTCCTAGATAATTTCAGCTTCTTTTCTGTTGTGGAAATAAACTGGAGTGATAAAAAGAATACCTCTTTATTTACCTTTATATTACAATTTCACAATATAAAAAACACAAGAAAATTACAAGTTTGAAGGGATTATAGGGTAAATTTTTAAAGCTAATTTAATACTAATACTGTCTTTTTTGGCAATTATGGAATAAGCTTGTTTGCTGTAAAACTTTTAAAGCCTTACTTAAAAATTTACTTAGGAACCCCAGTAAGTCAAGAGTATTCAATTAATTAAACATACTCTTTTTTTCAACCTTTAAAAAATATGGCAAATAACTTCTTATAAGTTACCTAAATTAAACATAATGATGCTGTTTTAGTAATATATTAATGGGAAAATTCTCATAGCTTCAGTGATACCAGAGCATATATGCTTACCCTCCTTGTTTGATACTATCTGGCCATATCAGCCATGACAAGCCTTTGATAACACTTGTGTGAACAATCTGATCAGAGATTTCTTTGAAGCTGAGAATTAACTGCTTTGCTCTACACAAAATGAACCATTCAGCAGCACTTCTCATCATGAGTACACTATGAAAGACTTTTGTGAAACCAGTTTAGCAGAGCTGCCTAACAACTGGCCACATAAGTACTTCTATCAGAAGAGTGAGCTCCTTCTATGTCTTCATTTCAGCTTTCAAAAATTGATTTCGGCCTTTTTTTCAAGTACATTCCACTGCTGTCTCAAAACTGAAGGCTAGCAAGTTACTTAAATGATTGCAACCATTTATCATTGTGTCAGGAGGAGAAATCTGTAAAAGCATAGAAAAATGATCACTTGATTAGGATGTAAGAATAAGAATGGGAACCAGAACTAGCTTGAGAGCCGAGGAATATGAATTCATGTTTTAATGTCTGTGAAAGGAACACAGCCTGGCCTTAGACAAATCACTTCATATCACTGTAGTTCTGCTTCCTCTCCAGCTGTCAGACAGGGATAATTTTAGTCTGCAGAAGAGGAAAAATGTAATCTCCACAGTAAATATGTAGTGTGGTAGTGTATGATATTACTGGCAGAGTCCTGCAGTCACTAGGACTCTTGGTAATTTGGATCCAATGTGCATCCAAATCTTCTTGGCCTGTGCAGAATTCAGGCACCATTTCTAGCTTGATCTCTTTCATTTTCAGTGGAGGCAGGATCTGGAAGCTTAGCTCTTCAGTGTTCTTGAACTGGCCCTGGGACCTGCCTGTATGGCCCTTAGAAGTGTTTCACTGAGCCAGGCAAGGTGCTTGATAGACTGTCTCCTGTGATACTAACTGCACATCCTAATTTATTATTCACTTATAACCCTCAGTCATACCAGATTCCTTGATCATGGAGAGCTGAGGCCCTCCGGGATGCTTGTTAGAAGTACCATTACACCAAGTGAAATCTAGTCAAATAAAGCCCCCATGCACCTCCAGAAACATTTACTCTGGTCAGTCTGTGCCACCCCAAAAGATTGTATTCCAAAACCAAAATGCAGACAAATGGCAAGAGAGGTTTTAAATAACCTTGGCCCAAATTACAGTAATACTGATTAAAATAAATACAGGCCTTGGAATCATAGAATTATTAAGGGTGGAAAAGACCTTTAAGATCATGGAGTCCAACAATTAACTATGATTTTGGAAAGTGAAGTGATTTCCATTTTTTCTTTTTTTCCCTCTCTCCAACACTTGAGTCATAATAATGATGATTGGAACATAAAGGGAAGTATTCTTACTTTTAAATTTTACGATGGCCACTTAAGTTGCCATAATGGCACTGCAGAGTGTCATTATTGCCTGTTTGATTCTAAGATTTGTGGCATATGAGAAATCTGTTGAGGTACTTCTCACAGTAGAAGCCATAAACAGAATTAAAACATACACCACAATGAAAAACTGGGGACAGAATTCTCAGAATTGGTGACTAATTAAAAATTGCTTCTTCATTCTCAGCTCCTATTTAACTAGTTTATTAGTTTAAGTGTTGCATGGCCCACAATTTCTGCTTTCTGATAGAAGACTTTATAAAATCAATAATGAAATAGATATAAATTTCGGCTCCATAATCCCAGTTTAATCTGGTACAATCAGAGAAAAACACAGTCCTGCTCTGTTTAACAGTGCCAAGCTGGAAGACGTCGCAGCTCTCAGCAGTGCCTGCTGCAGTGCAGATGCCCCTGCCTCAAGGAGACTGAACGAGCTCCTCCGAGCAAGGGCATTCAGTGGAAGCAAAATGCAGCTCCCCCGTGCCCTGTGCAACTCCCACAGCCATTGGCATATCTCAGCAAGCATACCATTGGTTGCTGGTAATGGATTTGCTTTTTGTGAATCTGTTTTATATTTGTCTCACTTGCCTGTGCCTAATCTTGCCCCTTTCCCACAGAGGAAGGAGGAGTGGGCTCTTCTGGGAGAACCCTGTCTCTGTTCTCTCATCCCTCTGGACTCAGGGGAGTGTTTGAAGTCCAACAGTAAGATCTAGATTGGGGTATCTTTTGAAGGAAAAATCAAAGCATTAGAAGTAGTTTAAAAAAATAACTTAATGCCAAATACTGTATTTGAAGTAAAATAAACTGTGTAAGGATTATCTTTTTGGTATGCTGGCATGATAGTGGGGTGGATTTTTACCCACTTCCAAAGAGCTTTGCAAAACAACTATTTAAGCTTCCAAAGAGAATGTTAGGAACAGAAGGTGGTAGGGTAATTCCAGTAGCTTGCAACTTCTCTGAGTGTCCTCACATTAGCAATCCATCTGGTTTTGTAGCTCTCTTACAAAGAGCTTTGTTAACTGCAACTAAATTATATTGCACGTACCTTATACATGCACCAGGGAATAAAACTGGTGCAAAAAAATACACTCAAAACCTTCTTGAACAAGTAAACCTTCAGCAATTCTTTCTCCCTCTATTATCTCAATACAAACTTTTATGCAACTTGTTTCAAGCATGTCAATGTCCTTTCTGATTAACGGAAAATATTTTAGATGGTAGTTCTCAGCATTCAAATTCTGCTGTTAATTTATAACTTTTATTTTTTTTCTAAAGATCAGGAAAAGATAAGGACGGGACAAAGAAAGATGGCTTAAAGATCAGGTAACATGGTGAGAATAAGATAAAGAGTATTATTACACAAATGAAACAGTAGTGGACTGAATGTACATTGGGAGAAACATTATGTTGACACACATTTTCTGACCAGTGTTAGGAAGGGCTAGAAAGAGCCAAGCACAGCTGTGAACTTTCTGGATTCCCATGCATTAATGGAATTCTGAAAAATTTAACTATAGTTACACAGATGGCCACTGAATTTTTTTGGTTTGATTACCATTAAGCACAACAACATAACTAGTACAGAATGTTAACCTGTATCAGCTTCTCTTCAACATTACTGCACTTATGAGGTCCAAAATTTTAGAGCTCTGTTAGACATGATGCATCCAAATCCAGAAGCACTGCTGCTTCTTTGACTATAGGTCCCACCTGCAGCCCGTATCCTTTGCAAACTTGAACTCCCAATGGACAGAACTGAGTTAAAACAAAGGCATGATTGTTAAGGCCTTGAGTCCGTCACCACTCAATGTTGCCTTTCAGGGATTGCACTGCCTATGCTGGAGGCCCAGTCTGACACAGCAGGGCTTGGTGACCTGAACCAGCCTGCTGTAAAAGCTGTAAGGCCTGCCCTCCTCCCCTGGCTGGGGTCCGGCCAGACTGCTCCCTGCCACTGGTCCTGCTGGACCCAGAGCTCCCAGACTGCGCTGTCCCTGCTGCACCCTGACTGATGCAGATGTACACAGTCACCTTCCAGATAGCTTCAGGTCTGGGAATACAGCCAAGGCTAAACAAAAACAGAAAATATATTCTCCCTGTATGCACCAAAATGTATGTGTGCTCACCCCGTAGTCTGTGATAAGTTCCAGGAATAAGCCCATGGGTAAAAGTAATCAAAGTTTATAGAAGAGTAAGGAATGGTATTGTAAAGCTATGGTGGGACAAATATGAGAGATTACATCTTTTATAGAGCATTGATCAACCTTCAAACCTAGAAACTGACAGTCTGCAAGTGAGATAGCTCTATTTGCCTCTGATTACAGAATGTCCCTGACCCTGTCACCTGGCTGAGTGAAATAAGTTCGTTCTCTCCTTGCAGTTTGAGGGCACTGCTAAATGATGCTGTGTGGCAGTTTCTGCAGAGACCTTGAAGACTGATGGGGTGGTGGAGCCTGAGATTGTGTTGATTCTGCAACCATAGGAAGCCTGTCTGCCTGCCTTGCAGTATTGCTCTTCCTCCATTAAGTAAGTGGTTCTAGCATCCAGGCTAGCCAGCTTGGCAACTTTCAGGGCACAAGGTTAAAATGCTTCAAAATCTGAGAAAACATCAGCTCTTTCTGTTTTGAAACCTCTCATTTGAAAGTGGTAGTTCTTTGTGTTTGTCTGACTTGTCTCTACAATCAATATGAAATAATTCATCAAGAGAGATGAAATGTCGCCTGAAACTTGCTGAGGAATATAAGATCAGCATTAATACAAATCAATAGAGGTTACTTTCCTGATTCATAATGTGTGTCAGGTTCAATTCCCATGGCTGAAGGCAGCCTGCCTAATATATTTCAGTCTAGTACTTGAATCAATGTCCAGATCCGCAGAATATAAGATTTTCATTTACATGTAATAGTGAGTTTTGAGGCTTGTTGAGAGATCTCACGCTGTCATTGGAGTATACAGGTTTTTAAATGTGTTTGGATGTGTGCCCTAAGAAAAGTCCTACTGGTGATGGTGAATGAGCAGAACTATTTCCAGCTCGGGGTCATTGTGGTCAGCAGGGAGAGTTTCCTGAAGGGTGTCATCACTCGTATGCTGGTGTATCACTTGTATTGTATCCAGTGTGCCTTAGACAGTAGGACTGAGTTCTGCATCTCTCATGAGTCACCTTTGCACTCCCTGCAAATATACCTGGCTAATTGTTTTTCAATTTTTTTTCAATCTGAAATATTGGTAGGTTTGGGATAAAAAGTACTTAAACTGATTTAAGACCTTCCTTCCGATTTTTGAATAGTTCATACATCAATGCTTCACAGAAGTTACATAGTTGGATAAAGATTTTACCAGAATCTCTAGGCTGCTTTGAAGAGGACTAGTACTATGTGCAGTTCAAATGTTATTTCAAGCAAACATAACCAAAACTATTTTATTCATATTGCAGGAAAATCTTGTGTAAACCTAGAGCAGTTAATTTTTTGTTGTTTTTTTTACTTTACTGCCCAGAATCTAAGACATTTCTTAAAAGTGTAAGTCTTTATTACTTGACTTAAGATATTTGGAGGACAAGATCTGAATCTAAAAAGTAAATATATTTTCTCAATATGCTTTTCTAATTGTTCAATATAGCATTTGTACTGCATAATCTGTCAGGGACTATCAATAAATATTCACACAATTTGTGTGAAAATAAAGATTTTGCACTGTTTATTTTATTGAAAATAGTAGCATTTTACTGCAGCAGAATAGAGAATTCTTGCAAATGTTATAACTCCTGCATATTTTGAGTTTACGTATTGTACTGTTTCAAGCAGCAAAATATAACTTCAGAAGTACATCAAAGACAACATAAACTTGTCCCTTTAAGTAGGAGACAACAAAAAGCCCTTTATGTATTGCCACTTGCTGGGAGACTTGGAAGCATTAACAAAACCAAACTCATATTTTATTCTTTGTTTGACAAGGCAGCAAAGGACATATTAATTTCTTTTGCCATTATTAAAGGCTACCATGTTTCTGCCTATTTGAGAAAAACTATGCAATTTAAAAGCAAATACAAAACCCATCGAGCCTCCCTTAACTACACTATTAATACATTCTTGGAATACATTCAAACATCTGCTTGCTAAAAAGCTTATGGCAGAGAAAGGAGTTTCTACCCTTCAGTTGAGGTGGTGTAATGACCATAGGAAAGTCCTTAGTTGGTTTTAATGCTTCAAATTTCTTTCCGGCCAGATTTTTAAAAAAAAGAATATTTTTAAAATTTCATGTGATAAATGGAATCTACTTAGATGTCTAGCAGCTTTAAAATGACAGTGCTGAAATAGCACTGCCACTAGTGATACAGAAAATTCATTTGTTCTGCTTGTTTTGTATCAGGAGATTTAATGGTCTTGCCTCAGTTCAGCAGCAAGCCGTTATTCTTACATCTCATTTTGTATGTGTTTGGTATCACACCTTTCTGGGAGCTGGATAAGCTGCCATGTGTTCCTTTTTTCCTTTGACTGTCTTTTGTTGGAGATGACCTTACCCGTCATCTCTGATACTTGTTCCCATCTCTTCTTGTGCCTCCAGCTTCCTCCATTATAAGTATTCTAGTTGGGATTTTCTATCAAAAATGTCTGTAGGTTACTGTCAATGAGTCATTGTTAGAACTGTCAAATTATACTTTGCGCTATTAAATAACAGGATACAGCATCAATGAAACTGAATCTGACACTGTTTCCCTACAATCCTTTTCAATAGGGATGGTATTCCTTTCAAGGGACTTTCAGCAATCCACTAAATTAAGGGATAAAGACAACCAACTTTACTGTGATCTGCTCAAACTTGTACCACACAAACTGCAGCTTATGTAGTTAAAAAAGGCTGACTTTGTCAATCAGCTGCTTAGCTGAGATACTCCCTTAGCATATCTGTTCCAGAAAATTGAGAATATTAAATTGCATATTTTCGCCATCAACATAGACAGTTCTATGAAAGATTTTATCCATGCCCTTTTTTTCTTTTTTTTGTTCATCTTCAGGAAATCCTCTTTTGTCCCTACTGAACTTGGCCTATATTGGGCCATACCTTGTTTGCTTTTAAATCTGCATATAGCCTATAATTTTTATTACATTTTGATCTTAAATATCAGTTCTCAGCTGTCTTAAAAAAAATTTAAAATTAGCATATGAGTAAGATCTTGCTTCAGAATTGTTAAGTGGAGCTGGGCACCTCCTGTCCCAATTTGTGCTAATGGCTTTAGCTTTGCAAGGTGTGTGCCCTTAAGAATCTTATTTTTGATAACCATAGCCCACATTTTGTACAATCAGTTTTCTGGAGTTTTTTTTTTGTTTATTTTGTTTGTTTGTTTGTTGTTGTTTTGTTGTTGTTTTGTTTTGTTTTTTAATCTAATCATTATTTCCCTGCCTGCCTTTGACTTATCTTCACTCATGGAAGCAAAGGTTTTAAGGGCTTTTGTGACGTTTAGTGCTGCTTTTAAGACTACCTGTCAGGCTTCCTGGATTTAGAGCTCTGCCACCTGGATTTAGAGCTTTGCCACCTTTCCTCCCTCAGATTATGTTGGTTCTCAGTGCCATGTTTTCCACTCTCTGTAAATTTCTTCTAGAGTAGATAACTTCAGTTGTGTCAGCATGTTAGCAGGCTAACCAAGATTGTGGACTATTGAAAGACTGAGAATGATGTTTCTGTTTACACTTCCAGCCACAACCTAGTCAACTGTAAAATACCAGGATAAGTTCATAAAAGCACACAGCTTAGGTTCATTTCCTTAGAGTTTCTCTTTCCCTTGGTTAAAAGATATTACACACATACATTTCAATATATGTGTAATACACTGCTCAAGTGTATTATGTAATAAAAATTCATAGTAAACTTATTCTAAGTAAACAGTATCTGAGGTCCATGGTGTGTTGAAGAACTTTCAGCTACTGTAGGAAATAAGCCGATACCCCAAGAAATTTTTTGTTTGTTGTGGGGTTTTTTCACACTAACAGTACAGATTCAAATGAAAGCTCTGTTTAAGTATCTTCCTGTTGTCATTTGATCACAGAATCAGAGAACCACAGAATGGCTGAGGTTGGAAGAGACCACTGAAGATCATTATCTAGATATTCAATTGTACCAGAACTTATGGAAACCCCATTCTTCCCATCAAATACCATTCTTACCTTTTGGTTGTTTCCCCTCAATATTCTCCCTGGACCTTACACATCCCAGAGTGAGCTGTGCCTGCTGCCCTGGCTTGTAGCATCCTCTTCCCATACAGTTCTCTCTGGTGCCACTCAAAGATCACATCCCAGAACTACACCAGTCCAGCTGATGCTCTGGCTGAGTGATATGACCTATATCAGTGAGTACTTTCATAACAGCACTAAGCCATGTGTTGGTGGTGTAATCACTGGTTAAAAAAAGCTGTGTCTATGCTATGACATGTTTACTAACATGGCACCATTTCCTTGTATGTTTTTCAATATATAGGCAAAATCAGGCTTTCATATCCATACAATAAGCACCCTTACATAAGCACACAAACAAAACTAGTCAAAGTGTGGCTCCTGCAGCTATGCTTAGTTTTGTATGTGCAATTGTACTGGCCAGAATGCCAGGTCAGAGTGCAGACTTTGATTGCTATATTTTCAGGGGATGCATTGCAGGATGTAACAGCAAAGTCTGCTTAAACTAGAGTAGCTGATATTTGTGGACAGTTGATTCTACTATTCGTAAAGCAGGAAACAAAATTAAGAGTCCTGTCTTGGCATGTTATACCTAGTTGTATATACTAAAAGTAAGGCTTTTATGGGTATATCATCTGTGGATAATGATGTCTGTTGAGTGTACTTTGTATATTTTAATTATATGCCAGTAAATCTTAAAAAAATATTATGCCTAAATTGCCTAATTTCTGTTTGTCATCTATGAAAAACTCAGTGTTGATTAGATTTCTGTTATTCTTGGGAAAATTAGGTTTTTAAAGAAATCATAAAAATAATAAGAGATGTGTTAAAAAAATGTTATTTTTAATTCTACAATTAAATTCCTTTTCTGAATGACACAAATTATGCAAGATCCAAAGCAATTGTTAAAGGTCTTTAAAAGAAGACTACCATCTAAATTTTTGAGTCAACAAATGCTTGGGTTTTATAATACTGTGAACATTCTAGGAGATACAGAGAGGAGAGAAAGAAGTGTTTAGGAATTTCAAAGCACCTCACTGTTGAGGAAGAGAGATTTTTCTTTAGTTTGAGTTCTATTTTTAATGCCTTAACTGGTATTTTAATCTTCCTAGAGTAGAGGCTACTCATTTGCTGGATTTACTCCATGTTGCTGGGGTTTTGTTTCAGACATTATCCAAAGCTTATCTTAATCCAGGAAGCTTTATGAGATTTAGCTGATACACAGGAAAAGATGATAACTTCTCTACTTTCCCCTTTGGGCATTTTCTTGCAGTGTTTCAGCACTTTATTAGAGTAGAGGGAATTAGAGCAATAGGCAATTTTCTGATTTAAAACCTGAAGCTACACTGACAGTACTTTTGATCTGTCATGTGGCTCTGGAAATTAATGGTGGGTATGGCAAACAGTCATAACAAGAGAAACACTCAAGAGTTATTGATGCTAAGCCCATGTTGCCAGGGCTCTGAGCACACCAACTGGATTTGCAACCTCTTTACCTACACCTGGAGTTTTACTGTCTGTACTCAAGGCCAGCTCAGACATGGTACTGCTCTGTAATCTAGGATCAAGGTGCTATGAAAACAACCAAGTTTCAAGACAGATGTATGAGAAGCCTTGCCTGGGTCCTCTGCTGTGTTCAAGCTCAGACCTTTGCCTGTGGTTCTTGCCTGAGCAATGCTGTAGCTATGCTTGGTCCTTGCCTGAGCCTGCTTACACTGCAGTAGAGCCCAGTCTTGCACCTTGATGATCCTGACCTTGCCGTGCTGACTGAGCTCTCTAGCTGCAGCTTGGACCTGCCCTGTCCCTAGTCTCATCTGGCAGTCATTGGACTGTTAGCTGGCTCACAGTTCTTTGTTTCATAGTTGAGTTTCATATACAGACACACTTACAGCACTTAGATTTAAAAAATATTTCAACTTCCATCCTCAAAATGAAAACCTGTAGAAATGTTTAAATTCCAAGAACTTGAGCACATTATAAACATTGCTGCATTGAAGCTTGTAGCCTTCCAGTAAAATATGAACTGTTTCTTCCCTGATACTATAAAAAGAAAATTAACTAAGACTGGGGTCATTTACTCGAGTGATGAATAGCCTTTTGTAATTAAGGTGTTGTGTGGTCTTTCCATGACCATCTAACAAAGCTAAAACTGTGCTCCTGCTTAAATGGAGGCATTTCCTATTCCCCACTACTGGCCAGATTTTTCTCACATCTTCCTTGTTTATCCCATCTTTGGCTAACCAGTGACTAGCCAATATTTTCAGATGAGCCAAACTAGGGACTAGCTGTCAGCCAGATTAGATCCCTGATCTCATGAAATTGTGTGAAATCTCATCATTAGAAAATACATATCACACTCCCAGTTTTGCTACAGAGTTCTTTTATGACCTTTAGCAAATCCCTTAAGCTTTTTCTGTTTCCACTCATGAAATTGAGGTAATTATATTCCCCAGTCTTTTTGTATGTGAAGATTAATTTATTAATATGCATGAGATGTTCATATCCTACAGTGATGAAAGCCGTAGAAGATCCTAGATCAAATCTTTTATATATTTGAATTTTATTCATTCACAGCTATGGAGAGTTTATTCCTGCTAAAAGCTTCAGTAAGCCAGACACCTCCACATCATCTTAATTACAATAAACTGTAGTTCAAAAGCAACAATTATATTTAGTTCACTGTCATTTTCATGGTGACTCTATCCTAAATTCATTTAAATAGTGAATAGTGGAAATTATTATTCCTGCAGGTTCCAAAAAGGCTATTGTTGCCAATATATGAGTGGCTAGGATGTAAATATTCCAAATGTATGCAAAATTCTGAATTTTGAAGGTTTGAAATGTATAATGATTGATGTGCCGTCACGATTTAAGTAATTATCCACTGGGGCTCATGGTGCTGGAATGAGCTAGTAATATTTAGCTGGTGATTTAAAGTTTTGGGTGGTTTGGCTTCAAGAGCAAGTTAATGGCCCAACGTGTTCCCATGGCCTTGCTTGGAAAGCTGGATGGGTGGATGTGAAGGCTGAGCTGCTGTGACAGGAATTCCCAGCATGTAAAGCTAGCTGTGACATTGAGGAACAAGCTCTGGTAACACTGAGGCTGCATCTGCTCCCCAGCTCTGCAGAGAAGCTCACCCAGGCTCCGTTATTCTTTTTAAGTTATGTCTGCAGTATGCCTGTCAGGGCTCCTCATCTTCAAAGGAGTTGAGACAAAGATGTGAACATTTCCTCTACCTGTGGCCTGAAAACCAGGTTAAGAAAAAATACCCAAAAAAAGCTTTTTGCAAGGACCAGTAACAGCTTGGTGTTACACATAAGTAAATAATTAAAAGGCCCATTAGACTACATAGCAACAAACTTTACCCTAATGGTTATTAGCTCAATAATAATTAATATCTATTATCAATATTAATAGCTTTTCCCTAGGATCCTAAAAGACAGAATCTGCTGAGTGGAACAGCTTGCAAAGGTTTATGGGATGGAGTGGGGCAGGGAAGGAGAAGAAAAGAGATGAAGGCATCAAGGCCTTCAACCTAGGAAAAAATAGAAATGGTTTATTTTGTAAGGTCACTATACTTTGATATAAATTAACTTCAGTAAAACTCAGTAAGAACTCAGCTGACAGTGCCATTGGAATTGAAGGCTTTTCAGTGTAAATGTTCCAGTGTTTCCATCTCAATATGTTTCCATCTCAACTCTATATGAAGTATTGTAGAGCACTAGAACACACTACCGAGGGAGGTTGTGAAGTCTCCTTTTTTGAAGATATTTGAAACCCACCTGGACACATTCCCATGTAATTTTCTCTAGGTGACCCTGCCTTGGTTGGGACAGGGTTGGACTGGATGATCTCAAGAGGTCTCTTCTAACACAAATGATTCTGTATTGAGTACAATGCATTTTGTAATGTAAATTGCTAAGAAGGAACTAATGTGTTCTCTGTGAACAGAAACTAATCCAAGGAAGCATCCTAGGTTGATGAAAGGAAGCATCCTACATCCAACAATAATGGACATATTACCTGTTTAACTGTGCATTCACTAGAGGAGAAAGGGAGGTTGAAAGCATTTAGTCTGCTTCCATCAGCAGGAGCTGCTGTTGTGTCAGCCTTCATATCTCATGACATTGCTTAAGGCACAGCCACCCCTCAGTGCTACCAAATTAGAGGCTTTCAGACCTTACCTAATTACAGAGAGTTGTGCTGTATGTGATAGTCATAACTGCATTTTAGGCAGAGAGGGTGGTTTTACTTCACTCATTTCTCTGAGGTAGTTTAAGTGACACTAGAGAGAAGAGTTCCTCCTCACTCTGGGTTAGTCTGTGGTAGGTTATATTGCTGTTTTGGTTGCATCTTGCATGCTGCTTTTCTATCCAGAAAAAAGTAGTTTGGGTAGATGCTGTCCCTTGTCTATGTTACTAGCATACATACCATTGCTTATCAACTCCAGTCCTTGTGCTGGTCTGTGATTTTATATAGGTATGTTTATGTTTGTAACTAGTTAGCTGGTCTGCAATGTCGTTGTAAGCGCCAATGTTATCTTGCCTAAATTCTGCAAACCTATAAAAGGAGTTATTTTGCTCTGAACAACTTTTTGTCCCATCTGCAGAAGGTAATGTGGGCAACTCTCAAAAGGTCTGAGCATGGGTTAACTCTTTTGCCACGGTGGCCTATGTGGTTTTAAATATTGCCAGTCTTGATTGCAAACTTGCTGTGTTAAGCCTTTATTCACTTTGGAATCAATCATTTGGTGACTGGACTCAGTGACCCAAACAATCTCATGGAATCCTACGTCTTCAGGCACTCAGAAGGACCAAATCACACTCAGACGGTACCATTCTGAACTGTCATCAATTTGGAGAACAGTGATTTTTACCTGAGTCCTATCAGTTTCTCTCCAAACCAGCAGGTTGCTGTTCTTCCCAGTGTCTGGAAAGCCCTGCGAAGGGCGCTGCCTGCGCAGCCGAGCCCGGGGCTGCAGTGAGACCTTCCCCCGAGCTGTGCCCTGAACACACGGAACACAGCCCACGGCTCCGGCTGCTTACAGGAATTTCAGCGAATTATAGAGCACAGGTGCACTCTAGAAATACCCAAAATTGTAGAGATTAGCTAGGAGAATTGGGGCAATAATCAGGACAGAAATAACTATAATGGTATCAGATGTTAACCAGCAGTTTAAAGAGTGATATGGCAGTAGCATCACAGAAATTCATGGCTCAGAAATTAATCACCTCCAACCTCCTCCCCCACCAACAACAACTGAGTGCAGATGGAGAAGCTGGCTATTTTCCATCAATAGTGAGTAACCCATTTTCTCTGCTGATTGATTTGGCCTGTGCTGTTGCTCTTTTACTATTTTTTATGCTATTCCTGGCGGAAAGGTCTTGGCATTAAACTTAATGCTGAATGACAATTTAATACTTCCTCTTCCAAGTCTTGCTGACCTTTAGTTTTGTGGCACATAATTGCTAATTTGTATATAGGAAAATACTTTAATCATCTAGCTTTTAAAAATGAGATGGAAAGGAATCAACAGTTTAGCACAAAAATGTGCAATATTTTTATTCTACTGATGGAAGTCTCTATACTAAGCTGAACTGTTGCTTGTGAGAAAATGGAAGTGCAGTGTACAAATATTTGCAAGTTGCTGGTACACCTGATGAACCATCAAGCAGTGCGGGTAGGACTGCCTTCAGCTTTCTCATCAACACAACAAAATAGAAGTAACTAGCTTTCCTTTTTGGAATAACCTCAATTACCTGAGTCCTCACTGAATTAATCACACACAAAAAAAATTAGTGAAAGGGCAGTAGCTAATGGGCATTAGTTGTTACATGTATTTTTCTTGACTTTAAATCATATTTTATCATACTTCCTAATAATTTCTGAGGTTCTGTTCTTTTAGACAGTGCTATAGCTTCCTGCTCGCATACTGCATTAGTTCTAATTACCTTAAATTAATTCTGGAGCAGGAAGTAAGATTTTGAACTATATGGAAATCTTATGTTATCACTCTTCTTCTCAGAGCTCCATAAATCTTAAGATGCAAAGCATTCAAAGTAGGAGTGAGACTGTAGGCTACACAAACAACTATTTTCTAAATTACTTCATAGTAAGTAAAATCCTGATGATATCATTGAACACTTGACACTACTAAGAGTGTAGAAGAAAAAAATCTATACTATTACTAACAGCGGAGTTTCATTTAACCACAGGTTGTTGTTTTTTTTAAGCTTTCACTGTATAAAGGGAAACACTAGAGACGTTTAATCATGATTCTTACTTGTTTAAATCATTGAGCTCTGGTTAGCCAAGGGAAGCATTTTCAACTGTCCTCAGTCCTTGTCGGCAGCATGTGTCTGCACTGAAGAGACACAGTGCAGCTTTCCTACTCATCCTGGAGAGGGCTACTCGTCATATGGCGATTGAAACACCTTGCAGGACTGCAGCACGACCACCAATGAAAGCAAATGCTTTCTTCCCGTCCTCAAATTCGAATATAAGTCATCTTGCAGCACCAGCGCTCTCAGCAGTGACACTTCTGTGTGAGCTGTGCTCCAAGAGCAGCCTGTGTGCTTATACTATCGGCCTAACAGGTGCTTTAGCATCCGCCAGGCGACGTGGCTTTCCTCCCTCCCTCCAGCGCTGCCCGGCGCCGCCTCGGCCCCGGCGGGGTCCGGCAGTCCGCCGGCAGGGCCATGGCCTGCACACGCTCATCCGCCGCCCTGGGCAGGACATCGCACAGAGCATCCCAGCGAGCCGCGGGATGAGCGAGGAAGGGCGATGCGAGAGCTGCCGCCAGCAGGCAGGCAGGTAGGTTACGAGGCGCTGGGGAAGCCGGCGAGCATCGGGGTGCGCGGGGCCGCTCCCGCGGGGCGCCTCGACCACAGCGCCCGCGCTTCTCCTTGGGGCGGGTGCGCGTCAAGGGAACCCCGCCCGGCTCTGCCGGCACCGACACCGGCACCGCCCGGGGCCGCGGGGCCCAGGCGCCGTGCTCGGGCTCCGTCTCTCCGCAGCGGCGCAGGTCGAGCGGCCGGGCCGGCGGCGACGCCCGCCTCTGCCTCCTCCCCCTTGTGCCCTGCCTCCTCCCTCCGCCGGGCGGGCGGCCGGCTGCGCGGGCAGGGCGGGCGGGAGGCACAGCGCGGCTGAAAGGTGTTGCTGGAGGGGAAGTTTGGAGAAGGTCGTCGGGTGTCTGGGCACTCCGGCAGCATCATGGCGGAGCAGGGCGAGTCGCCGGTCCACGTCCAGCAGCCCCAGCCGGCACCGGCACCCGCGCCCGCCGCCCCGGCCGCCGGCTGGCCCATCTGCAGGGACGCCTATGAGCTGCAGGAGGTGATCGGTCAGTGGAGCGGGGGCGCGGCGGGGCGGAGAGGGAAGGCAGGGATGCCGCGGGCGGCTCCGGGCCTACCGGCACTCGCACTCCCGCAGGCAGAGCTCATTCACTGCGGCGGACGCACCCGGCACTGCAGCGGCGGCTGCTGCAAACTTTATCCGCCCGGAGCGGGCGGCCCCGGCGGGCGGTGGCTCCTGCTGGAACCCGCCGCGCCCCGCCCGGTGCGGCTCGGTGGAGGGGCCGCTGTCCTGCATCGTCACTCCAGCCTTGACCTGCTGGTTTGCGCTGGGACCCCGGCAACTCCGCAGATGCGCTCTGTGTGCTTTGTGTGTCTACGCTGCGTGTGTCCGTGGATGCGCACATGTGCGTGCATCCGCTCAGATTACTCTGCATTTTTTCCGGTGCTTTCATAAATCTCACCCGTAGATCTGCTGCTCACGTGACGACTCTCTCTTAATCAGTATATATACATATATACGTGTATATATATATATTTAAACTATGTCCTCTTCTCCCTCACTGTTTCATCTTGTTCGCATCTCCTTGTGCCTTATGCCCGTCGGTGGCACGTAAGGCCAGCAGGGGATTACAGCTTCGTTTTCACCCCAGCCAACCTGCTTTTGACCCGGTTTGCCACGTGAAGTTTAACCTGTCTGCTGGCCCCCTCCAATGTCACTGTAGGAAGGGGACTTTCTTGGTTATATGCTTCAGCACTTTGTTCACGTGTCCAACTAATGCAGATCAGATGTGTTCAGTCTTCATTCCCTTTGTTTGGATAAAGTTATTTTGAATTTTACTTTGTAAAATGCTAACTGTTGTTGAAAGTATTTGCGATGGAAAGTTTTTCATTTCTTGGCCTAGATGCTGCTTGTTGCTAATGATCTACTTTGGGAAAACTTGCTTTTATTTGTATGTAACATTTTAAACTTTAGCAAATACTGCAGATGGCAAAGACCAGCTCTGATTGCTGTTTCTTACAAATAAGGCCACTTCAGTGAGAAAAGTCTAGGTGATTTGCCTGCTGATGCTGTTGATTATCTTCAGTATTATACTAATTGCTAATTGTTGTCCGGCTGGTAATAACCAGGACTGCATGTTATCGATCTGAAAGTTGTGTGTACTCAGCTTTGTCATTATGCTTTTTTATTTTTCACAGGCAGAAACAAAATAGTTGAGAAAAGTACTTCTTCCTTAAAATGGGATGGCTTTGTGTTGACCTGGGTGGTACCTTTGTGTTTCTGTACTTGCAGGCTGTGAACAGGGCCTAAGGAGGGATGAGGGTTCAGGTGCTCCAGTCCCTGGAGGTGGCTGACTTGATTCAGTATTGAGCAGGTGTGGCCTGTGGAGGCCCCCCAAAGTATGGGTTTACTGGATAGAGAACTTTGTCTTCCTCAGTCTGGGGAATGGATCAAAGTTAGCCAAGTGGAAGTGATTCTGCTAGCATAAAGGTGTATCTTTGCTGAGGACTAGATCCCTCTTCTAAGGTGAAAAAGGCCTCAAAGGTGTTGGATTAATCCTTGCCTAGGGTAATATGTAATATGAGTCATATGAGTTACTTACTTAAATAATAGTTGTTTTCTGTTACAGTACTTGTAGAATGCCTGTGTAAGAATTTCCTTTAGAAACTCCTTTCTGATTAATTCTTCCCACTTAAAAGCTTGTATCTTTTGATATGTAAACTGTAACCTTAATTGCTAATATATATTTATATGCATCCATTGAACAAGTGGATGCTAAGTCGGACTAGCAGATACTAATCTGTAGAGAAACCTTTTTGCTAGTTACCTATGGGTGCTTCTAAATATTGATGATATTTAACTGAATGCCTCAGGAGTAAATTGAGGCCAGGATATATTGAATCAGATTCTTGGACACACTGAACTTGCCTGCCATAATATAAATAAATAGGTTTCTTCCATGACTTTCTTTGAAAGTATCTGAGATTTATTTTGTACCACTTGACTAAAAAATCTTGTGCTTAGTCAAATATGTCTTTTTTCATTAACAGCTTTTACTTGTTCTCTTAATTTACAGGAGACTCAGTATGATATTAAATTTAGTCTGGATACTATAAAAAGTTTTAAAAAAACCCAACTAAACATGCCTCACCCCACTTTCTAAAAAAAAATACCCAACCAAACCAAGGCCCCTGGAAATTCCATGTGTTTGACCACATGACAACATGACTTTGGAGCTGTAGGATGAATGTCGTTGGTTTTAATGAACACATAAGGGTATGGGACTCTTAAAGAATCTTTTTTATATCTGAGGGAGGAAGGAATGACACAGTCTGAACTTGGTTCAGCAGCAGACCTTTGCATGTGCTCTGCCAGGGTTAATTGCATTGTGAACAGTAGATACCACTTGCTGAAACAGAGCTGATCACCTCTGGAAAGCACTGCATACTTCTCCCTGAGCAGCTGAGTAGTGTCAGTTGAATTCAGCTACAACAGCCCTTTCCCAGTTAAATGAGAAAAATAACAATGCAGTGAAGCACCATTGTGGGCTTTGCAGGAGGAAAGGTACACCATAATGGTTTATCACAATGCTTCCTGACAGAACAGACTTTGAATTCTTTGGTAACTAAAGCAGAGATGCAGGAGTGGCTGTTTCAGGAATGTTTAAAAGTTTTGGTGAGGATTATGAAATGAAAGTAACTTTTAGTCTTGTGGGTCATCTCCATCCCTTGGATTTAGTAATAGAATTTGGAGAAATTCTGGTCTTCTTCTCTCTGAGAACATGAACTTTTCTTTTTGCTCGTCTGTGTCTAGCCACATGCTATGTTGAAAACCAATGCCACGTGATATGGATTTCCAATGAAAAACCTTTTTTTTTTCATTTTCTGTCTATTGCATCCTTTATGATGGCTGGGAGATTCAAATGCCTAATGAGGAGAAAATACTAGCTTTAGGGAGTGCTTCTTATGAGATGTTATTCCAAATCTGCTTTATTTTTTAGGTGGCTGGCCAGTTCTCTGTAAACTCTCTGTGTGCAGTTTCATGATACATTTAATCTGCTCTAACAGGCAGCTGCTGAAAGGATCACATTGATCTGACAGCAAACTAGTTCTTCTGCTGGGTCAGTTTTCTGCTGGATCAGATTCCCTGTTTGACTTGCTGCATGGCTTTGTGATTGATAGGTTTGATGGAAGGACGAGGCTCTTCCAATTAATGCCTAGATGCTTATATTTTCTGCTGTGGGAGAAAAACATTCTGATTGCCCTCTGTAAATGTATAGCGTAAAGAGGAAATTTTTACATTAAGTCATATTAATACAGGCTGTCCATATATAAAAGCACTTGGGTGTTAGAAGGGGATTCCTAATTGTTAGGAAAGGAGGATCCAACCAACAGAGATAAGAACTGTAATTGCAATTAAGGTAGAGCCAGATTTAATTTAGTGAGGACCTGGGAGATCTCTTTAAGATTTTAATGCAGTAAAATGCTCAATGGATTTTAATATGTGTGGAGGGGATTTTGTTGTTTTTTGTTGGTTTTTTTGGTGAGATGAGTATGACTTAGATTAAAAAAAACAGCTAATAAAAGCAATACTGTGAGAGGTGTTCTCATGCAGTTTGGGTTTATAACCAATTATTCAGAATGAAATAACTGAAATAGATATCTTTGAATTTGTCATGTACATATGAGTTTTTTTCCTCAGAAGCAATATAAATCTTCACAGAACAAGCATTTAAATGGTAATCAACATTAATGCTTTATTCAGTTTTCAGTTTTTTTAAAAATCTATTTCTACTTTTCAAATTGTAATGAGCACTACCTCATCTGGATGAGACAAAGAAGCATTATTTTTTGTTTTGTTTTGTTTTATTTTGGGTGGTGGTTTTGTTTATTATTTTTTTTTTTTTGTTCTGGTATAATCAAGTAGCTTTGACTTTATTTTGGAAAACTACTTTGGAGTTGATACTTCTCTGTGAGATGTAACTTATTGTCATCCTGCACTGATGGAAGATGGATTCTGATATGGATTATTTTGTGATTAGGTTGGGTACTAGTTTCCATTATAAAATTATATTTTTCTCTCCTGCTGCTACTGACTTGGAAAATTATTTTGGCTGGGAAACAGCCAGAATTAGATTGAAATAAAGGGTTACTTTTATGAGATGGATTGTCTGTATTGGCTGTAAATCATAAAAATGTTACCTTAGTTGAACTTGTATGTTTCTTTATCTTTTTTCTAACTTTGAGCTCAAAAATATCTTCTGGTTTATTGCCTCATAAGGTGCAGTGTTGTTAGGTCAAATGTGTTGGGATTTTGAATAGAACAAGTTACCACGTGAGACTGTTCTGCTGATTTTATGGTTCTTATTGTAAGCAGACTGTGAACTGCTCTTGGTTAATGGCTCTGGGGTCTTTGGTGCTGTTTCCTGGTATGTTAGTTACTTTTTTTTTCCTCCCCTGCTGCATGTATTGCTAATGGCTCTTTGTCTGACAGAGAATAGACTGCTATATTTGTTGTTATCAGAGATCTTTGAGTGTCAGAGCGGTCTCTGTTTATGAGCCCATGTTCACGTTGGAAGTGCTGTATGATGAAAATCTCTATGGCTAGAGGTAAAATTATAGTTCAATATTAGTTGTTCTGTTAATCAAATGCTCATGTCTCTTTCACATTTTCTAAAATTTCTTATCCCTGTGCTGAATAAGGATTTTTTTTTTTGAGATCTGAAGGTCTTTCTTTTGCAGTAGTTGTTATGTGTGTGTTATAAATAAAATCACACTGTGCTGAATGAAATACCACACTAGCAACTTAAGCTATGGCAAAATTTCATATTTGCTCTTGCAAATAATTCTTGCATGAGAAGCTGCATACTTTGATAAGCAATACTTAATGCTACTTCAGGTCCAAAACTTTTTGTAAAAAAAAGAAGTGCCTGCCTTAATTCTACTCCAAAGTAAATTCTATTCGTTACCAATAAATCTTAAAAGTTACTACAGCAGCCTAAGCATATTGTACATGCACATATTAAATACAGCTTTGTAATATTAATTGTAACTTAATACAACTGCAGCTTGACAGGAAGTGTTTAATTTTATAAATTAAATTTTATGTTTTGGGAAATAATTGGTTGAGATTTTCTGTCTGCTAATACCCATCTGTAGAAACTCTGGAAATATTAAATCCCCATTTAGTATTTTAATAAGGAGTGGCTTTTAATTCAGTTGCCAGGGTAAAGGTGGTCATGGTGCAATTGAAAAACACCTTGTGGAACATTCACAGTGCTGTGCTGCTAATGAGGCTGTGCAGAGCTTGAAGTTATTAAGTTGTTAATTATTTGCCTTGTCTCCACATGGCAATGTTGGGGAAGGGACCTCTGTCTTGGCTTTTTATTTCTTCTTCTTCTTCTTCTTTTTT
>VXBI01007280.1:269618-450060 GCA_013397375.1 Toxostoma redivivum
TTTTTTTTTTTTTTTTTTTTTTTTTTTTTTTTTTAATGGAAATGCATTAGAAATACCCAGATTGGAGACATGGCTGTACAGAGCTGTAGTTTTCATTGGTTCAAAGAGGTTAAACTTTAAGTGATTCAATATTCAAACTTTGTTATATAATCTAGTGAATTTTAAAACAAAATCAACTCATGCAATTGGAATTCAGACTTGTCATGAAAAAGATTAAAATATTAGTTTTAAATTGTTAAAAAAAAAATCAAGCCAAAAAAACCCCCCCCAAAACTTCCTTTGGGTTTTTTTTTTTGTTTCTCCTGATTGCAAGTAACCAGGATATTAACCTTGTTTTAAAGTTACCTTGTTAACTGGAAGGGTATAGGAACATATATCAACACATCAGGCAGTTGGCTGGTGCTGTGCAGTGATAATTTATAGAAAATATGCTGTCCTGCTCTTCCGATCTGCCTACTTCCCTCTTGGTTGGCTCTCTTCTCCCTATGCTTTCTCTTTCCCTTCTATCCAAGTTCTTCTTACAGTTAAGGCCCAATACCTCTGGAACCTGTGAAGTCCTGGCTCCACAGGAGTTGCTTGAGTTCTAGAAGAGGAGCCACTCTACAGGTGAGCGTGTAGAAATGTGATGATTTTACCCCTTGTTAAATGTTACAACAGCAAGGCTTTGCATCTTCAGAGTAGAAATACTTGTAACCAGCGTTGTGCTTTGATGGCAGGGGCCAAGTTCAGACCTGGCACAGCTATTTTAGATTGGGTCAGGTGTTCTGAAACAACTTCAACTGCATTACTTTTTTTCTTTTAGTGAAGAATAACTTTCTCTTAGGTCCTAGACTAGTTGTTTTTTTCCAGAATCTGTTTGTCAAATGGAGCTTCTCTTTGTTAACTGGAAACAAAACCACATCTGTTCTGATTGGCTTGAGGGGAAAAAACAGTGAGCTCTCCATGCAAAGGAGATGTGAGTGGCTCATATAGTGGCTACTTGTCTAGGTCATATTTAATTTTTGTGTGCACTGCCTTGGTTCTCTCTTTCTTTTACCCCATTTGATCTTCCAAAATGATTTGGAACTGTAAGGCAGCAGTAGATAGAGGCTTTTTTTTTTTTCCTTCCAGTAATAATAGTAATTCTTGTTGTTTAAATAATGGGCCCTAAAATCAAAGTTAGCTACTCTTCTTGGGTTTGCTGAAGTCACTGGGATACTGCTGAGCAGGGGTTGCAGAGGAGCACTATGCTTGCAGCACTTGGAAAACAAATATTGTCACTAGAGCATTTCTGGTGCCCAAAATTAGAAGTGAGTTTCCTCCCACCCCCCAAAAAATAATACTTAATATATGTTGATACTTTTTACCCTATGTAAATAAAGAATGAACTGTATTGAATGAGTGGGTATTTCTCATTATTTCTGCCTTTTATTGCACAACCTTTCCAGTGGGATGAAATCCTGACTGCTCTATTAGATTTCACTGTTTCTTGCTAAGTTTGAAGATCTTTGGATGTGCACAAAGGGTTGCATGGTTGAAGCTCATGAGTGTGAGAACATTACCATGCAGCACTGGCACTATGAGTTGAGACTGGTATAAAAGTTTTGAGGAAATAATTCTCTCTAAAACGTTATACACATATATATATATGTATCAGTCTTTATAAGCACTGTTCTAGGTTCTGTGCAGTTGTGGGATCACCTCTGTAATGAAAGCAGTGTTGTTGAATGCTTGTCTCTTGTGTTCCTTGATGGGGTTTGGCTGCTGTCCTCCCTTGCTGACCCTAGGGTTCTGTGGTGGTGGTGCAGCTTCCTCCTGCACAGTGCTTCTGGCTGGACACCATGCTTTGGTAGGAGTGCTAGACTGAAAAGATGGAGGTAAAAAACCCAACCGTGCCCTGACGCAGAAAATGTATTAATGAGAAAAAACAAGAGGAGTATACAGGGACAAAAATGCTGTCAATCATGTACCTTTACAGTGCTGGAGGATTTTCAAATTTTTCCTGAAACTGCTGTCGAGTCAGAGTCACTTTGAGAATTGGTTAAATTCAGGAGATAGATACTTGGAGAATGGTAGTAAAGAGGAAGAAGCCTAATCTTCATGGAGAAATGTGCATGCTTCCTGGCATTTATGCAGTCTTCAATTGACTGGTGACTGTTCTGTAGAAAATTTATATGGCAGTGGTGAGATGCTGAGAATGCTGATGAAAACGATAGGTTTAAAGAGCCCCTCTGAACAATTCCCAGGTATGTTCTTCCAGGGTTTCTGTTTGTGACAGTCCTGTGGCCTGCTTGCAAGAAAAGCTCAATAAAAAGTTTAAACAGTATTCTCCATTTGTTAGCCGAAGTAATAAGTTTGTGACATTAGTAGAGTTATTATTTTCAGTCCTTTGCCCCATGGTGTTTGACTAGGCATGTGGCTTTACTCAATAGTTCAGTGAAACTTCAGTATGATAAATTAGCTGTCTCCATTAATCCTTTGTCTTTACAAATAACAATTTCTGAATAATTTTATTAGCCTAATTATTCCTGTGTATGTCTAAATGCCTCTGAGGTGTGTTGATTGTAAGTTAAATATAGATGAAACTTGAGAATGTCCTATAGGCTGATGTAATGATTATGTTGTATAGTTTTTGTACTTTTGAGTTTCTGCACTTAAAGAAATTAGAATGAGAAGCAGAATATTTGAGGCTTTTCTGTGTTCCTAATCACACTTTCAGAAGAATTGTGTACTTAAAGGTCTTGAAGGTCAAGATCCATGTTGAATGTCTACGTGCCAAGTATACTATACCTGCTTCGGGGTAGTGGTACCAAAATAGTTAATTTACCCGACCAGAAAAATACCGTGTATTTGTTAATCATGGTTTCTGTCTTTTAGGAGTAATATGAACAAGACCAGAAACTTGAGCTATTGCTTTAGACTTCTGAGGAGCAACATACTTGGATTCAGAAGCATAGCC
This sequence comes from Toxostoma redivivum, assembly GCA_013397375.1. NCBI lineage: Eukaryota > Metazoa > Chordata > Aves > Passeriformes > Mimidae > Toxostoma > Toxostoma redivivum. The sequence continues at coordinate 272,557 of VXBI01007280.1, forward strand.
ATTTAATTATGAAGTTGCTTTTTCCTTCTCACTTTTTTTCTTTGAAGATGTTTTATTACAGGGATTGAATTTAAGCTTATAATTTATTCCTCTTAGTGTCTTGTGCATCCAGACTCTAAGTCACTTCAGGCTAATAATAGCAACTTCATTAGAATTAGATTAGAATCACCTAATGAACATTTAATTACATGATAGTGTTTATATTGCTCCAACTCTTCCATTGTTTCATAAGAAGCAATATATAAGAAATAGGTAAGTTTTCTGCTTGTAGTGTGTGATCACAGTAGACTCATATTCTGAGGCACATTTTACTGGGGTGAGCTAGCTGAAGATGATTTGTAGCTCAACACTGCTGTACTAATTAGAGCGCTTTATGACTACAGTAGCAATAATGCCTTTGTTTTTGTAGATTGCTGTTTTTCGTTCTCGGAAGAGAATGATGCACTATGTGGTGACATCCAGAATACTTGGAAAATACTGCATTCATGGTATTAGAATTGTTCCAAGTGTTTACTTTCAAGCTAAATGAGAAACAATAAAATATGCCAACTAAATCAACACCAGAATTTGTTTATAGTGCTACTTCAGAAATGAATAGTAATTCTTTTTTAAGAGCTTTTTTCTAGGCAGGAGATCTGACTCAGCATAGCAAATCTTCAATATGCCCTATTTTATAAGGGAGTTCTGTGGAGTTCTGATGATACCCTGGTAAGGTGACTTTTGGTTTCACAGTGAATACCAAATACCAAGTTCTCCCACAGTTATACAGAGACATTTTCAGGGGGTTTTGTCTTCCAGATTTTAAGAGTTGTATGCATATTGAATAATGGTTTCTGTATTGCTGATGAAACAACAGGGAAAATGAAATTATCAGAATCCATGCTTCTTTTCATGTGAGGATGAATGGATTATAACATGGCACATAAAATCTGTAAATTCTTAATCACGCTTTTTGTTGGAAGAATGCAGAATGAGTATGGATTTATTGGATGCATTCTTGTGGAGTACTGAATATCCACATTTTTTCTTATCCCATGGCAGCCCCAGCATGTTGTGTACATCAGGAGCTGCCTCCTGCCTGCAGCATGGCTGTGCCGCAGGAGCAGTGGCAGCGTGGGCCAAAGAGCCTGCTGCAAGGTCTTTGGCTGATACTTCTTGTTCATTCTTCCCTAAACATTTTGAAGTGTGAGGGAAATTGGATTCTTTTTCATTTTGAAGGAAGCCAGGGTAGATCTGATTACAAAACAACATTTTGGTAAAGAAAAGCTTTCCTCAGTTTCTCCAGTTTATCCAGAACTGGCGAAGGCCTTGTGCCTCTGAGCTCTTCTTTCCCTCCTCTATCCTTTAAGCTAGTTTACAGCTAGTTATTTTTCATTATACCCAAAGAAAAGTATTCCTTCAAATCTCTTAAAATAATGAACTGTTACATGTAATGTTACTCATTGTTCAATGGCTTGTATATTTTCATTATAAGTTTCATGAATTCACAAGTTATGTTTATATGCTGGTATGACAGTGAAGGTATTTTAGGTATTCATTAGGTGAGTACAACTAAACACCCTCTTTGCTGTCTGATGTGATAAATGTTGTTTCTCGGTGGTATTGAATTCCTGCTCTGCAACTGCTGTAAATTGTAATAAAATTAATATTGAAACAGAGCATAGTTTATTTTGCCCTTACACATAACATGTTTCACCTTTTTCTTCTTAAATGGCACCTCATATGGAAAATAATGTGGTTGAGAGGATAGATCATTCCAGGTAGAGAACTTGGCTTTTCACTGCTCAGTTCAGTTTCATACCCTTTGGTTCATTAAGCTCTTAAAGTACTATACTTTGTTACTTCATTGTCACAATTTTGGAAACATGATAATGAAGGGAGTGTAAACAGACTAGGTGTATAAAGTGGTTCTAAGATACCTCAAGCAGACCTGAAAGCCATGGAAAGCTGTGCTTCTGAGGAAAGCATAAGTTCTGCAAACTGGAGCAGAGATACTTTATTTGAATTTCATATTAGATGCCCATTAATATATTGTATGTTTTGAGTAGCATATTTTACGAGCGATTCAATGGTTTTGGGGGTCAGAACTAAATTTTTTAGCTAATTTACTTGTTTGGTTTCAGTTCAGCTGAATTTATTAAGTTGCTTCTGTCTGTTGGTTGTTCCCCCCATACCCTTATTTATTAGCATATGTAAGCAGAATCATTTTGCAGTGCATGAAATGCAAACTCTGCACCGGAAATAAGATCTGTTTTCTCCAGAGAATCTGATAATCAAGCTTACCACTAAGGCAACAGTGAGGTTCCTTCAGGGATCCTTGGCAGAATGATGATGGCACTAAAATGTAATTAAAATTTAAGCTTTATTTTCTTAACAAGATATTTTGTTTACTATAATATCACAGGAATTATGACTAGACTGGCACAGGATTTCTACAAACAGAATCAGTTTCAAACAATTTGTAACTAGCATAATGGAGAACTTATAATATGACAACTGAAGATTTCTTATTGACTACATTCTAAGTTATGATTTCTTATCAACTGATAATATAACTAATATAGAATTTATAATACAACTTAACTTACTATTTCCAGTCACTGGAACCCTCTGCAGATTGGGTCAAAACCCAATACATTGTTTGATGTCTCAATATAACAATCATAATCTAGACTGGAAGATGAAGAGATGAGTCAGTCCTCAGAGGCAGCAGATGATGATGGAAGCATCTCTGACCTCAAGGGTCTTGGGTCTCACTGTCCACAAGCAGCTTGAGTCCAAGTTCCTTACTCAGGACTTGTAAGTGCTTGATGTTATGAGCAGTTCTATTATTCCATATGCTGTTATGCTTCCCACTGACGGGTTCATCACCAGCACTGGGACCTAAGATGTTCAGTGCTGGTACAGAAGGGAGCAATCACCCTGATTCCTAGGAATCTTGAAGCTGGTAGGGAGAGGAAGGAGAAATCTATTTGGTTTTTCTGCTTGGTTCACAGGACCTTCAGTGCCTGAGAAAAGGGGGAAAGGAATGGGATATATGAGCCATTCAGTCACAGAGAATACCTACTTGGCTTATAAAGCAGCATTAGTTATGCTAACCACATTACAAAGGGTCAGGAGCAGGGCCTGCAGGTCTCACCAGTCTTGTCCTGACATTTCCACAAGGCAAATTCCAGTTCTGATAACTCTAAAGTCTCAAATAGTGGTGATTGGGGATTTTTTTATATAGACATTTCTCACCTATAAATAAGACTTCTTATGAAGATATTTGAGATGAGGAGCAGCGAAAAAGAAATTTACTCTTGTGTAATGTTTATAGTAGGGGGTTTCCCTAGACAGTTCCCTTTCAACTTTATTTAGATGACTCACCTATTTTAAAGAACAAGCCAGGGAGAAAATAACATCTATTGAAAGTGGACTGCTTTTGTTTAGGTTTTCCTAACCAGCTGTGATGCTGACATTTCCATGACAGGTGTACTTGAATACACTAATATGGTTAATGGTCATCCTTGGACTTTTCAATCTAATCTTAGTGTGATGATGACATTGTATCAAGCTGACAAGTGCTGAACTGTGTATGGTTCTAGGCAGAAGTCTCCTTTACAAGAAAGTGTCTGAAAGCAAAATGCCATTGCTTAGGCTGATATTTCATTTTAAAGATGAAAACAATTGCTATTTAATAAACCTATGTCAGATCGAAATATATCTGGTTTCACTTTCTAGCCATAGATTTCTTAAATACCTTTGTCAGGGAGAGTAGAATTCTTGAAATTCTTTTAACCATGACTGGTGGTGATAGCTGATTATTCTTCACATAAGAAAGATGTTTCAGAAGAGATCCTGCAATACAGTGTGTCTGAGCTCTGTGATGGAGGGAAGTAAAACTAGTATTTTCCAGATCATTGGTAGAGCATCTCTACTTTCTTGTACGGTCCCAATTTGTCTTATTTCCTGAATAATTAGTTTGTGATTGACACTTACTTGCTATACTCTGATGCTAGGACCCTCTGTGTACAGGAAAGTAGTTCTATTTTCATGTGCTTTTGGGAGAAAGATTTATTCTGTTCTGCAGATTTGACAGGGAGCAACATCATAGCAAACCTCAAAATATTTTCTGTAATTCATCTAGCAAAGCATCTGTTATAACCAGTTCTTTTACTATTTTAGTGAGTAAATAAAGAGAATAGTTCAGAAAGCTAGATCATTCCCTCCTGTGGATGTTTTTCATGCATGTGGGGGTTTATTGGTGGTGGTGAATCCCCCTGCCTTTTTCCTTCTGTATGGAGAATCTGAAATCTGGTTGATGCTGAAGCTTTTTTTATCTTAGCCTTAGCACAGATTGTCTTAACACTTGCATAGAACTTCTCTATAATGCATAATCATTTTGACATCAACATTTAGCCTATTTATGACTTCACTGCAATCACAGAAATCTCTGTATAGCATATTTGGAGAGGTTTTCCTGGATTGTGTATGCAATGGGCTTTTCAAAAGTAGTATGGGATAAGCTGGATCTCAGATTTTGTGTAAGCTAATTTCCCATAAAAAGATAAATACAACAATTGCGTAACCCAGTGGTTCTGTAGCCATAATAACAATGCTTTTAAATGTCCAACTGCAAAACAAATTCATTGAGGAATTAAAGAGATTAATTGTTGCCTGTTGAAAATGCAGAATTAGCAGTTCTATGTGAGGGCATTGATTTCATGTAACACTTAGTGTATTTAAGTGAATTATGTCATAATTGCTAGGATAAGGAAAGTAGTATCCAAGTGAGCTATAAGGAGAGAGATTTGATCCAAGCATGAATTCAGAGCACAAAGTGGGCTGGAATTGTTAGTAAATTGTATTTACATGATTATCGTGAGATTCTTAAGAACTCAAGTATTTGTTATGTGAAGATGTAAAGGGAAATAATGGCTCATTTTTCATCAAGAATCTGTTTCAGAAAGATGTAGAGTTCAGTTTGGAGGTGTAAATGAGCTTTAATCAGCTGATTTATAACTTACTTTAATCAGTGGAAGTAATATGAAAGGAAGTGAGTAATACTGAAAGTTGTTTAGAGTATTGTGGGGTAAAATCTAGAAACTGAAAGGAATGAAGCATTCTTTGTTCTCTGTTTGTTAACCAAAAGTATTGCTTTGTCACTGACAGAATTAATTCTTTTGAAACTGAAGAGACTAGTTCAGCCTAGTGCTGCTATGGAATATTTTGAAGGCCTGATTGATTGATAACACATTTAGTAATGCTGGGAATATGCTACACAATATTGCATACAACATACAGAATATGCAACATAGCTTTCCAAGCTTGTATATAAGTACAGGTGCTTTGCATGTTACATACAAAAAAATCCAAATGTATTCATGAGTAGAAACCTAATCTAGATTTGTGCACAATTTTTTGTGCACAAAGGCAGTTTGCTCCATGCAAAAGGAGTCCTGCAGTTACACTGTATAGGAGTTACATTTAAAAATTACCTAGGGGGCTCTTCTTCAGAACTACGATGTCACGGGAGATTAAATAGAAATACTTCCATTGCTGCTTCATCCATTTTCATAGATTTTATTGTTTACTACTGGCTTTTTACAGGTCGTTACAATTTAGTCTTGGATTGGAGACTGGTTTAAAATTTGTGAACACTGATCAGCTACATTTAATAGGAGGTTTCTATATGTTGGGGGAGCAGAAGAAGTGTATAAAAATGCAGTTGGTATAGGTTGGTGTGTAAGACTTAATAGATTCTGAGATAAAATATTTAGTCTTCTCCAATTGCAACTGCTCTCTAACCTTTCAGATACCTAGTCAACAAGAAAAATTACCATTATCAACAAGTTTCATCCTCCTCTTCAGAAATTAGAACCACTGTAGTATTGGGAAGGTCTCTTTTTGTTAGAGTGATCTAAGCTGCAGAAATCTTTAAAAGAAGTTTGTATTGAAATACTGTAGAGACTGACACTGAGCCAGTAAAAGAGAGACTTGATGAATCATTATGGGCTAATGAGGTTACTGACTTTTTTGTTTTTAAGGAGAAGAAGAAAATTTAAAATAAATGCTTGTGATCTATTTCAAATACAGGTATGGTGCCCTGATAAGTGGAAAGTATCAGACCTTTATCAAGTATGGAATAAATGAAGTGTCACATCCTTGTACGAAGGATGTGGGCATGTGCAATATGCTGGCAGTATTGTCCAACCATCTCACCTCACTTTATGTCTTTTTGAGACTTGACTAGTAGAGAGTAATTAAAACTAAAATGTTAATGTCATTTGATGATCACAGTTTTTCAAATATCCTTCTTCTCTTTGCCAAGTCAGGTTCTGCAAGGGTTAAATTCATGGTTAAGGAAAAAAAAAAGGAGAGAGAAAAAAATACCTTTATGTCAGGTTTAGAATAACTTGAAGGAACATGTTCAGGTAAGCTTAAATCCCAGATGAGTATTTGTGGAGTTTTTATACACTCTCTGTGAAGTATGTGCAAAGTAGAATATAGAGAATTGCTTTTAGGTTACATCCTTTTGGAAGAGGTGAAGTGTGGCCATATGTAGTAGCTCTTGAGGTTTCTATTGTGTGAACCCAGATGGTTAAAAGCAATTCTAATGGCTCTGTTGCATTGAGGACAGGATGGTAGGGAATGTATGGTGTGTAGCATGAAGGGACAGGTTGGCTGTAAGGGCATGCTTACACTAGAGAGGATAGTAGCAAAAACGCCAGGACAAGATGAAACTCTGACCTGTTGTCTGTTGTGAAATGGGAGTAGCAGGCATCTTGATGTGGTCTGAAATTGCATTATTTCACTGCTAACTTTTGAAATTGGCAAAGAAAACTTGTCTGTAGCACAATGACTTTTCCAGTATTGGTAAAACCCCATTGTTCTTACAAAGCTGGGTTTTTTTGAGTCTGACGGTGGGTAATCCTTTTGTTTTGTTCTGCAGGAGACAACTGGATGTAAAGGCTTTATGGTTTATGCAACCTAAGCTTTCATTATACTGTATCAGTTTCCTAAACAGAGACTGAGTGTTAAACCAGTCTGTGTTTTGGTTATGGTGTATTTGGTATTCTCTGCTTTGAGGGTTTTGGAAGACTCGTAAGGCTCAATGTGTCTGAAGAAGCCTTACCTTCTGACAAGGTTGACTGTAATCCACTCTATTCAATAATTTTCTGTGATTCTAATTTGTAATGCTAAATGGTTGCCTGTGACATTTAGTTTCACTGTGTATAGCGCATTACTTCTGTAGTCTGTCAGTTACCTCCCAAATGAAATATTTATCTGGGTAGTCTGGTCTCTAATAGCTGCTCCTCTGGAATACTTCACTCTTCTACTTGTTTAGTAGATGAGACAAAAATCTCCTGACCAGATGTGAAAGCTGCAGGTTTTCCTTTTCTCTATCCCTGGTTGTTCACCTTGTGAGCCAGAGAAGAGAGAACATCTTCAAGAGGAAGGAGGCATATAGCTGCTTAGTGTCTGGTTCCTACTTCAGTATGTGAAACTGCTTTTTCAAACAGGTTTTATATGTATGTAGGTCCAACTGAGAATAAAGGCTTTGCTCTCAAACAAATTGACTTTAGTCTCACACTAGTGTATTATGTAGAGAATTAGAAAAGCAGGAGAAAGAAGAAACTAGGTATATTGGTATCTTTTAAACCTGAAAAGTTTTTTGTATTTTCAGCACATCTTAGTAATGTGGTGAAGAATATCCCATTGCAAGTCATCTCTGCCTGAGAAAAAAAAGTAGACAAATATACCTTTTTTTGTAGTTTAATTTTTCCAAAATGTTTTGAAGTGTTACGTGCTGTCATTTTACTTGAGGAAGTAGTCAAGATTTTATCCTGGCATTGGATAAAGAAATTCTTTGTGTGCTTATTTTGTTTGTCTTTTTTGAGGCCTTTGTATACAAATCTATTTTAAAAGCAAAGATCTTGGTTGTTTTGTACAAGGAGATAAAACTACTGGCATGGATGAAAAAGATACATAAGGAAAATTTTTGGTCTTTTTTCCCATATACTTAATAGCTAAAAATACTCTTTTTCCTGTTTCAATGTACATTTGTGTAGTCAAAGTAATTGAGAGGATTTGTGTCTTGACGCCTACTGAATGATGAATTCATTAAAGTGATGTAGATGAATCTTACCTTAGCTGAATTGTGCTGACTTGGCAGTTTCTTCCTTAGGATGTTTTACTTAATTTTTAAAATCTCTTAATTATTTTATTACCTACATTATTGGAATTTTTAAAGGCTTTGTTCTGTAAGCGGGCAGAACAGGACATGTCAATATTTGTCTGTGACCACATCCTGCAGAAACATGACTAGTTAGTCCTGTTGAGAGTTTTTTTTAAAGAGACCTTTTTTTTAAAGATGAGCTCAGAGTTTTGACATTAAATTCATACACAGCTAAAAAGCTTTGTGATTTGAGTGAAAACATCATGTGAACCAAAAATACGTGAAAATAGCTAAGCAAATAGCAATTAAAACATGTACAATAACTTTCAGTCATGAGGTATTGTTGGTGGTGTTTTCAGATGTGCAGAGGGAAAAGCTCTCAATTGTTCTTAAGTCGGCTGGTAACTGAATCCACGTTTTTAGAGCATGACAACAAAAGGCTTTTTGTTCACAATCTGTATTCATCTAGGACATGCCAAATAAATAGAACATAGTTTATAAGCAGGCCAATATAACATGTTGCTTAAATGACTTACCAGAAATCTATAATTTATATTGAAATACTTAGAATTACAGGTAGAAGCTTGTTGGGAGCTTTTAGATTTCATTTTGCATGGATGAGCACAATGTAATTATTTGAGGAAGCACACATTGCTACATCTGATGTGGCAGCAAGATGTGCAACTTGAGCAAAACTCCTTCTGAATATTTCTTGCAATCATTTCATTAATTTAGTAAGGCAATGCCAGTGGGCGCCTGATAAAAGAAGCAGCAATACCTTTTACTCCTGTGGTTCACAAATAAAGCATACTAGAGAAAATTATTCTATTCCTTTCCTGCACATTTGTTCAATTTCCCTGGGCTTTGTTGTCAGCGTAGTTGTGTGACCATATATGATTTGCCTTTAAACATGAGTGACTTTCTCTGCTGGGCTTTTCAGTAAACTGGCTCTTCTCACTGTTGGTGCAGCATTTCTGCCTCCTGTGCTCTTCACAAGGATCATCTTGCTTCTTGTAGGGTGTTACTCCAGTCATGATGAATGAGCAGGAACAGTGGTGGAGCTGTAGAAGATTTGGCATGTACAGTTTACTGATTTTTTTCTGTTCATTGGATAGGGGAACAAGAACCCTGGTTAAACAGGAACTAACCTAAAAGGACAGAAGGAAATAACATTTGATAAAGCACAGTGCCCATCCCTCCATGCATGAATTGAGCGGATCATGTTCTTGATTAAAACAGATGTATCCAAAGACAGAAGTGTAATGGTTCCCAAGCTATGAAATGCATTGAGGTGGTGGTTATGTCTTGATAGATGAGCACATAATTTTAAGTTGTTGACTTTGGAATTTTTTGTGGCATATAGAAAAAATCTTTCAGGTTTTTCTTTTCCATCTGAGAAATGTGAAAGATGTCCTGCTAATGAAAAGGTATGCATGTGGGAAAAGCACTGAAGAAGGATAAACAGCAGATTTGAAGTTATTTCTCAGTATGGGTTTCTCATGCTGGTCACTGGTTTAACTCATCTGAAGAATGTTCCTTTTCTGCCCTTTTTCAGGTAGCGGTGCTACAGCAGTTGTCCAGGCAGCGCTCTGCAAACCCAGGCAAGAACGTGTAGCAATAAAGAGGATCAACTTAGAAAAATGCCAAACCAGTATGGATGAATTACTTGTAAGTAAATAAGGAGGCAGTATGTTACATGGAGACTTACCTTCTGTTTTGACTTTGTTTTTGGCTTGGTCCAAGAGTGAGGGTAGAATTTTATGCAGGCTACGAGAGAATGATTTGAAAATAATCTGAAACCATTCCGTAAAGATATAATTTTTTAGTGTATATTTTCTCATGTCACAAAAATGAGATATGCAGACTTGAATCTTGGGATAATCAGCTTGGGATAACTGTGGGAAGATGCTAAATTCTTGTTTTCTGGAAGCTCAGTTTTTTAAGAGAGTACTGGTCTGGTTGTCTGTCTTTTTTTAATCCTGAGGAAAGATACATTTTCTTTTGGTTAAACACTGATTAAGAATATGAAGAAAAAGTTTAGTAGGTCTCCTTAAAATGTCTAAAGCACCAAAACATGTTGGATTATTTCATAACGATAACTGCTAAGGAGAAAAGGAGGAATGGCTACGCTGCCATCTACACAAGGAAACTCTTGTTAAAGCTAGTAACACATTTATTGGATAGGCCATAACAGGAGTTTTTGAATAATATTATTTGTTTAGACCACTGATGAGAGAAGAATGGGACTTCTAAGAAGCCATTTGTAAAGGAACTGCAAGAGTTTCTCCTCTGCACTGGTTATGGCAATCCAGACAAAGTCACAAAGAAGTATTGAAACCCAAAACCGATTGCTTTCTAATGCTCCTAGATAGGTGCTTATAAGATTAATGTGTGTTTATATATAGGCAGCATAACAAGATTTGAAGGACACAAAACCATTCTAAAAGTGAGAACACTCTCTTCTGTTCCACAGGTTATACTACAGCCTAGAGACTGTGGGCTTTTTCTAATGCAGAAATTCCTGCCTCTGAAGGAAATGATCTCCTCAGCAGGGAATTGCCAGTGCAAAAGATATCTTGAATTTGATACAGAGGGTATGGTCCATCCAGTTTCTTCAGATAAAATGGCTTTTTTACAGTGGAGGACCCAAAATGCTCTTCCCCTGGTGATTGACGGCATTCGCCTTCAGTTTATGTGACTGCTTGTATGCAACATTGTTGTGCTTTTTACCAGGATTGTGGTAGTGGAAATTACTTCTGAGGTAGTGAGAATTCTATCAACTGAAAACTCAAAAGATAAATTTTGAACTATCTTTAAGCCTAAGGTGAGATGCTGTGCATGATGTATTAACAGCTACAGTCCCCAAAGAACATTTATATACAAAGATAAATACTAATAATTGTGAGATAAAATGGTCAGAATTGGATCTTTTTGGTTAGAATTTGAAGTAATACTGGGAATTAAGAATTTAAATGTTACAAACAAACAAGCAAAACCAGACAAAATAGCCAGAAATCTGCAAGACAATTTCTTGTGGTCTGGAGAAGGGATTGCAGTTAGTTACAAGCTTTTAAAAAGTTACCTTGCCAAATGCTTGAGTGTCTTTACTGTTGACATGTCTCCACTGTCTGTCAAATGAGGCAGTAGGTCTTGAAGTTTTGGTCCCATATTGATTTATTTTGGTACGAAGACAACTGTCCATACCATCTTTTTTATTTTATAACATAAGTAAAGTTCTGCTTTTCTGTGCTCAGATTTTTTGTTTCTTTTATTTGTAGATCTGTTTTGATCTGAACATGAATTCTGGTTTTTCTGGTTAGGAGGGTTAAAGAAGCGCATATACATACATAATTAACTTTTCTCTGTGAGGTTCAGTGTACTTATGACTTAGTTTATTAGAGAAACTTTAAAATTTTATTTGAAAAATAGAGACTTTTTCTGGAAAAAGGCATAATTGACCTTCAAAACTATTGTTACAACTTTACTAATATTTTCATTTTGGTTGATAGTATTTAGAATGTTCTTGCATTTGTGGCAGAATCTGAGTTTAAAAATTTTGAATCTAATCAGTTTTTAGTCACCTTTCTGATGAAACAATTTTTATTGGAACTGGGATGTTCTAAAACTGTCTACTCTCTGAACATGCTGTTTTTAAAAATGCTGGTGCAGAGAGCTTATGAATGCTGTGCACAGGCACCCTTCACAAGCTCTCAGTTGCGTGGCCTTCAGAGAAGTGGAAATGCATCGAGCCTGGTGGCCCTGTACGCAGGCCTAGGATTTGGGCCCGTGTCAATTAAAATAGAAAGGCAGTGTGGGAGGGAGTTTAAATATTACTGAGGTTACACAAACTGCCAAACTCCTGAAATTCGATACTCTGTTTCCTGCCGTGTCCTGTGTTCTCACTATTGTAACCTAAGTGTAACATAACCCCCTAAGCCAAGGAAAACGTCCTGTCCTTGCTGCTGTCCTGACTGGGTATTTTCCCCGTTCCGTTACCTCCAGTTTTTAAAACAATCAAACCCCCGAGTCTGCAAACTCCAGAAGGTTCCATAGGATGGCTGTGTGATGGAGCCGGTTTTTGGGCTGTGTTTGCGGAGGGTTCCCCGCAGGCGGGGTCTCTGGAGGACGCTCTGGGTGAGGCCGTGCGTGTGTGAGGGGCCCCGGGCAGCGCCCCCTGCCCGCTGCCGGGAGCCGGGCCCGGCTGAGCGCGGCAGGGAGCTGGCGAAGGAGCTCCCGCAGTTGCTTATTAACTGTGTCACCCACCTGCCCTTAGGCTGAAAGACATTTTTATGCAGCTGCTCAGTGAAACTGGATCAGGAATAACCTGGCTGAAAGAGGTTTGCTTTTAACCTGGGCATTTTGCCTGGTGCGGCACACAAATGCCTGTGCTAGTGCAAGGCAGGGCAAAGAGAGGGATGAGGGAGAGACTTCAACTGCTGTTACTTCTTTGCTGCTGTTGAATGTCTAAGGTGATATAAGTGTGAAGAAGGCTCCAGTGTGTTCTCCTGGATGTTCTGCTGCAAGCTGTTTCCCTGGCAGTGTATTTGAAGTGAATGCTTTTCTCTCTCACCTCTGTGTATCGTGGGCCACAGCCAAATAGATGAAGTCTGTGGAGGCTTACTATTCTGTTTGTGATAGGAGTTTTCTAGAACGGCAAGTCTGAAATTAATTCTTTCCTCACTAAAATTTCATCCCTTATCTCTCATGTGGTGCTTTTTGTTTGTTTATTTTTGTTTTACAGAGACTGAAAAAAAGTCATGAAATCTGAGACACAAGGTGCCTTTGGCAATGGTTGCTGTGGTAGCTCAGTTGTTGCCCATGAGTTGATGCAGGGAGGTAAAATATTCAAAGCACTTTTCAGTTAAAGATAGTGAAGCTTATCTCTGTCAATTAATTACATTTCTGCATTATTAACGTCTGAGAAAAATAGATGAGGTGCATTTTTGCCCTGTCCTGTCAGCTGGATTTTTTGAGTCACTGTTATATTACCAGCATAGGAAAATAATAAAACAGTATAAGAAATGAAATAGTAACCAGAAGTGGGAGAGTTACAGTTAAGGTTTGGAATGGATAGCTGAATTAAGAACCTGAGGCAGTAATTTGACTTGTGTTTAAGATGACATGTCTTCTGGGGGAGGGAAATGTGCTCCACATGTCTGTCTTCCACCTACTGTCTCCTGGGGGATGACAGGGAGTTATCTTCCAAATTGCTCTTATTATTCAGGTTCATTGATTCATTATCCAGGCATTCTTCCTTCTGTGATTCAGGGTTCAGAAGTCTTCTAAGGAAGAGGACTTTGGACGGCAGAAGAAGCTGAAATATGTGTCAAACTACAGCCTGACTTTAAAAGTCACCTACAAGCATCATGAGATTAAATCCCAGTTTTTAATACATATAATTAATTTTTTATTTAAAAACAGCTGAGATTTTGAGTGCATTGTATATAACTAAAAGCCTCTTTCAAACAATTGCTAAAATGACATTTAAAGTTGAAAATGGCATTTGTGTCGGTTTTAATCTAAGTGGGACCTGCATAGTGCCTAACTTCCACAAGGGCTGTTAAGTCGGTGAGAAACACAGTCCACCTCAAAGCAGTTGTTTTTTGGGGAGGGAGGAGAGGAGGAAGAGTTTTTTTAGCTGGATTGGCTTCCAGACTGGCTTACCCTCCAGGAGTGTGTTCTCTAGCACCAGGGATGGATCAGGGCTCTGTGGCTGGAGATAGAGAGGGAGAAGTAGGGTTGTGGCAGCTTAAATTGGTGTGCAGCCAAACCCTCCGGTACAGAAGAGGCCTCATGCTCCTATGTAAAGGATTGGCAGAAGAATGAGAGCGGCCAGAAAAGTGTTACAGAACAATTACATGAAAGAGTGAATAGCAAAAGAACTCTGCTTGAATTAACAGATACAAGACAGTCATTCTTAATGTGTACAGCTGTGACGTGTCATAGGTGCTGTTACTTGGTAGTGCCACTTTGTGCATCTGTTGGTGACTGTGTGTTCTTCTAGTCAATTGTTTCCTATGACTTTTGGCCTGTAATATTGCTTTTCCCCCATTTCTGTTTGATTGTGTGGCTCTGGTCTATCTGCCCATCCCACAGTAGCTGAGCCAGTGGTGCTGTATCCTTTGTTCGATGGCTTCCTTCCTCCTTTCCTACCTGTTCCCGTTCTACTCTTCATATACCTTTTGAACAGAAAATGCAGTAGATTTTGACCTTTCCTTGCATTTGGTTGTCCAGCCTGTACCCACACCTTCAGCTCTTGGAGACTACTCATTCTTCATTGCTTGCTGTGAATTTGAGACTTTAACAGTAATTTCTTTGCTGTTCTTGGAAGAAAAGTGATGTAGCTATGCCTGTATCTTGTGGCCAACCTTCCCTCATGTTCTTAGCAATAATGTTTTTTTCTTGCATGCAGATTTTTAGGTAAATTGAAATGTTTTAATGCCTTGATGCATACTCTGAGTTCTGATACATACTTTAGTTCTGTTACAGTATTTCACTTTGGAAATTAAACTTTTTATTAGCAAAACTGATAGCTGGCTCTGTTGTGTTGGGCTTTGTATTTCTTACAGAAAGAAATTCAAGCAATGAGTCAGTGCAATCACCCTAATGTGGTGACCTATTACACATCTTTTGTGGTGAAGGATGAACTTTGGCTGGTTATGAAGCTATTAAGTGGGGGTAAGTTACTGGTTTTACTTGTTTAGCTGCAAGGCAATTGTAGGATTTTTTTCCTTAATGTACCACTTTTGAGTTCATTGATCTAAACTAGTGAGAAAGGAGTAGACACTACATAGGATGAACCTCGAGATGTAGGCATGTTAAGGAGGAATGTGCAAGCTTACAAAGTTTGTATATCTGTATTCATAGGATAGACTAAGAATTACTGAAATGCAGTAGTTATATAAACAGAATTTAATTTTAATTCTGAACCAATTTATCAAAGTTCTCTATTAAGGCTGTGTAGGGAAAACTGATTAATATTAAGTCAATTCTGTCAGTGTGATCTTTTATGGAGTTTCTCTAGAATCCTCTGTATTTTTATACAAATGCATATATTTCTGATTTCATAATGAGTATTATTTATTTCTTATTCAAGCAAAATCCATCCTAGGCCAAGTACTACACATATTACATCTTTTTATTGCTTAAGCTAACCAAACACTCATTGCATTTTTTTATTATAGTTACTGGTATAAAATTCTTGTTTAGTTCTGGAGGAGGAAAAAAAGGGGTTGAACTTAATGTGCTTGTACTTTAGAAAAGAAATGCCCCAAAATAAGATGTGATGGTTCTGGTTGTTACATGATGTTGTTCAAGATTAATCTTGATGGCAGCAAGCTCCTTCACCGTGATGCTGGGAAACAAGGATAGGAAGTGCTCATAACACTTGTTGTGTCGCATTTGGTTGAATTGGTCAGTTCAAGCAAAAGCAAGCATAGAGCATGAGAGAAACCAGTGATTCATGACAGGAGTTTACTGTGAGCTGTCGAATAGTGCTTGCATAAAAACAAAATGTTTCCATTAAATGCTGTGAAGTGTATACCAAAGTTCAATGTCAAACTATGTGTCACTGGGAATGTTGTCATTTGTTTGCATTTGTCTCCTTCCAATCTTGCAGCTGCATGTTTACATTGTGAACACATGAACCATAATCTAAACTGGATAATAAACCAAGACCTTTGCAGTACATATCTGTTTAAATATGGGGTACTCCTGAATTTTTAATTAGTAGTTGCTTTGCAAGCTGTTAGCAGATCTCTCTAATGGATCATTAAGTGTTATGGTATTTTTTACAAAAAGCAGTTCTCTCTGTCTTGTTTGGATGGGTTAGTGGTGTGCTTTATTCTGAGAGTCAGTTACATGAAACATTTACACGTAGAAGCAAAGGTTTAAATTGCAGTAGCATAGAAAGAATGAAGAAATACAGCTTTCTAAAGAATCTGGTATGATAATGCTTTGTATATGCTTGTTTTTCTTTCCTGGATCTATAATACAGGTTCAATGCTTGATATAATAAAGTATATTGTCAACAGAGGAGAACACAAAAATGGTGTGCTTGAAGAACCCATAATAGCAACAATTCTTAAAGAAGTTTTGGAGGGCTTAGACTATCTACACAGGAATGGGCAAATTCACAGGTAGGAGCATATACATAGTGAAAAACATTTTCAAAATTGACTGTAGCTTGTTGATTCTGATCAGCTGCAGTGGCTTGGCTAAGAAAGTTGTATTGCCTCTTTCACTTCTGTAAATGTGATCAGTAGTTATCAAATGATAGTGCTCATGCAGATGCTGTAATCTTCGTTGCAGTCTGTCACTAATATTTAGTATTTTCCCAGGTCTTTATCTTGTCCCTCTCTTCTAGTTTGGATAGGTTTGTGCTGTGATAAACATGCCAGAACTGTGGTCCATAGTCCTGTGCCTGCTGGTGCTCCAGATACCTAATCTGATTTTAGTTTATGGTATATGTTTTTTGACTTGGTTATTGTGTTGCAGAGTAAACCTGTAATCTTGGATGCTTGGACTCCTGTAAAAATGCAAAATTATTTTTTTCCTGGTAATCAGTAAATATCTATTACAACTCTACAGACCTTCTTTTATGACCACATGTGAAGCTGGGATAGGTACTGTGGAACTGCATCTTAGTGTATATGCATCTAATGATTGCTGTATTCTGTATATTCTCTCCTCCATGTAAATTGTGCAGATCCCCTGGGATAATGTGTACATATCTGCTATAGGAACCCAGAGGTGTTCTCACTCTTTGATTGTTGGAAGTGTGTTCTGACCTTCCTATTAATGTTATTGAGGTGAATTTTTCTTTTAAGATGTCTGCAGTAAATTCTGTTTCAAGCATTAGCCTATGATAAGGGAATCTTTTACCCAAAAGCCAGGTTTGCTGCAGACAGGACTCTGAGAATGGAGGTAGTACTGATGTAGCACAGTAATTGTTCTTTATGTGTAGTATCTCTTATGTCTCATAAATGAACTGTCACAAGGTAAATCAAGAGCTATTTCCTCCTTTTGCAGAGAGAAAATTGAGATAAATTGAGAGTAGCTATCTTGACTTCTGGTATGGAATGCCAAAGATCTGCCTGAGACCTTAATTCACAGTATTCTTTTAAGCTGATACTGTTGTGAAGGGCACATTCATGAGCTTTTAAGTATAACAATTCTCTTTGAGGTCAGATTTGTGAATTCCCCATGTCTATTCTTAAAGTACCTTAAGATAAAAAAAGAGAGATCTGGGATTTCTACTTTTTAAACTGTGCAGAAGTCCTGTTGAAGTTGAAACACTGTGCCTTCAATTTTCCTTGTACATTATAGGTGAATGCTGTGGTATAGTTCAGGGAATACTGTGTCGTGTGGCATTTGTTAGTTGGAGATGTTTTCAAAATTATTTGGGGATCTTGTTTTGTTGTTTCAATCCATTCTTTTATATATATACATGTATATATATGAGGAGCCAGGTAATGTTACCTTTTGACCTTTCAGTAGTAATAGAAATTCAATAAAACTCGGAAAGGTTAATTTTCTCAAGTCTCAATTGTTATGATAGGTTCTGTGTGACAGTTTTAAACTGTGCATTAAGAATGGGGTGCATGTTTCTATGAAAAAAAAAAAGAAAGAAACCAAACCAAAACAGTCATAGTTTTCTTCTGAACATTACATATGAATAGTGTGCTAAATTAATATTTTTAATTCTTAAGCATGTACTAAATTTTGAATATATTCAATGCCAAGTAACTTTTCACCACTGTACTCAATAGCAAAATATGTCTGCTATTCCTGAGCTTTAATAGCTTAATTGGATAGAAATGTACAGTACATTGACTTCTTTTGAAGATATGTCTCCTTTCTGAAGAGACTGAAGAGAAGAGGGTTTTTTTTAACTTTTCTTTTTCATTAGCGGTGCAGTTGGATGTGAAAAAGCCTTAATTCTTTCAGTTCGTGAGACTATATTTATAAAAGGTGGTAAACCAGACTTTGAACCTAAATATCTGTCTCTTAAAATCTATCCCTGAATTCTGCTCACTTATGCTAGAGCTGAATTCTGGTCTTTTTATAAGTGAAAAATTTTAGAGTTTGAGTTCTGCACTCTGTTTTCATGTTATTCAGTTACATTTTACACACCAGCTTCCTTCTTGGGTTTAGATTTGAAAATGCTATCTTGTGAAACTATTCAGTATGCAATATTTGTTTGCATAAAATATGCAGTATATGCTTTCATGCTAACCCCCGTTTGTACATTCTAGAGATTTGAAGGCTGGCAACATTCTTCTGGGTGAGGATGGCTCTGTACAAATAGCAGGTAATGGTGGTGGTAGAGTAATGGATAAATAAAAGAAAAAGATAATTGCAGCTGGATCAAGGGCAACTGATACCAAAGGGAAAAGCTATATTGTTGGCTTTTAACTATTCCTTTTGCGGTGCTGTAGCCACAAGTTACCCAGTTTCAGATTTCAGGATTCTTGATTAATGGTACTTGACTCAGAAATTATTCAGTATTTCTCCGTGTCCCATCAAATATATAAAGGAGCTTTCTAATGTCCTCTTAATGTTTCCATTTGATTCACCCATGCACCTTAAACAGCTTGCAAATGGTAGAAACTGAAATTTCTGCTAATTTCATTTTTTTCTGCAAGTAGTTGTAGTAATTCTTGGGGATCCATCAGTCTGTGTGTACTGTCCTTCATAAGGAGACTTTGACTATAAGTTTACTAGTCACTGAGATGTATGAGATATATCTCACTGAGAATTATTTTTGGCATATCTGCCATTTGTCTGGCAGTGGTATCTGTTGGATAGTTGAGCATCTTGAACGTCCTCTGAGTGCATTGATGTGCTTCTTGGGCTGTAGTCATTAAGAATTAAATTATTTGGTCTCATAAGAGCAAGGCTTGTATCCCATCTCTCAGGCTGGTATCAGATCATCTGGAAAACAGTGGAAGCAGATGGTGATACCTACCCCTTCCCCCAGCACACTGCCAGGCCTTCCATGGTCTATAGTGGGTGACAGAGCACTGAGAGCCCTCAGTAATGGAAATGGCTATAGACAGAAGTTGTAATTTCTATATAAATGATGCTTTCAAAGTACTATGTAAACCTGTATTTTAAGGGCTTTAATATGCCAGTGTCAAATAATGATAAAACTATATTTTTCTGTCATTACTGCAGGTGTTTTCTTTTCAGCCTTAAGATAACAATAGGAAAGCAATAGGGAATAAATTGAAGTCTATAGTGAACTACTCTATTTCAGTATAAATGGATTGTAAACAGTTGAAAATACTCTTCATATAGCTCCACTCAAAATTGGCAGTATTTCTGCATACATTGGGAACCAGCTCTTTCTTCCACTTACATGCCTACTTCTCCCATACAGCTGTCACTGATGTAATAATGGGTTAGCAGAACACTGAGCCCTTTTTTTGTTTCCTTCTTCTATTTTAGAATTTGGGAAAAGCTATTCATGTCCTGGACTACTACTAAGTACATATTAGTGATCACTTTTCTGATTGTCTTTGGTTTGTGAAATTCCCATGAGAATTGAATTTGCATATAGTATTCTCTCTTGTTCAAAACACATTCATATTTAGTTGCTGTGCAGAAGAAGCTCCTTGTCTTTGAACAATAGCAGATGGAAACCTTGGCACAAAGTACATATTTGAAAACCCTAAGTGACTATGTACTGGAGTCTTTTGCAACTTTGTTCAGGAAGACACATACTGGGAAGACACAGGAGGTTAAATTTGAGGATGTTTTAGTGTGGATTTCCCTGATAAAATGATACCTTCTATTCCATAGCATTTCATGAACAGTGTGTCGTGGAGCAAAGGTCAGCTCTGCAATGGAGAGTTTTGATAAGCATACCTCCAGGAACTGACTTTATTTCTAAACTGTGAAACTTTTGCTTTGTTATTGATAGTTTAACAGATTTCAACTTTTCTCCTCTTTCACAGATTTTGGTGTTAGTGCATTTTTAGCAACTGGAGGTGATGTTACTCGTAATAAAGTAAGGAAAACATTTGTTGGTACTCCTTGTTGGATGGCCCCTGAAGTAATGGAGCAGGTATTTCTAATGCTAATCAAAAATTTAAAACATTTTGTCTTTTAATGTTGGAACTTGAGACATTACCACCTTGGTTTTCCCTTCTGGTTCTGTTTCAGGTGCGAGGTTATGACTTCAAGGCCGATATGTGGAGTTTTGGGATAACAGCCATTGAGTTAGCAACAGGAGCAGCACCTTATCACAAATATCCTCCTATGAAAGTAACAATCACTTTGTAATTGTTAATGCTGCTAGCTGTATTATTAATGCTACTAGATAGTACTACTTCATTTTCAATAGCAGCTCAGGGTATCTAAATAGGTGTATTTTTGGGGTATTTTTTCTCTTTTAATTTCTAAATTTCAAATTTTGCTTACGACACCTCATTTTTGGATTTATTTTAGGTGTTAATGCTAACTCTTCAAAATGACCCTCCCACTTTAGAGACAGGTGTAGAGGACAAGGAGATGATGAAAAAGTATGGCAAATCCTTTAGAAAACTAATCTCATTATGCCTTCAAAAAGATCCTTCCAAAAGGTAGGTCACTATTGCCATGTAAAACAGAATTATTTTTGAAAATATGTAGACTACTTTAAGCTACAATGACATAATCTTTAAGTGTATGGTTTGAATTTTGTAAATAGCAGCTTTCAGTCACCTCCTTATGGGGAGAAGAAATTGCCTTTTTACTGTTCCTTAGGTTTACTTCTTCTGATTGTTAACCTGATGTATTTATACTTAAACACAGTATTGAATTAAATGTCAATCAAACAAAAGTCCTTGCCCTATATCTTACTCATCTGAAGCAAGATATCAATCTTGACACTGTACACAAGTCTAACAAGACTGTTCAGACTGAGCAGCAGAACAGTTGTTAACCAAATATATCATTCTCTTGGCTTCTAAAATAAATTAAAAATAAATAATTTTTTTTTGATTTTTCTCATTTTGTGACATAAACATGGGATATTTCCAGAGAAAATTACTTATTAAGATGTAGGTTTTTTTTTTTACTGTAAAGTTAGGGGCTCCAAGTTTGTTGAATTTTCCTCATGTTTATATAGGGAGTTGCATATCCTGGTGTCTTTGCTGTTTGTTCTTTCTTGCTATGTTTTTTAAATAGCTGAGATAATGAAAGTATTAAGCATCTATTCCAAAACCATTGTTGAGGTCCCAAGTTCCCTGAGTGATTAGTTTATTTAGTCTTTTTTATGCAGACCCATTTTTGCAGACTTTTTTTTTCTGAAGAATTATAGGAAGCACATTCTAATTAACATTATTTCCTAAGGTATTTGATATATCACTGTTTTCTTGAGTTTCAGAGCTGCTATTTTGGGGGAAAGATTGTTCTGAGAGAGCACTCCTGACTGTATGTGTCATTTATGGTGTGCATTTCCTGATGTAATGCTAGCCTAAGTCCAGGATATGGTTGTAGGGAGTCAAATTGAAAAGGTGTCAACAGGAATACTAGAGAGCAAGTATAATTATGAAAAAAGATCGTGGCCACGTTTTTATTCTTGAAATAGTTGTAAAATTTTGTTTCACTCAAAGATCATTCGTGTATTGCTTTCAGATTCCCAAAAACCCCTTACTCTTGTAGGTCTTAGTAGCAAGTCTTGATGCTTTAAGCTTAGTGCTGCTGTTTGGCTGCTTACAGATAGGAATAATAATAATAATAGTGGATAATCAAGCTCTTGATAATCAAGCTTCTTTTAGTTTCCTGTATGTAGCAATTTTCAGGGCAAGATTAAAGTGGTGTGAAGTAATGAGAAGTAAATGAAATGAGTTTTCATTGTCTCCTTGAATATATAATGTTGAGTTACCTGACATACAGTAAAGGCAATGATGTTGAAACATTGGTGTTTAAGGTACTTACTTAAATTCGTACATTTATTAAAACACATGCAATACCTTCATGGAACAATTAGACCAGAAAATAGATGTTCAGATAGAAGCAGGTATAGAGCAATTGTTTTTACGCTGGGGGTAATCACTGTTTTTTGTATTCCTTACAATTCAGGATGTAATTTTGCATGGAGATTCCTCCAGTAGCCATCATGTCAGTTGTGGGACAAGTCCTTGCTCTCTGTGGCAAATTCTAGGAGTGGCATTGCCCTGCTGTTGTCTCAGACTGTGATGTTTTTCTTTTGGGGATCTCTGTGGGTGTTTCTCCTCAGTGCCATGGATGCTGCTCACAGTCCTCAGCTGCAGTTCATTGCTGCAGCTTGTGTGGAAAAACAGGGCCAGAAAGCAGGTCCAGACCAGTTCAGAACCGTCTGGCATGATTAATGGAGAACACTAGTTTGGATAAAACTTTACTGAAATGTAGCTTTTAAGTGTGCATAGCCCTGTTATGAGATGTGATGGTACTGTACTTTGAGAACTTTAAAACTTTGGCACAGAAGCTTATTTTTCTTTTAAATAGTTTTCCCTTCCTTTTTGCTCATCCAAAATATGAGTTGCTACTGAGTCTGGTGGTCTCCTGATCAGAACTCCTTTATTGTGGAGCTTGGTACTTTGGAGGTGAAGAAAAATACATGCTCTATGGAACCTACTGTCTAAATTGAATTATTTTTGTTAATGTCAAGAGTTGTTTCATTAATCCTTGCAGGTGTGAACTGATATATACATAAGACTATTTACTACTCTTCTTTTGCTCACTTACTTTACAGATCTCTCCTCAAAGAAATAAACTAGGTCAGATTTTTGGGGTTTTCTCGAGATTTTCCAAATGGATGCTTTCTCGCTGTTTTACCTAGTTTGTTCTATATTCAATATCTTGCTGAAATTCAAAGGGAAAACCAGAGCAGATGTTGCTTCTGTTTATTTAGAAATTATGAGTCTTGAAGATTTTGACTTAATTAAATATTTTGACTTCACTTCTGTATCAAAATTAGTCCTGGATGGTGATATAGGCTCCTAATGGAAATGATGGAGGATTTTATCTCATTCCAAGAGATGCTTCACTTTCTTTCCAGAGTTTACTTCAGTACCAGAGTCTGGCTTTGGCTAGATAAGAGCTTTTTGGATCCCTGAAGCTAGGGAGACAAAACTTGCTGTTTTGGTAGCTGTGAGATTGTGGTTATCTCATGGAAATGCTGAAATAGACTTAAACAGAGATGCAAGTAAAAATTAAGTGTATCAGCTTTTACCTTACAGCTGTCATTTTGATTTGTATTTATCTGTTTGACTGGAATATGATCCCGATGACTCTCTTTGGTTTATGCATCAATTTAATAGTGTCAGTATAGTTTCTTGAGAATATCTGCTGACATCAATAAGGTAAAAGAATGCCAATAGGAGGTACTGATGCTGCTGTATGGAAAATGTAATTATGCTTTTATTGCTGTGGAGCAAAGTTTTAATTGTATTCATAGAGTCATTTGGGGAAGAAAGAAATACCTGCCTTTTTTGTGAGTTTTTTTTGTTTGTCTTATTTGTTTTTTTTAAAAGATTAAATGCATTTGTGTTGAACAAAAAAGGGGGAAAATTGGCAACTTAAGAGAACTGATTTTTTTCTCTCTTTTTTTGGTATTTTTGCCATAGAGAGGCTTAATTTTTTTCATGTGTGGTAAGTGAGTTTGTGTGAATTAATTCAGTAGCTATTATCATTCATTCCCCATTCATACAGTACTAATTCAAAAGTATTAGAGACGTACCATTTAACTAACGTCTTGTACTGTATTCACTGAGAGGGGTCTTTGTTTTCTGTTCTAATGTATTATTGATCTTTCAGGCCCACAGCAGCAGAACTTTTAAAATGCAAATTTTTCCAGAAAGCCAAGGTAAAACGTTTAACCCTATGAGTAAATTTTGCTCTGCCTTAAAATCTATGTGAAATTTCTTCTTTCCTTGTATTGATTTTTAACTTAACAAATGTTGGTTTTGCAGAATAGAGAATACCTGATTGAAAAGCTTCTCACTAGGACACCTAATATAGCACAAAGAGCGAAAAAGGTGAGTGCATTCACGTGTTTTCTTGACTGGTGTGGAAGGTAAATCAGGGACTCCTCAGTTGCCTTACATTTTTAGTTGACTTTCTAAGCCATACTTTTAATGTAGTCCTTCAAAGACAGTGAGTTTTGAATGTTTTCTGCAGCTTTGCTTTCTCTAGGAAGCCCTGAGGCATTTTTACTTCCTTTCTAGCCTTGTCAAAATCATGATACATGATGTTTATCATACTTGATACCATTTTTTTCTCACTTCTTCTTAGAAAACTACAGGTGAAGTAGTTGTGGGGAAAAAAAAATTGAAAGTTGTGGGGAAAAAAGGTGACCTGCAAATATATAGGTTCATAAACTGCATAATTTGTATCTTCATTGATCACCTAGGGAAAGGGTGAAGATACTTTAAATGGTATTTATTGACAACTGCCTGGTTCTTTGAATTATTTCAGATGTTATTCCCAAAAAGTCAGGTTGAAAGCTCTGCAAGAGTGCTGCTGAGTTTTTCAGACCAGTGAAGCCTTATTCCACAGGTGACAGAGTTAAATCCACAGCTATGGGCATTGCTAGTATTTCCATAGTGCCTTTGGCACTTGTATAAATGAGCTTACCAAGTATGTGCAGCAGAACAAAAAAATAGTAACTCCTAACAGGTAAGTATTGTAAAACCTTTAAATATGGAAGCAAACTGCTGTTCTTAAGAGCTAAGAAACAGGAATGAATGTAGGCTTCTGTTTGTTGTGTGGGAAAAAATTCTTGAAATCCGTTTTCCCTTTCTGGCGTGACTTAACTCACCATGTCTCTTCAGTATGAGGCACCTGCTCAGAGACTGCTGAGCCTCTGCAGGTGACACAGTAGTTGCTGAGTGGCCTTCTAAAAGCAGGCTTGCTGGGAGGATATTTTGAGGAGGGCATTTCAGAAAAGGAACTGTTTCTGCCTTTGTTGGCATGTCAGGCTGCACCTACCCTGACAGGCACTTGTATGATTTTCTGTTGTCTTTGGGAGTATTGGTTTGGTGTAATTCTACAACACTGAAATGTGTTGTTGCTCTCAGCTCGTGGCTCACATTTGGAAGAGACAGCAAGACCTGAGTGCTTTAAGTTCCTTCAAATCTTCTTCGTATGGAAGTAATTTTGGGAACTCGTTGATGTGGGCTCTGGGAGGCTGCAGTAGCAAGGGCCACTGAGAAGGTTTTTGGCAGGGGTGTTGTGCTGAGCCCGTTCGCACCTGCGAGAGGGGGAGGAGGAGTTCAGGGTTTGGCCGTGCGGTGGCAGCAGTGCCCACATAAACCATGATCCAGCCGGAGAAAACCCGTGCTCTGGTTTTCTGTTTGCACCTCGGGAGCGCAGGAGTGATTTAGATGTGCTGTACCAGCCAGGCTCCTGGCTGAGCATTGCCTCCGGAGGTTTTGTCTCCCAGCTGCATCCCCGGGTCAGCTCTAGAGACTGCCTGTTAACTCACGCATGCATGCACGTATACTTTATATTTCTTTAGAAAACATAGCACTTCGAATTGTGAAGGGAATGCAGGATAGCCTCCCGTACACCACCAGAGATAATTTTCTGAATTACTTTTTTGACAATTCTTTCTAATTTGAAAGAGGTGTCAATCTTAAGAAATCAAAGCTATACAGCAGTGGAGACAAATTAATACGTCTTTAATTGCATCATAAATGGAAAAAATATTTTGATTTTAGCTACTGAAAATGCTAAATTATTTATATTTTAAAAGGACACAATATTAAAATTCATTGGAGATTTAAAGTTTAATTCCCTTGTTAGAACTGTGCATGTAACTGCTCTTTTAAGACACCATAAAATATAAAAGTACTTTAATAATAAAACTCTGGGGTTTTGTTTTAAAAAGCTTGTGTAAGCTGAGTTTGGTTGCTTAAACATTAACATGTAAAATGTCTAAGAGGTTGCTCTGCGAAGAAGTAACCCCTGTAATTGAAAACCAATATCAGTAGGGGAATAGACAGGAAGGAGCTGGTGTCATCACTGCTTAAATTAACTTCTGTAGCACTTGGTGTAAAATGCCTATGACTAATGATCTGTAGCACCACTGCTAGTACAGATGTCAGATCTGCCCTGCAGTAATCTAATTTTTCTTCCATTTACTACATGTATAATTGCTTGCCTTGTTACCCAGCACTCCAGCCTCAGTTTAGTTTTAACTTTAAATTTTTCTCTCTTGACATGGTGTTCCCATGTTTTGCTTCTGCCTTTATAGCTTATTCATGGCATCTGTTTTTTTCTGAATATGACTCCGAGTCTGTTTGTGAAATCCTGAAAGCAGGTACACAGTTCTTGTATGTGTGAGGAAAACATCTGGTGCTGTAAAGGTGTCCTGCTTTAAATCCCAATTTGATAATTGAGCAATATCTTCACTGTGTGTTTAAAATGCTTTTAACATTAGAGTCGTAAGCTATGTGTTTGTGCACATGTTCCCCCATTCCATTGTTTCATTTACTTTTAATTCTGCTAAATTTTAAATGATGTCCTTCTTCTCTGCCCTAGCTTAGTAATTAAGGCTAATGCTGAATCACTTACCCAGGAGGAGCTTGTCCTGCCTCCTCCTGTGCAGGACCTGCTTAGATATATATTGGTACTGATCCACAGGAATGAGTGTTACATCATGCAACTTCTTACTGACAATTCTGAGTTTCACTAATGGGACTGCTCACCTGTGAGAGCATTGCTGATATGAAGAAGAGCTGGAGAAAAGGCTGTGAGGAATGGTCCAAGTTCAGTGTGGTTGGGTGAGCAGGGACATGCTCTGAAGCCACACTTTTGTCATTGATATAAATGTAGGAGCTGTGACACCCTGTGCCTCTGCTTGATTAGATGGTGCGATGGTAGAGCACCCTGCCCTGATGATGCCCTGCTTGGATGAGAGCTGTGTGCACTGCTGGCATAAAACAGCCCACTAAGACTTTACATATACTATTTATAACACGTGCTGAAGACGTTGTAGTTTTGAACTGAACACTAAGTTGTTTCATTTGTGATTAGGATTGCTGTATTGAAATAGAGAAATCTGAAATTTGAAATAGCTTGTAGAGTTACACAGTCATTTTTCAAATCTTGTCACACTAAAAAATTAATTAGAACTGTAAGTACTCTGTATGCCCAAAGGCCCTGGGTCCATTTTATGGTTTTATAATCCTATTTTTAAAATTTCTAAAATCTGCATGACTGCCACTTCTACAAAGTGAACAGGGAAAAACATGTATCTGCATTTCATTTTATTGCTGTCTGAAATGCTGCTAGTAAAAAAAAAACAACCTGAGCAATAATTGGGCTTGAATTCTATTTTTGGAATGGTGGTATTGCATTGTGCTCTTAATAGAAGCTGTTTTTAGAGATGAGAGTTGTACGTTAGTGGGAAAAACCTGTGACAGCATGAAGAGATGATTAGTGTGAGTGATACCAGTTTTTATTATACTTCACTAAAAATGCCCTTATGGATGGGTTGGAATTCTAGCTCCATGGTACAGCTATTTTAAGGTAGTGGTCATGTTTCATTATATAAGATATCATCAAACTCCTGCATTTAATAAGAAAATTATCATTATATGTCAGGTTTCTTGGACAGCTATAACAGCATGATTGCACCTAGCAAGACATACATGTGCAGCCCTTCCTTGCTTCAGTAATGGATTTAATCTGATAGATACATATCACCAGTGATGTGTGTTAGTATAGCTGGATTCTAGCTGAGTTGAAAAGCAGAGAGCAACATGAACCTGAGCTCAGATTGTTAATATAATTGTATATTAACTTTTCCCTACAGTTTAGGAAAAGCTTATTTAAATAATATTGACATATAAAGTGAAGGGACATATGCTATACTGGAACACTTTCTTTGGAAGGCAGTAGCTGAACTATAAATATGTGTTTGGCAAGGCTTTATGTGAAGGGAGGGCCCTCCATTGCAGAGGATTAATTGTTCAGGTTATCCAGAGCAATGGTACAAATTAAATTTAAAAAACAAAAAACAACAACAACAAAAAAAACAACATGGAACTATGTTTATATAGTTGAATATTACTAAAAAAATGGAGAAATTGCCATTCACACCATGTCAGGTACTTTTTTTATTTTCAAGAATTGTTGGAAGGGAAATTTAATAAAAACACTTTTTCCAAAACTGTAAACTTGACAGTAATTCAAATAATGAGAAAGCAGTGCCTGTATTAGTGGGTAGTAGAATTGGAAAGTGTTTTAAGAGGCAGACACATGCAGTTGCACTAGCTTTGTTTTAACATTTCATATAAAAGAAGAAGACTGCTTAGTGTTTTTGCCACCATGTAGTTGTGCTGTTAGATGCAAGGAACTTCATGCAGTATATGAGTTTGTCCATCTTTACTTTCGTAGGGTGCTTTTACCATCTGTGTGGTTGTTTGTGTGGTTGGATTTTGTGCCTGCTCAACTTGTTACAGAAGAAATGAGCTTTGAAACAAACCATGGCTTAGTTGAGTGCCTTTGTACTTCAAATATCCATTTGCATATCTAAAATACCTTGGATTACTTATTATGGCAGAGTTTAAAAGCTTATACATGATTCATCTTAGTTGTTGAAAAGTAGCCCTGCTCCCTATTGGAAGGTGTGTTCCAGTCCATGGGCTGTCATGATTCCACTTCAGAATTCATTTTTGCAGTGTCTGAGTCCTTGTCTCTTGTGTAACTGCATTGATCTGCTCCTTAGCTATTGTGTTCATGACCTGTTGACTTGTTCAAAAACGTCTTGAACATGGACCGACAGGGAGTTGGTGTGTAATGAGAATTTTTCTGATTAGACCAGTATCTCCATGTATTTGGCATTTATCAAAGCTGTTGGAACTTGCAGAACTGGAGGAGGACTTTCTTAAAAGTGCTGTTGAAGGAGTCATGATTGAAGAATCAAGACAGGATATAGGAAGTCTGGGTGTGTATGATGCTGGTGATGGTCTTTGATCAGGGAGTAAGCCTTGTAAATAAGCAGAATATAATCCTATTTTATTGTCCTGTTTTGTAAGGATTTGGTTTTCTGTCACTGAAAACGTGCAGGAAGGTGCTGGTTTTACCTGTTTACCTTCTGAGAAATTAAACCTCAGACATTTGACTTGCGTGACATCCAATACCAGATCGCTTCTCTTGGATTTGGAATGGCTTCCTAAGTGGAAGTGTCTCAATGGAATTAATTTTTATTAAATAATTTTCCCAGTTTATAGGCCAAATCCATATTGTGTCAATGCAGGCAGCAACAGCTGGCTGGCTTGGATCACCTTAGTGTCATGGGGTTTCCGTTCTGGAAAAGACAGCCTTTCTGCCTTTGTCCATAAAGGTAATAAGGAGTTTTGGGAGGATGTGGAAGTGTATATTACTTGTGATTTTGTATATTTTTGGGAAGTTTGTTAGGAAAGTCATGCAGGCAGATTAATTACAAAGAGGATTCTCTAAAAGCCAGGTGGCTCAGAAGCAGCATTCCCACCTGTTACTATTTGCTTAAAGACCGATGGAATAGGTATGTTGGAATTTTTGCTTTTATATGGAGAAATTAAATATTTAGCCCTATAGTTAAAAAAAAGGGGGAGGGGGAAATTAAAACAAAAAGATCCCACGCTCAAGAATCTGAAGAAAGTGTAAAGTAAATATATTTTCTTGGTTAGACCCTGTAAAACTTTTATAAGTGCAGTACAAAAGAAATTGTGGGTCATTTGTTTTGACACTCCTTTTCCCCCTGCACTTGTGCTTGATACTGGTGACATTCTTGGAAGTTCCTGGGGAGAGCTGCAAGCGAAGTACAGGTGAAGCAGGACATCCTTGAGATGGTGTTATGCAGTGATGCTAGAGGGGACTTAATTTAGCTGAAGACTGCTCTTATCTCAAGGAGTTAAAATTTTCTCTGGATCTGAAAACTTCACGGTTTTAGCCAGAACAAGTAGATGAAGGCCAGCAGAGCAGAAAGAAGGGCTGGAACAGTAATAGATCTCTTCTGTTTATTCTGAAAAACAGCTCCACAAGGTTATTGAAACAGTGCATCTGCAGCTGAAGGTAAAGTCAGACAGCACGGGAACAGAAAGGGAGTGTCAGGGACGCACATCCCGGCAGGGCTGTGTGGCATTTCCTGGCAGCAGGGGGCAGCCACATCCAGTGCCGTGCAGCCGCTGGGATCCATCCTGCCGGAGCTGTGCTGCAGTCACAGGCTGGGAGTCTCGCTCCAGCTCTGGGGTTTTAAATGCTGTAGACTGGTTGAGTGCATGCTGCTTCTTGATATCAGACTAAATTAGAAACACTGGGGGTTTAGAAAATTGGATTTTATAAAAATTGCAGATCTCTGTTAATTATTTTCTTGTTAATTTATGACTTTCTTTGAAGAAATACACTCAGGTTTTAATTTGATCACCTTAATATTTGAGAGAAATCTTTAATAAATTCAGATCTCTTTAAAATCTATATGGAATGCAGAATGTGTGTTACAGTAATTTCTCTATGTACATAAGCAATTGGAAACCTTGGAGAAAATAGGAAAAGGTAGAAATTAGAATTTCACCTTGACTTGGTACTTTCAAACCTCTGAGTTTGAAATTAAGTGAAAGTCATAGCAATTTCTTCTTTGAATTCTACAGTAATAGACTGTTTCCTAAATATTCTTTACTGTGTCTCTAATGCTGACAGTGAAACCCACCTTATAATGAGTTTTCTACTACTGAATAATGAAAGCTCTACATGAGGCTGTATTTGTCCTCTTTCTTTTCACCTCTGGTTATTTTAAGAAAGTAAGATAGAAAAGCATGGTGGAATTGGAAAATGATTATCAAGGTGGATCTAGTGATCCTTCTAGTGGAAGGTCTTGTAGTGATTCACCATAATGATGTGCATTCATGTGAGCAGCCAGGAAAGAAAACTCTAAAGAACTGATTCTGTCTTCATCTTTCAGAGTACTAACTCACTTTACCAATTTGCTGTATCTTTTATTCACTTTCTTTGATTCTTGCCAGGTACCCTTGGCCTTGGCACCTTAATTTGATTGGAAGGGTAGAGGGAAGCAGGCAGGGAAAAGAAAGAGGATAGAAAAGAGCCTTGCTCTGAACGTGTGAGTTAACCATCAGATCATGCCTGATAACCATTTGGGATTCCTTGTGTTTGAGGGAAAATGACACTTTTGTGGAGCACTATATCTCCTCTGCACAATTAATTGAAAACACCCTCCTGAGTACAGGTACATGTTCATGCCTGAAAGGACTATTGTTAAAATGTGAGTGAATGAATTATTTGCAGCTAATAACATTCAGTAATGAAGTTTACATAGTGGAACTAATAAATGGAGAAATAATGTATGAAAACCAAAAATCATGCTGAGTTACTAAATTTGCACATTTCCCACGTGATTGGAATTTCAGCTAAACTGCAATTTCCCAAAGCAAAATCAGATCCCAATTTTGTACTCAGGCTGAAAGCAGAGATAGTAAGTATGTTGCAGTATTTAGGTAAAACCTTGTGCTTAAGAAAAGCAGAGTTAGGAGTTCTTGTAAACAACATGTTTTGGTAACAAAATAGTGTCTTACTCTGAGCCCCTACATTTTGCTGTCTCTGAGCAGCATTATCCCAGTGGTAGAATTGGTGAAGAGTGGAAACGGGGAGGGTGTTGGACAAGGAATCCCCCAGAGTGGGTGAGGACTTGGTCACAGATTCACTGGTACTTTTCTCATCATTTCCTCTAGAGGTGCAGGAATGTGCTCCCTCATCCCATCTCTCTTCAGGTAATTATGGCTTTGTTTTCCTCTCACTGATAGCTGCACTGTATTCCATTACCAAATTGGGAGTATAGGTAAGATTTCGTGGCAGTCTTCTCAATTGATGGCCATGCCCTTGGGTGTCACACTTGTCATCATGTAACCATGATACTCTGGCATATAAAAACAAACCAGTTCCATAAATATTTAAAGCAGATTTTTTTTTAACAGACATCTGGTTTTTGTTGACTTCTGCTGTGTTATCCCTTAAAAAGGATGCTCTTCCAGAACCAGTAGAAAGCTGAAGAGATCCTGTTCAATGCAGAATTATTGGTCTCTTTTATTTTTCTTTCATGAAGAAAGATATAATGATCTTATATTTCTTGACTTTAAGCTTCCAATGTAATTGATT
Organism: Toxostoma redivivum; assembly: GCA_013397375.1. NCBI lineage: Eukaryota > Metazoa > Chordata > Aves > Passeriformes > Mimidae > Toxostoma > Toxostoma redivivum. Next base: position 304,844 of record VXBI01007280.1, read on the forward strand.
CCTCTAGGGAGTATTCCAATAGTTTCTGCATATGAGCTTGAAACACTGCAAATTCTAACTTTTTTTTTTCCCAAGTAGGAGAAAAACAAAGAATGACTGAGGGTATTTTCCATGATGATATTTGCAACATTCAGAATGGTTTAAGGGGAGGGGACAGTAACATCAAATTACTGTGATACCTTAACACCTTTTGAGTTCTACAAAGTAGATCGCCAGTGTTTTTTTACAATGGTAGTGGTACATCCCATTAATAACAATAGCCTGCATAAATTTTGATGATAAAAAAAAAGTTTTGAATTGCATAAAACACATTCAGGTTTACATAAGTTTTGTGGCTTCCATCAGAATGAAAATAAGACTTCACAAAATAATGAATTTGGAGCAGTTTAAGAATAGTCAGCAGTGAAGGGATTAGGGTGTTCACGTGATCTGTGAGACTGAGTTGGATGGGGACAAGCCTTCTGAGGTAGTGCTTCAACTCTTCAACAAAGGATGATGTGAACATGAGAGAATTCATGTGCCGTCTTGGACCTCAGGGATTTTGTGGTTTGGTTATTTTTTATTTGAAAAAATGTGATTACAGTGTAGGTGTTCTTATGCACAAAGAACAGTGTTCATTTGCTTTAATATGTATTGTAGAAAGTGACTTCATGCCATTAACCTCAGAGCTAAGCTGTAACTGTTTTAAGCAAAATGCTTGTGCCATAATGGAATACACAATGACAGGCTGATTTTCTTTGTTGCATTGAAATAAAAATAAAGGGGGGGAGATTGATATTTGTTTATTTTGTCTTAGGAAATATTCAGGAAAGGTTTGCAAGATGGTGAAAAGTAAAAATTATAAAATCTGCTTGCTCTATAAGCTTAAGCTGTGTATGGAAGGATCTGGTCTAGGGATTTTTTTTGAGAGAAAAATACACAGAGCAAAGTGTGGTGCTAAAACCAAAACTATTCACTAGTGTTCTCTTCCTCATTGTTGTTCTTTCCATAAAATAACTAGCATGGAACTGGTTTTATAAATACTTCTTATGAAGTTGTATGAAAAGTGCAGCTCTTGAGACTTGTGATTAGGGAAAAAAAAAAAAGAGGAGGAGAGCACTGGCTAGGCAAAAACCCTGTCCTTATCAATTACCAAGTAAATATTCTTACTTTCAAGAGTGTATTTTTTCTATAAGATCTTCTGGGATCTGTGTAACAGTGGGAGTCCAGTCTCCTGTAAGAACCAGTGTGAGGTGAAGGTATACAGTATCAGTTGACTGGTCTTTCTTCTTTTCTGCCTGGAAGTCAGATTTAGGCTTTTATGAGGATAGACTGCAGAAAATAAAAAGATGAGGTTTTTAAATAACCACCTTTTCATTACTGCTCTCTGGGGCACGTGGGATTGTATCTTCACTACTGTACTAGCATATGTAGCTGAAGGGCACCAGTGGTAAAATAAAAGACAATTTTATCTCCAGCTGCAGTATTTCTGGAAGAATATGTGTTTTAAAACTATAAATAAAAACGTTTAGCTTGGCTTGCCCTCTGTAGAGATACACGAATGCAAAAAACAGACAACGGCACTGACTGTTCTGTGGTTAGAAATTAAAAGGAAAGATTGTCAGGGTTCCACGAAGACTTGCAGATCTGCTTTAAATATGTGGAATCTACACATTTGCTACTCTCCAGGAATTCAGGAACAAATTGAATTTGGGCTCTCTGTTACGTGTATATGGAGAGTGACAAGGCACCTTTCATGATGCTCAATACTAATGCTTTTTAGTGCCATCAGTTTTCCTTACACAAATGCGTCTTACTTCCCATGCTTACAGGTCACCATATTCTTTCTGTAGAGCAAAGTTTAAAAATGTTGGTTTAAATCTATCCAGGACTCCATTGCAAATATTCAGTTTCCAAAGCTTCAATAGAAATACCTTAAATATTTCAGATAGTGGAAAGTCAATGTTAGTAGTTCAGTCATTTTCCTGCAGAAGGAGGAAAAATACAGTAGATGCATAATACTGCTTTTACTGGCACACTGGATTTGTAGTCTCAGATCCTGTGCTGTACCATGTATGAAATGCAGTAATGCTGTATATGTATGCATTGGTATCCTACAGTGTATGCTTTTCATTTATTTATTTATTAAATTTAGACACTGAAAAGAATTAATCTGTAAGTGGGCCCAGTTCTTTGCTGTTTTACGCAGTTGTGAATAAGGAAGTAGAAAATTCTTAGTGCACAGAAAGCATTCATTCTCTTCGCTGTCACTCTACAAAAATAAACTTGTAGAGATTGCAGCAGCTAAAGAGACAGTAATGAATAATAGATTCTTCTTTCCCCAGTCTCTAACATCTACATATAGTGAGCACATCAGTGCCTAGAAGACAACTTGTGTTTCACTTCTCTAAGTTGTAGTATTCTTTTCATCAAGCCTTGGGAAATGTGGCAGCTTCTGCATTCTGCAGATGGAGTTCTCTCTCTGTCAGATTAGCCTGACCTTCATTGGGTAGGATTTACAGTTGCCCAGTTCAACTGTTTACACACATTTTCCTGGAAAGCTAGTGCATGGTGTTATTGGCAGGAAATGTTGAATTATCTGTATCCTACTTTAAAAGGGTGGGGACAAATAGTTCTGTCAGCAGCTTAGTTTATGATTAAATCTTTGTGACCACATTGTATTCTGCAATAAGCTTTAACCAGGAACAACATATACAGCAATTCTACTACTACTAATATAATGCTTAATATTCTGTGGTGGTCATGGTTTTTTCACTCACTGATTTGTCCAGGCATTCTCTGCTTTAACTGATGTGTCCATAATGTCTTTCTTCCACAGCTGTGGTCATGTAGACAGTGTCTTATTAGACTTTTTCTCCTAGAAACCGCTTTTGGTTGTACATTACAATGGTCTAACCTGCTTTTGTGTTGGCTGTAGTTTACCTGCCAGTCATTCAAAGTAATTTTTTATTCTCTGGTGTCTTCTGACTTATGTGAAATATGTTTTCTGATATATGTTAATTTGTCTTGTAAAACTGGACTTTCATTGTTTTCTTTATTAGCTAAAGTTATGATTCAGTTTAGATCCTAATTTGGAAGGATCATTTATAATTTTAATCAGTAAAATCCAAATTAGAATTGAGCATGTTGTACTTTGTTTTCCTTTCCCTCTGAAATAGAGCTACAATTCTAGCATCAGGAATGATTGATATTGTGTATTTTTGACTGAAGCTGATGGGGAAATTATATTTATACGGCTACTGCATGCAGTGTAAAATGTAAACCAACTTACTTCTTACTTTTGTAGATACACAAGAAGTTTGTTTAGGTTCCATGCTTTCTCCTGGATTTGCTTTGTGCCTTTGTATATAAATAGCTTCATTTGTTTGCTGCTTTATTTCTCTCTGTAAAATGGAAGACCTGTACCAGGAGAAATATATAGAATATTCTTAATTGCCTTAATGCTGTTAATATTGGAGTGAAACACAAGCATGCTGCCTGTGGTATCAGTTTGCTAGTACTATCTCAAGTGATAGCCAGAACAGAAATTTAATATGTTATATGAATTATGTATATTTCCATCCAGTATCTGATAGTAGAGTGAGGTGTTTATGATGAACAAAGAGACAATTTATTTGCAGACGTGATGTGCCACTCGTGCTCTTTCCTTCACTTAGGCAGGGTACATGCCCTCCATATGTGACTGATGCTTTGTGGCTTTAACCGGAACTGAGTGATCAAAGCCAGGCTTGTTGAAAATTGTGCAAATTAGTTCACCAAACATTGCAAGTGTTAAGCCTACACACCAATTTAAAAATGTTCTAGACTACAACTTCACATTTTTGAAAGCTGAATAGGTTGGGTACTTTGCTTTAGCTGAAATTATTATTTCTTTCCTGTGAACATGTGTGCTGGTGGGAATCAGTCTGATTGAAACAGAGTACCAGTAAACTTGTTTTGCTGCTTTCAGAAACCTCTCAAGAAAATAATTTAATTTAACATGATATTTTGCTTTGTACTAAGTTTCTTTTCTTTGAGCCATTTGTTTATTTTTTATTAAAAGGCAGTCTATTTAAAAACTTGAAATGTACTCCTCTCTGCAAATGATGCAAGCATCATTAAGCCCCATTAAAATCATTCTGTTTAGAATAAATCTTCAAAACAATTGAAAATGAAAGCAGAAGAGATACTGATTAGTGCACGAAGCAGTGTTTGAATGTGTCTGTAAACCAATATATCCTATTGTGCTGGAAAAGATGGTTTCAATTGTGGATGATGTCCTCTACTAGGTTTGTGTAGAGCCATTTGGAAGATGCCTGTGCTGTTAAACAAAAGCCTACCTTAGTCTCCTTGAAGGATAATAAATTACATCCACAAGCAGCAAATTGCCTGCTAGATTACCTTGTGCTTGTGCTGTTCCCTGACAATGTAGACAGTGAGAGCCCACTGATTGTGCCTGGGCTGATTGCAGCTGAGTAAAGAATTGCTGTGCTACTGCTTGCTTTGATGTCTGCCTGGTCCTCCCTCCCAAACACACACAAGCTGCTTCTACCAAGCTTGGAGGTAGCTAGGCTAAAATTGGTCCAATAGGAGCTTGGTACGGGAAGCAGGGAAAATTGTGCAGAACTTGTCCATCAAGAGATGGAGTAGGCTATTCCCTCATTGTCCTGCATAGGTTGCCCTCTTCTCAGTTACAAATGAGAACAAAATATGGAGAAACTGAATAGGGCACTCTTAATTCAGTTGTACAGGGAAGAAATGTGAGGGAGCAATATCATAAGGACTGAAGGAAGTGCAGAAGTGTGGTGAGGTCTGAAAACTTCACCCTCTTCTCTGGTTTAATCTTATATGTGCAAAAGGGAAGGGAGAGGGAGCAGGTGGGTGTTTGAGAAGTGAAGGAAAGAAGAGTGGAAAAGAGTCCAGACAGACATCAAGATACCTGTTTGTGTATGGACAATGTTTTGGAAGAAGGCTCCTATCACTCATGCTTTTTTGGTGTCAATCCAGCCAGCTCCAAATTATGCTTGGCCTAAGCCCAGTACAGAAATAGCATAAGTGCCCAGCTCTCTATGAAAATGTGCTTTGGAAAAGTTGTACTAATGCCTGCATCTCAGTTTCCTTGGAAGTTCATGGTCTCAGACTTGAAGTGGTCCATACTATTTTCATCTCATGCATCTTGCTAGTATGGTACCTGACAGGATTTAGAAGCAGCTGGAGTTTGTCACATGCTGCATCTCTCTGCACATTATGATTTGCAACTAACCATAGGGGTTTAGAGCAAGGCTAATACCAGTTTAGTCTTTTTTTTTTTTTAAGTTTCATCATGTTGAAAAGCACTGTAATTTTTTTAGTCAGGTTTTTATGTTTAGTTTTTTACCCTGTTTTATGTTTTCCATCACTGCCACCAGCCAACAGAATGTAGAACCAAGTTGATCACTGATCATACAATGCAAGACATCTAAACACCACTGGCTTAAGGAGATCAGATATTATTATTAGAATCTGTTAGTGGCTCCTGCAGCAAATTAATGACAGCACATGGAATAAAAATTACAAATAATTGCTGATTAACCAGAACACCAATAAAGACTAAAGATGTCTGTGTAATGGTAAACAATATTTTGGTAGGTCAGACGAGTGCCAGGTTCCAGTGGTCACCTCCATAAAACAGAAGATGGGGACTGGGAATGGAGTGATGATGAAATGGATGAGAAGAGTGAGGAAGGCAAAGCTGCTATTTCTCAGGAAAAGGTATCTTCTGTTTGTGCCAAGACATTTATACTCTGAAAGGCATTGTCTTTTATGTTAATTGTTAGCATTTCTGGATCTTTGTTGCATAAAGCTGCATAGCTCATATCTCACTGCATTTGTTTTCCAGTCACGAAGACTGAAAGAGGAGGAGAACACAGAGGTAAAAATGTCTTTACAAGTTTTTTTTTTTCTTCTGAGCATCTGAGTCAAGGGATTTATTTTTCATGTCTGCTGTTAAAAATATGAATTGAGGTAGGAGTATTGTTCTGCAGCCTTGTACGACAAGTGCTTGTGAGGATAGAGCTGTATGCCATTGTGCCTGTAACAATGAACTTCAGCACACAGGGAATAAGATGGATAGGAATTTAAAAGTCATGTTGTGTTTGTGCCCAGGAGAATTCATGAAAATAGGTAATTTGACTTTTTTTAGTGAATCTTTGTAACTAGATCATGCTAATTGCTGTCTTTAAGGGTAATGAAGGCTGCATGAGAATAGCCAGAACATCTCCAAATATTTTTTTCTTCTTAGGATCTATATCATGACATGTAGCTTATAATTAAAATATTTCCTTCCATAGATGATAGTTCAGTACTGAAGCATATTAGATTTATTCAGAAGAATAAAATACTATACAGAATTTCGTGACCCTGTGCTAAGTGTGGGAAGCATTGCTGCTATAATTGTTTGATAGGATTATGGCTTAAAGACTAAATGGTTTTTAAAAATGTCTGTTCCTTGGGTGGGTGACCCTTGCCACTTCACCTGCAATTTTAGATTCTCTGAATTTCATTGGTGTCAGAGAAATCTTCTAAAAGCCTAGCAGCTTCCTGCCAGATTTAGTCCCATTAGCTCCTGTGATGACCCCAGTGTCTCCACTGCAGACCTAATTTACACAGCTCTTCAGCATCTGAGATCCTTTATGTAAGCTGGGTACAAAAAAAGGACTTTCACCACATTGTCTTTCTGTCTTAAATGTTGAGAGTTCTACTGCTTGTGACCTAGTTTATACAGGTAACTCATAAGAAAAAATGTGTAGTTTATGAAAGAGAAAAAAACCTCTGCTTGAAGTCTTCTGTTGATTTTTGTTTCCCAAAATGCTCTAGAAGATGACTTGGAACTAAAATTGGTGCATCTTGTCACTGTTAGTGTATGTCTCTTGGGTCTTTGTAGTCCACATTCCTATATACTGGCATAACATGTCAGTTGAAGGTGCAGAAATAATAGCAGTTTATATGAATGGAAGGAATTTAACTGAAGCAGAAAAAACCCTGCTCTCATTTTAGTGATTGTGAAAAATAATTTTCCAGAAATTCAATGTTTGCTGAAAATAAACAGATAATAAAATATGGATCTTGTGCAACTTTTTTTAAAGTAGCTTTAATATAGAAAACTGTTAAAAAAACTGTCATATGAAATTTGTGAACGTCTTTATTTTGGGAGGGCTTCTGAACCCTTTGTAACCTTTGAACAGGCTGTTCTGTGACTGGTGACAACATGCCAAGTTGGGAATGAAATCATAGTAGGGTAGAGGAGCCCGGTGCATTCTGTATATAGGATACACTTTTGCTTGAGACTTCATACAGATTTTAGTTGAGAGTTGGGAGGATAGCACAGTGTGAGTGAGGAGTGATAATGTGAAAGATATCAGTGTTCCTGATTTTTCTGTGGAAGACATCCTCTGACCTGTGATACCTGCTCTGATATGCTGCTAGTTCCTTGCGTATGGGTAGATGTAAGACTTCCTTAACAACCAAAACTGTTACACAAAAGTAATGTGAGTAGCAGTTTGGAATTCTCACTGTGTGCATATTATTTAATAGGTGATTGTTGCTTTGGTGCAAAGTGGATTATAAGCTCCTACACTCAGTGCTTTAATGTAGGCTTTATTTATTACTTGTTTTTCTGTATTTGAAATATGGGTATTGAAATATGGTATCAGCTATATTATAGGCTGTATACTGAAAGTGTTTAAAGGTTTTCTGAGAGTTAGACAATGTATTAAATATTCTGTGCTAACTTCAAACTGTTAGCATGGAAAGCTTTTTGTGATTTTTTTTTCCTTTGACATCATTTATGAGACTTTTTGCTTTTTTTCTCTAATAGTCTCAGCCTGCTGTTAGTGAGGAATACAGTGAAGTTCCATGTGCTGTGAATCTTGTCTTAAGATTAAGGTAAGAGATCCTTCTATTTATTTAGCTGTATTATCTTGATCTTCCTCATTACCTTCATAGTATTAACATAAAATCAGTGCTGAAGTGTATAATCTTCCAGTAAGACCAGTATGAATAGTGTTTCTGTGACTAATTGCTGTCTTTTAATTGCTTACTGAAATAGTGCAAAATGAAAAGCAGAATATGAATGTCTCTTCAGGCTAAGTGTACCCTTCATTAAGTGTTTTCTTTCTTTCTTTTCCTTATAATACAGAATCACAGTGAGAAGTTTTTAATGACTTTCTTTCACACTTCACTAGTCAGCCTCTGACAGAAATAAGCCATAGCTGTATTACAAGTTGCCGACTCAGAATGGTTTTCACTGGCAAGTTTGATCAGCCACTGTGGAGAAGAAATGAGTATTTTAGAAAATGGATACAAATATGTTGTCTGACTTAAATTTTTACTTAGTTGAAATGAGTCAGATTACCTATAAAATCAATTTATAACTAAGATTTGAATTGTCTAGTTATGCAGTCTAGTTCCTGGATAAAACTATTTTTTCATAGGAAACTTTGATAGCTTTTTATGTGCGTGATAGCTTTTCAATGTTTTTTCTTAAAAAACTTGTTACCACTCACTTTAAAACTTGCTTACATCCAGTTTGTGTTGACAGGATATCCATGAGAGGTTATAAATGCCTAATTGCTACTATGGAGAAAAGTTAAATGTTGCAATTTTTTATGCTAACAAAAAGATAAGAAGTCAGAAATAATTAGAAAATTACAACCAGTATGTTAGAAACAAACAGCAGATTTATGCATAAACAAATAGCTTCAAAAATTGTTAGTGTCCTGATTCCAGCTGTTTGTAATCAGAAAAAAAACAATTACACAGAGTGAGTGCTAACTTTCAAAATCTATTTTCTTCCCCTTTTTTGGCTATTTCTCTAGTGACAGCTGCAAAAAAATTCCGTGGCTGCCAAAGGTTGTGTACAAAAGAGAGGATTAATAAATTTTATTGTGGGGATAGGAAAGATTTAGAGATTATTTGTAATAATTTTTGTTTTCCAATTTACATAACTGCCCAGTTATGCTATCAATATTCTTTTCATCTCTCTGCTGGCAGGTAGATGAAACCATTTACAAACAGATCAATTTGTACTGCTGTGGGGATGTACCAGTGAGGTGCATTGGGCATTGGGCATCTATAAATTATCATGAAACCCAGAGAGTGATTAGCTTCTTACCCAGTTACTTGCAGTGTTAGCATATTCAGAGGGCAAACATTTTAGACCTGCAAGTATAGTGAAACATCAGGGATTATGCTTTCAGTTTTCTGAAGCATTTAAGCCAGAAGAGAAGGAAGACTGATCCTGGGAGACTTGAGTTTCTAAGCTTTTACTTGCACAGTGAACTTCTGTTCTTTTTACCTATCCTCTAATGCATGGCTGGAAAAAATTCCCTCTCCCTACCTTCTCTAAAAGCAGGTCTCTAGTAACAAGATTAATATCTCAGCAAGGTACCTTTGGTAGCACTTGAGTTGTGCTTCCTGTTCACTGTTGACCCTCTTCACTGTTGAGACCTTTTCATGGAAGTTGATGCAAACATTTGGAGCTTTTTAAGCAGAAACAACTTAGTATGAGGCTTGGGAGTGGGAACCATAAGGTTTAAAGAGTGGTGCCTGGGGATTTGGAATGGGGCAAAGGGTAAGGAGATGGGCAGCTTTACAAAGGAGTAAGAGGTGGGGGGGGGGGTGAGCATGAAGAAAGTGCTCCTCTGCTTTGCTCTTTTTTCCTCTTCTGCAGTGAGGCTACACTATGATAACCCATCACATTTTAGATGATAGCTTGCATATTTTTTTCCCAGCAGTATGTTCCAGTACAAGGTTAATAGTACCCATAAAAATGAAAAAGTTACTTTAATGAAGGAGGAATTCTGGCAGAAGAATCAATGGATTTAAGTAATTCTTTACCTGGATGGTCAGGTTCTATTACTTTTTTTCCAGTCAGAGCAGGGTTGGACTCATTTAGTAATTCATTAGAGTTTGCTAAACTAACACCATAGTGAATGCCTTGTTGTGGATCAGAAGCACAACTCACAGTCTGAAATAATCTTTAAAGAATCCCACGGTACTCTTTATACAAGTGGTGGTATTTAACTCCCCTTACTCAAGTTGAAAACCATCCAGACTAACTGATTTATTTGTCCTTAACTTGTATTTAATACCTTTCTTTTTCATAGTTTTCTCAGTGTGAACTAACTTGTCAAAAAATTCTCTACTGTCAGGGTTGCTTCATTGGCTGGAGACAGCAATTTCCGATTTATTTTCTCTTTTGTAGTTTTGTGTCTTGGAGTACATTGCCCCAAAAGGGGAATTAGCAGCAGTCTCTTTTAGGTAATTCTATGCAAAGGTCTTGAAAGGCTCTAATATTAAATGCTTAATAGGGGCCATTGGTGTTTTAAAGCTCAGGTGTAGTTAACATGCTGTGCTTGAATGTTGCAGTGAACTGAAAATACTGGTTCTCACTGGCTGGATCTGTTGCCACAGTGTGTAACTCTGACCCAGCCTGAGCAATTGTCACTTTGAAATGCTGATGCTTCTGTATCCTCACCATCAAGAGGAAGTGGTATTTGAGAGTAGGGAGGAATGAAATCTTTAATCCAAATTTTTTCCAGTAAGGCTGTGAACACCATGTGTCTCAGCAGCGGACTCTGGCAGGAACTCTGCAAAGAGGGGCTGAAGACAATTGTCCGTGATTTAGTCTTCCAACAGGACTGTTCACAGCACCAGGGAAAGGCAGTGGGGAGGAGTTACCCCCCTGGATTTGAAATTTCCAATTTAACCACCAAGCTGTTGCAGTTAGAGATTTAGGAAGATCTGTTTGAGGGTTTGACTACTTGAATTAATAACAAAGATATTTCATGTTAAAGTAGGAGACTTGTTAATGGTTAATAGTTAAGAATTGCAAATTATCTGAAGCAATCTAAGATGGTTAAATTAGCTCCTATGACAGGAAGATAATTTATTGACAGTAATTTGGAATGTCTCAGGACTAATTCAATACTGCACACTAGATGAATTAAGCCTATGGAAAAATAAAAGGGGCAAGTGAAAATATTTTACTGGCAAGTGGGATATTTGTTATTGCATATCTTATTTTAAATAAAATGTAGAGAAAATGCTGAGGCAGAATTGCCTGTAATGTCACTCTATTATTTACATGTAAATGTTTGTGTGTATATATAATGGAAAAACATTTCTTCTGCTGATGTAGCTGGAAACTGTGGCATTTGATGAGTTCTGAGAAATAAACCTTCTGGGGATCTGGAGAGGCACAAGTCCAAGGAGTAGCTGATAGCAGGTAGTTGCCTGTTCAGTGCTGCAGCAGCAGAGTTGTTAGGACTTGAGTCAAATGTGATTTCCTGTGAGTACCAGAACACAGATGATGAGGTATCACTCACTAGTCTGAGCACGAGCTGAAGTGCTGATCTTCCTGCTTTTAGGTTGGCCTGTTTTTTTGGCCTCTTTCTTACACAATTAATTACATGTAAAGTCATAAGAAAAATGTTCTTGGCTGGAGGTACCTAGTAGAGCTACTCCTGTGTTGGTTAATACCTAAGTTGGAAGCTTGCATTTATAGGAATAAAACCCCAAGAAGTATGAAGAAGCAAATCGCAAAATCTGTTCTGGGTAGGGGTGGAATGAGTTTGATAATTGGCTTAGTACCATAAATAAAAGTTCTCAATTCTCATTCTGTTTAAAATATTTTTATAGATTTGTTTTGATATGTTAAGGAAAAACTTCCATCATTTCAATCTCTGTTGTAAGGAGTAGGGCTGGTATATGTCATTCCCCAGTAATATTTATATTTATATTATTCATATTTATATTTATCAACATTTTTGCTATTCAAGTGGCTTCTGCTGTCAAGTGTATTTAATGACTAAATCCACAAGCACACTCCCAGCTGTGGAGTAGATTTACAGCTGTAAAGTAACAGAACTTCTGTATGGCCTGGGAATTGATCCAGTTACAAACATAAACAAAACCATTTGTATGATTCTTGAAATAAATATACCTGTGATTACAGCATTGAGCTTTATTTTGCTGCCACCTCTAATGGTTTGTCCTGGGAATCAGGGAGGTGTGGGGATGTGGCTACTGAACTGAATTTTATTTTCACAGCATGGAGATTTCATTTAAATACCCTGTATAAGCATGATTAAATCATGGCTGAAATCAGTGAGCAGGAACCCTTGATTAAACTATTGATTTTAATACTGCTTTTTCTTTTTACATCTATTATTTCCTTCAAAGCTTGCTCTTTAAAAATGGTAAATTATGTATTTCTTATTCACTACTTCAGGATATTTTTATGCCTTGCTTTATTTTTATTGAAAATAAATTAAAAATTGAAAAATTTACTTTAATTATGACATAGATAATCCTGTATGCAATTGCTACATCATCACTCGCTTTTAGAGAAATGGTATATTTTTTAATCAAAACAATGTAAAAATTATAATTATTGAATCAAGGAATCAATTTATTTATTCTGCATATTAAATTTAGGTTATCAAGAAGATTTGCATGTCTAAATATTTAGATGGAAAGGAATTAGGCTTTTAACCTGCACAGCTGAGGTTTTAAATTGTGCAGGCAATTGCATTTGGGGATATTGCTGATACTGAAAATTTAAAATCACTAGAGCTATTTTATTCCATTCTGCCTTTTTTTGGTACTATTTACAAAAGAAAAAAAAGGAGGAGAAATAAAAAAAACATGATACCTAAGTACCACTCCCAACCTTCTTTATGTTAAAGGAAACAATTTAAAGCTTGAATCGATCTCAGTGTTAGAAGTCATTTTATTTGCATTATTAATGGCATGTACATTACTTGTCAATTGTAATAGGGTTGCATTTTGATAGTTCAAAATTCAATTCTCATTAGATATTTTTCTAATACTTTAAAAAATATTTCTTTTACCTTGAGAGACCTCTTCCATCCTCATCCATCTCCTCCACAGATGCCTGTGAATGTGGTAATGTAGTACATTGGGCAAGGCTGAAACCTTTTGAAATAATTTTGTCTGTTCCCACTTACTGGTGTGGTTCTCTCTCTTTCCACTGCTAGGAATATTCTGGGATGTATTTGGTCACTGTAAAACAGCCAGGTTTTGGTTGGTTGGTTTTTGGCTTCTGATATATTTGAGGAGGAGACAAAATTTTAACTGAGCTAATTTTTATTTATTTTGTTTTGCCCCACATTTGTCATTGCTCTAGTGGGGCTAGTGAATGGCCATAAGAGGTGCACACTTTTCACAAATGTGACAAAAACTTAACATAGGAGCAGATTTTGCTGGTGAAGCTGATTCACTGTAGAGAGAAAGTTTAGCAGGATAAACAGATGAAATCTTTGAAGATTTTAAAACAAAGCTTAGACTTTGTTTCCATATTTCCCACTCTTTTTGATAAGCTAGTCAGGATCCATGACTTTTAGATGGATGATATGCAGATTTTTCTGGTGGCTCTGGTGTCTTTCTGGTTTACCGAAAAGTCTCCTTTTGTTTGACAGTAATATACTGACAGGTGATCAGGACTGTAAAACTCTGAGCCAGTGGTATTAAAAGGATGCACACGTCCATGGAGTTTTTGATTCAACATGTTTAAAACTTTCTTTGATTTAGATAAAGTCAAATGTTTCTCTGTGCCTTCTTCTCAAAGCCTGTTTTGTGGACTGGGGAATTACAAGGTTCTATTAAAAAACTCCATATACCTGTAGAACTTGTTGTAAGTCTTTTGTCTTGATTTCATAAATAAAATCACTTTTCCAGAGCTCTATTCTCAAACACCCCCAGCCTTCTGGCAATGATTGGCCTTTCACGCTTTCTGATTTAAGGAACTGAAATTTTGCTTCAAGCATTGTGGCTATTTTTCAACGCTGTACTTGAAGAATTTGTCACTGGAATAACAGGTTATAATCCCTCTTCTTGTGCACCAGGCATGCAGAAGCATACAAAGCAAGGCTTTGTGTGCTTAATCTCTTAAGTTGCTCTGGTATTTCTTACCAGGCAGGCAGATGGTGTGTCATTTCAGTCATGCAGCTAATACAGGTTTGACTTCCTTAAAGTGTGCACTGATGAATAATATTTGGTATCAAGACATACAGAGATCTTTCAGAGATCAGAGTGGATAAGTTAAATTATAGGCAAATCCAGAAAGGCAACTCTAACTGCAGTGCACTGTAATGTTTAACAAAGTGATCAAGTTATGTGCATATTTTCCTCTCTGTTACTGAAAATGGTCTCTGAATACTTCCAGGAGGTTTTTTAACATTACTGATGTTCTCTGTACTTAATTCCAGTTCTTTCTAGGAAAAACTCTGGTTTAGATCACTTCTGGTTTCTACCAAACATTAAGGTTTTACCACATTAATGAATTCTAAGTATAATTCTGTATGCCCTTCCTTGTATTTCAAGTACTTGTTAAAAACTGGTGCTTTTCAGAAGTTAAATCTTTACCACTGGTCTTAAAAAAACCTAATGTACTACTTCAGAGTAATTTCAAGGAAAAAACTTATGATCAATATTGCCATCTCTGCTGCAAAAAACCTGATAGCTCTTTGCCAAAGTTATTCCACTGCTAATGTATGAAAGCAGGTAGGAAGTGTGAACTTCAGAAAAGATGATGCAAGTGAATACTGCTTTTCACTGTCTGTGCAGTGAAATGAGTCACTGATAGCTGAGGCAAAAAATATTGTTTCAGAATTTGCTGCTTGACTTAGCTGGAAATGAGCATAGCAAGTCAAAAAACTGAAGGGCTTTTAATGTTCTGATTTAGCTTTTGGCATCAGCAACTGCAGAAAGAGAGAAGCAGCATATTTGGATATATCTATATTTAAAATGTCTCTAGTTCTAACACTTCTTTGTCATAATATATAGATTTGGGGCTGTAAACCAGTGGATTGAGAGAAAGGACTTAATGTATATATGTCACTTCTAAAATGTATCCATTTTCTTGTGTTTCTTCTGTCACACATTTTCTAAGTTTCATAGCCCATCAATTTCTACTAGACTGAAAGCACTGAAGTTTCTTTTGAGTCTTAAGCAATTTGGACCTATCAGCTATGGATAGAAGTCTTGTAAAGACCTCTCCTTAGGGAGACACTATCAGCTGCCCTGGAGCCTTGGGCAGTGTTCCTAGCTGATCTGATTGTGACCATAACAATTCCCTTGCTGGCTGATTTTCTTTAATGTGCACTTGCCTTTTCTGCATGGTAAGTGGCATAGAGACAGTAGATCTTTAACAGGTAACTGCTGCTGTTTCATTCCAACAGCTTAACAGCCAAATGACAGTGTTTCATTTTGGCACTGACTGTTCTCCACTCTTGAAAGCATCATTTGGCTGTGCTTTGCTGTTTGTATTGCTGCTACTTCTTGATGTGTACTGATTAACAAGTGTTTGCATGATCTGAGGCATCTGCTCTTTACCCAAGATCATGTGATGATTAAATAGTAGTGGCATTTTTTGTGTATTAAACTGTTGAGTCCTATAACTTGTTTGTGAAACATCATATACTAAACGTATTTCCTTCTTCCAGTAATATATATAGAGGGAACTAGGTTGTAATCTCATGGAGTTTTTCCAGAACCACTGAAGTAAATGGTAAGGTTTTTATGACCTACAAATAGCTGTTTACTTTGGGACCACATTTTATTAATATAGAGTGATTTTAGTCCCATTATTCTTGGTGGCAATCTGGAAGCAGAAGAGAATTCGAATATCTCTTTTGCTGTTACAAAAAGTAAGCAGCAATGCCTTTTCATTTCATTTAGAATTGACCTGAAGTAATTAAAACTAAGTTGAGAAGAACCATCTCTACAGTAATTTGTAATGGAGGAGCCTGGGTATTGATTAGTGAATGACAGCTGAGCATGAGAATGTTAGAAAGAAAGGGGTTTACATAAGCATGTGGTGAATCCTCAGGAGGCTAATGCTTCTTTACAAATGCTCTGTTCTCTTGTGTTTATATGATCCCACAGGAGCCTTTGAGTTCTGATCCACAAAATTACATTAATAAACAGACTTCCTCTTATTCCTGCTTTGGTTCATTTGTGTGCATAGTATCATGACTTCAGAAGTCAAGAAAATGGGGGCAGGAGAAGGAAAAAAGGGATCTGTGATTTCTGTTGAGGTGGGAGAGGATTCTCACTTGCTATGCCCTAGATTAATAGCTAAGTTCCACAACTGAAGCATAAGAAAATTGTAAGGCAGGGAACATAGATGTATAAACCTCAAATATGGGATGAATGAATATGTTTACTTGTTTATTCCAAGATTTTATTCCCTCATCCTCTTCATAATATTGAAAGTAAAATGCCAGTTTGTATTTCACTATTGTGTGTATATTAACTATGTTCTTGTAAATAAAGTTGAAATAAAGTTTTAATCAAAACTGAGAGATAAGAAACCAGTACTACAGATTATCAGTACAGGTATTTGATACTTTAAATTCTTCTGTTAGTATAAAATACAACACCTGTGAAATAAGCTAACAGTTTGAAAACAAGGCTACACAGGCTACATGGGGAACTGTGTTTATCTTGTGCTTTCTGCCTTAAGCACATGATAGAGAAAAATGGGTGACATGTTACTGAGAGAAGGCAGACGACCTTTTGAAATTTGAGTGACATTTGGTGAAGCCAAACATTTATCTCTCCAGCATTTTTTCCAACAAGAAAAAAAATGCAAGTAAAGTTTCTTTTAAACAAACCTGCAAACCCCACTCTTCTGTGCTTTTTTCCCCCCAATATATTTCTTGCATTATATGCACTAAGATCTTGCCCCAGAGATGTGAAATGAAAATTGGATGAGTACAGCTCTAGGATGTACAATCCACCTATCACCCTGATCAGTCCACTTAATTTTGATGTGAACTTCTGTATTCTCTGCACTCTAAATGAACAAGTCATTTGAATCCTTCTGTGGTTTTAATTACAGTAACAACTGCACCGAGGTAGTGCAGATGCCAGACTGCTCGCCCTTGCTTCTTAGGCTATGCTGTCTTGTTTTTTCCAATCTAACTTTGCTTCCATGGTAGTTTCAATGCAGTTCAAATTTTAGATGGAACATCTGTAGGACTGAAATTTTGTACAAGTGAGATAATTTTTTTGGGGTGTGTTTTTTGTTAAAGCACTCTGGCTTAGACTTGGCCAGTGTCATTAGTCCCTGATGGTGGGGGAGCTTCTGTCCTGGTGGGAATAGGACTTATTAGGAATATGAGGAGAGCAAAAGCTGACTGGTGAAGGGTGCCATGTGGCACCATTGCTTTTCATAATAAAGTTTCTACAGTTTTGGTTAAAGATGAGCTTATTTCTGGTTCTAGAAAAGAATACATATTCTGCATTCTGCTGTTGTCTCTTCCGGTCATGAGTCAGCTGTGGTGGTTACCATTCTGTCAGTACCTGCACTCTTGGACGCTCAGCTCCCTACATCATCCTTTAGAAGCCACATCTGATGACTGAGTAGCTGAAATCTGAAAATTAGGCAAGCAGTACAGAGACAAAATGTGGATGTTCTTACACACATGCACATGCATTTCTTTTGACTTACTTTGAGAATTTTTTTCTTACATTGGGAAGGAAGAATGTACAGTTACTTAGCTATGGTAGGATGCATCTCAACCAGGAATACAGACTTCCCCTGAGGGCTGTATGGAAGATGCTGAAGCTTATGTGAAATAGAAGCTGATGTTTTAGATAACTCTGCATAAGAAATTATGGATAAATTTGCGAGTGTAAAAATGGTGGGGAAAATGAAAGAAAATCTACTGCTTGATACATAATCAAAGTATGCCAGCATGATTTGTTCCTAAAGTTTAATTTCCAACACATCTCATTTTCTTGAATTGCACTTACATGACAGACATTCTTCTTTTAAGGACAAAAGAAATAATGACATTTATGTCTCTAATTTACAGTTGTATCATTACACAAACAATTTTCTATTTTAATTCAACAACGCACATCTTTTGTCAATCATGTGGAACAGAGATAATTGACTGTAGCAGGAATTATGCTATCATTAGGTAATTATTTGAAGGCTTTATATTTAAATGCAAATGCCTGAAATCTCTCTCGTGTCTTATGATTTTGTCAGTAAAACCATGTCAATCTGAACAGCTGCATAATTTGTTTATTCTCTAATCCTGATTTTGGTCAATATTAGTATTGTTTTGCAAATAACTTCCTTCAAAACAGAATATCTTTCTTTTATATCCTAATGACAGGATTGCCGAAGTTTGTAGGTGAGGGGCTAAGTGGGTGGCCCTTGTGCTTTTTCTACTTCCTTGGGGAAGCATTATTCCCTTGAAAATCAGATCTAGCAATCTTGGTGTGCACATCAAGTGGTTCTGATGAAAACAAAAATATAATGAAGGTTGCAGAATGTGCTTTCACAAAGTCTGAAGTTCTAGATTCTGAAATTACTTTGCCAGAAAGATGGCTGCCAAAATGCCTTAGCATGGTGTGCTTTGGTATCCCTTATTCAAAACACTTGGAATTTTTCCTGTTGGAGGTGAGTGCGTAATGAAAATCAACTTGCAGTGAATTAAAATGAACAAAAGTGCTTAAATTTTACTACTTTTAAAAAGAGATGAGCTGCAGGCTGGTTTGATCCATGATAATCAAGGTATATTAGTCTGTAATGGCACAGAGCTAGAAGCAAATAAGAGGTATTATAAGAGATGGTAAAAAGGTCTGAGTTGGCATTTTAAAAAAGAAAAACTTTGTCACAAATGCATTTGAGAAAATAGGAACCATTAAGAAATGATGAAGAAGATAAAATTATTAATGACAAAGATACTAAGTGGCTTTCTTCCAATCCTATTTCTATATAGCAGAAGTAAAGTCTGTATGCTGCTGCATGATGAGAGTGTAATGGATGTAAGTAAAAAAAGGAATAAATGAAACACTGCTTGGAAACTCTGCCTACAAATAAATCAACAAATCCAAACAGTTATCAGCAAGGGAACTAGCAAACTAATTTGCAGTTAGAGTTGTATAGTTACAGTGACATTAACTACAACCAGAGAAGTGTCTAAAGGCTGGAAAAGAGCATGAGGGGCTTTTAGGGGAGAACTGAAGTGCATCTTCTATTTGGTGGATTATATAATGGAATACATAATTTATGGAAATCAATAATTGTCTGGAAGGTAATGGAACAACGAGCAAAAGCACTTACAGGCTTCTAGCAAATTAATCTTGCATAACTTCCATTGTTTTGCTTTCCTGAATAGTTGTATACCATTACAGAGAAAGCAGCAGGGTCCTAAGTTCAAAATAGTTCAGAGTGTAACAATTCTCAATAGCAAAGTTGGATTGCTGAATACATACCAACCTTCAGTGAATTTTCACCTTGACAAAAATAAACTGATTTGACTCCTTAACTTTTTATTTGGGATATTTTGGAACTTGGAAACAAAGTAAAATACACCCCATGTGCATTTTGCTGGAGGAAAGAGTCTGTATCAGAAGCAGCTGGTCTTTCACACAGCTGTGAAAAGCTGGTAATTTTCATGAGAGTTCATAATTACTTGGTGCCTTTTTATGTGGTAGATGTTATGTTTATGGGAGGTCTGTGGAAAGATATAATTGGAGAACCTAATGTATTAGGTTTCTTGGTCATGGAATCAGAATGGTTTGGGATGAAAGGGACCTAAAAGATCATCTAGTTCCTTACTTCTGGTTTACCTCTGCAAAGGTGTGAAAGTTTCTATTTGGTTGATTTGTTTCTTCCAAAGTGTGGGCAGGAAATGAGCATTTGAGTTACATCACACATTCCATCAGAACATTTCTTATTTAAGAATAATGCTAAATTTCTGTGCATTTTCCCTTTTTTTTGGAAAGAACTTTTTGTCAAAAGGGAACTTGGAGATGGGTCTTAAGCTGATGTTTTTTTTAATTTTGTTGTTGTTGTTATTGTTGTTTGTTTTAGCATCCACGTTTTTGTAGGAGACAAAGAAAGGCAGAAAAGCTGAGGTTCATACTAATTCTCTGTTGAATAAAAATAGATAGTGTAATATTCCATATAATGGCAGCAGACTTCTACAGCAGAAGTAAATGAGCCTTGTAAATCTGTACCTGGCTAGCTTCATTAACCATAGCTTTGTGTTAGTGATCTTAAACTCCTATAGTTCTTTATTTAGAGTAGAAATTTGGGAACCTGAAACTCCTTCAGCTTTGAAGCATTTTGTTGATCCAGTAAATGAGTACTTTTCATTTTAAGCACTGCATGTGGCATACTCATTTTTTAGGGTTTGCTATCTTGCTGTTGTGTGTGTTGCCAATCATTTGTATTTCTGCATGTTGCTGGTTTTGGCTCTGTAATATTCTTAGAAGTATTTAGCATGCAATAATAGATGTAAGTCACAGCTGAATATGCCTGCCTATTGGATTTAGTTTTCCCACAGCAAGACTTCATGGCCTGGTATGCTGAAATACGAGCTTGCATACAGTTTCCTTGCTGAGGAGAATAAGGAACTGCAGAACACATTCTGTTGGTATTAGTATTTCAGGTGGATTGAGCTACAGCAATTAGGTTCCTCCCTGTGCTCAGTTGACTTGTCATTTCCAAAAATGAGATGGCTGACTGTTTTGCAGAGGCTAATGTTTTGTTGATGGAAGAAATTATTAACTAAACCTGAAGCTGTAAACATGCATGAGATGGAGGTTTGGGGCACAGTATAAGGCTGTAAAGGAATTATTTGACATTGCTATTAATTCCCTTATGACTGATTCACATACACTGAACTGGGTAAAACACTCTTTGTGGCAAGCAGGAAGACAGGAAACCTTGGGATTTAATGTTTTACTGCTCATTTTATGTATAGGTGGAACCTCACTGCTGATACAAGGATGGTCAGTGAAAGAATTTTTTAATTTTGAGTAAACTATTTACCCTTTTATAAACACTGTGCATCACCACTACTTTTCAGCATGTGACAGTTGCTGGATACTTTGTCTCTTAAAGGTCTTTGTATAAATGTGACCTCAAACGGGGAGCTTTAAGTCCAAGTGAATCTTCTGTTGTTCTTGGAGGATAAGGTATCCGACCCAAACTGTGTTGAACTATTAGAGTCAGTATAGCAGAGCATCTTTTGAAAATGAAAAGGAAAATATTTATCGGAGGACTTTATTTTATCCTTTATGTTACTGACTGCATTTTCAACTGAAGCATATTTTTCTGCTAGTTTTCCCAAAATACTGCCATGAAAATGCAGTGGAGTCTTTCCAGTCTGGGTGCTTTGGGAGAGCAGTATTTTCAAGGAAATACAAGCTACAAAAATGTGGTTGTGCCAGAGGTATTCTTGGGTGTAGGAACTGAATAGTTGTTCTGTTCTTCATTACATTTTAATGTATGCACTGTTTTTCAGGAACTCCAGGAAAGAACTTAATGACATACGGTTTGAGTTTACTCCAGGCAGAGGTAAGGCTCCTGCAACTGAATTATTCTCTTACTGCTTAAAAAGGCATTTCAGAAATGGATTACTGCTTATGGTTAATGCAGACTGCCTCTCTGGAATGCTTCCTACTGTGCAGAGCTTTATATTGAACCTCAGTTGAGTAAGAATTGCAAATCTATGTAAATTATAGTGGCAAGGTTGCATAATATATATATTAGAAGACTTTATTCACAGCATACTTTTATCAATTTCACGTCTTATTGAAATGATCTATATGATATGTAAGATCTTGCCTAGCAATATTTCTATTTTCACATTTGGAATACATCGTAGAAAATAGAATATAGTAGCCATAAAAGTGTATGTGGTGATGGCAGTAATATTAAAGTTTCTTTCCCTTTTATAATAAAAGAAGGTCTATTAATGAGTATAAAGTGTATGCCATTTTTCAAATGCTGTCTTCAGCTGAAAGTTGAGCTGTATCTCTCTCTTTGGTATTATCACCAGAAAGAAATTCTGGTATTGAAACTTTAAACTGTACTGCATACTTATAGAACTGTAGGCTTTCCAGTGCTAAGAGCTGTGAGAACTTGCACAGTTGCCTCTGTTTGAAGAAAACCAAGTATTATTGGGATGAAATGCACAGAAGGCTAATATTTTGAGTAAGAAGGTATCATCCTTGTTAAACTGCAACCCTTTGAACCATGAACCTATTTTATATTCCTTAGAAGTCAGCATTCACTTTATTTAGAGTAGCCTTCAAAGAGCATTCACCTAAAAATAAATCCAGATTGGAAGAGGTGTCTCTTTCACAGTAAATCATAGTATCTTTCATGTGCAGTATTTCTGTGCATGGATATATTCTGTGTTGTCTCACTGCTTTTCTCGTTGATTTGGGCAATGACTGAAAACAAAAGAGGTCTGTTACTTAATTGGGCAGAGAACATCTCAGTTTGCCAAAAGAATTACTTGGGGAGCACTTAAGCCATTTGAGGATTCCTGCTTGGTCAAAAATAAAGAGGATAGACCAGGACTTTTTTAATGGTCAGTCACTGAGGCAGCCAGAAGGCAGCTGTGCTTCTCATCTCCAGAAACTGCAGCTGGCTCAGCTACCTTGCTTTTCACCTGTTTGTGGTTCTGGAGGAAATGATAAAACTTTGTGTAACTGCCTCAAAGCATGAGCTCCATTAGGGTGATTGGTGTTGGGGCCACATTACACTTGAGATTTAGCTAGAATTTAAGCTTGTTCCTGCTGTTCCTGCCTACTTACATCTAAGCCTTCTAAGGTCTTTATCCAGGGCAATACTAGTCACAGGGACCTAGGAGTTAACCCAGTCAGGTACACCAGTTAATAGAAAATCCATCTAAAGCTTTGAATTTTCTGAGTCACAATACTTAAAAGCTATTTAAAACCTGGGTCTCACAATAATGACTGTTCATCTAAGTCCTTTACCCCACTTGTAACAAACAAGAAAGCCTATTCACCATGTCTCTGTCTAGATATGCAGAACAATGGAGGGCATAAAGAAAAGAGTGCAAACCGCACTAAAGGTTTGTTTATTTTCTTGGTTGTGAAGATACTGAACTTGTAAAATGAGGATGTAGTTAGGTAACAGAGGAGAAATGCTGGTGGCCAGGAGAGGTCTACAGGGGGTTTGCAATGAATCAAGTCATTACCTTATGTGATTTGCTGTGCAGAGGCTGATAAGATAATTATCTTTTTTCTTCCTAATTAAAGATAATTCTGAATTCAATCCTGCCTCCATGTGTTTTGGAACTAAAATATATTTTTGTTAAATTGCTTTGGATGACTGGTATTTTTTGTTATTTTTGTGGACTCTTACACATATTCCTTTCACCTTTTGGACAGACACAGCAGATGGCGTTTCTCAGGAGCTGTTCTCTGCAGGCCTGGTTGATGGCCATGATGTAGTTATAGGTAAATTACATTTTTGTTCGCAATTATGCTCTTGTGACAAGTTTGTGTTAAATGGATGTGAAAAAATGTTTTCTCTGATGCTGATTTTCAGAAAATCTTTTTTGTCCTAATTTTGCTTTCATGTATGCATAGTTCAATCAAGAAGGCAGTTTTGATACCAGTCCAAGGATTGCTTTTGGAAGTCAGATCACTTCGGTGGTTTGAGAGGGATGATATAATATAGTTCTCCTGAAGGATTATTGACAATTCTATGGTTGAGAATTTTTGTGATAACTTCATTTTTTTGTTAAACAATAAAATGATTTGTTGAATATTTGCAGTGTGCTTTGGCAGCTCTTAAGTTAGTAAGTCTTCTGTTCGGGTTCATAGAAGGAGGAGCAAGACAGTGTTCAGGACCTGTGGAAATTGCATCTAGTGGTGTTATTTCTGTGGTAAAAAAAAAAAGGTAATCAGAAATGATTTCTGATGGCTGCAAGATGCTTCTTTATTTTTCTATTCCATGCTTAGTATTGCTTTAATTTAATTTTTTTTCTTTTACTTGAAATCCAGTGCCTTATAAAGAGGATTAATTTGGAAGTGCTTATTTCTCTGCATCTTCTTCCTTTCTTGTGGATGCTCAAGACCAGTAGATGTATAATCAGCAAAATCAGAGGGAGATAGTATATGCTGGATTAGGGAGAACTGAATTGAGGAATACAACCAAGTCAATTTTTGTGTTGTGGTCAAAAAAATTCTTATCAGTAGGTTAAGATTTCCTTACCAAACTCCTCAGAGTGTTTTACAACTCCAGAAGTTCATTTGTAGTTAAACTCCTCCTGAGAGAAGCCAGTACTTTTTGCATTTGGATGATCAGAATACAGATTAATTCTAGCTGATCCAAAAGTCCTATCTGATCTTTCACCTTTATTTCTAAAGAAAAAGTATTTTAGGGAGGCTTGCAGATGGTACAAGCTGTAGGCACTCTTAAAGTGGCATGGTTATTTTAAGGGTTCAGGAAGAGGGATTGCTTGGCCTTGGTTTATTGTCATTTAAACATCCAGTATGAAAAATGTCATTA
Organism: Toxostoma redivivum; assembly: GCA_013397375.1. Taxonomy (NCBI): domain Eukaryota; kingdom Metazoa; phylum Chordata; class Aves; order Passeriformes; family Mimidae; genus Toxostoma; species Toxostoma redivivum. The sequence continues at coordinate 329,187 of VXBI01007280.1, forward strand.
GCATACTGCTGATAATATTTTTGGTAGAATTTTCATTTAGAAAAAGACATTTTTTCTGGCTAATAAAAGAATTGTTATTTGTTGGCTATTCCACCTGCCTAGGCAATCAGGTGGCACTCTGAGTCACAGCTGGTGATGCTGCAGTGCAAGTCCTGCTGGGACCCAGTGAGAAATCTTTTCCCTTCTTCATTTTCCCTGTGCTGCAAAATTCTCTTTCAGTGCAAAATGTCAGTACTTCTGTGAAAATGGCAGCATGAATGGGATTTGTTATCATTCTGCAAGAGGCATGATGGAGGAAAGGCAAATGAAAGTAGATGTCCTTCATGTGACAAATTCCTATCCCATAGTGATACCACTTTGGTCCTTGAAGAAGCACAAATAGTTAAAGATTTTCCCTAGCAGGCTTGGTTAGAGACACTGTCTAACCAAGCCTGCTAGGGAAAATCTTTACACTGTCTAGTTAGTGATCAAAGTTTACTTCTTTGCTTAGTCCCTGTTTTGAATTGCATCAGACTTTGATTTTTAGGATTATGGTGGTTCCTTCTGTATTTTCATGTTTTATCTTTTATTGTGGTATTAAAAAATTTAAGGAAATAAAATTTCTTGTATATAATGAAATGAATTAAATTACATTCAAATTAATTAATTTATTTTTAGTTTATATTAATATTTATTTATTTATATGGTGGAATTTTTTTTTTTGTTATATAACTTACCTCAAGCTCCACACGCACAAATTCTTGAGTGAATTTGTATTATAATCTTGTCTCTGCTTCATCTGTGAAGTTTTCAGATATGTTTGGACATCGTTACCTTCCTAGATAAAGACTTCAGATTTCATATTTTACTGAAAGAGGAGTTCTGCAAAATGCAATTTTGCTTTAAGTAAAAAATTAAATTTACACTTTGTTAGAGTATTTCACTTTTACAGTGCAATCTTAAGAAGCATTTCAGTTAAAGCCAGAGGTCATATAAGAGAGCAGGTGGTGCTTAAAATGTAAATCTGCTTACAAAACTAATTTTCTGTTTAAAATTATGTTAGCACCTTGTTCACTCAAAAGGTTTAAAATCTTTTTATATAGAAGAAGGGAATAGTATAGAAGAGCTTGGTTAACCTTCTTCACCAGAACTGATTCCATTAGTTTCCAGATTGAAAGCAGGTGATAAATTACCTTTCATTTTTTAGCTGAAGCAGGCAGAAATTCAGCCTCTGTAACCTGAATGAAAACAAGGTTCTGAGATAGTCTCATGAAAGTTGTTCCTGTAGATACTTTTCATGGATGTTGAAACATGTAGAGACTTGGAAAAAAGAAGAAGGTGAAAATACTTGGTTTGTTTTGAACTCAACAATTTGTTGGCATAATGGCTGATCCTCTGAAAAGACATTTAAATAGGAGTCAGTAAAAGCTGTTGTGGAAAGTATGGCCATGACATGTGTGAGCTGAAGTTGTTAGTGTATAGAATTTACCAGCTGACACATTAAGTTCCATAGAATTTGCTTCTAAATGTCAACACGCTTCACCTTTTGAGTCTTGCTCGATTTGCTTCACTTAACACAGGCTTCCCAGGAAGGTTTAATTTCTGATGTACATTAAGTTCTGCATCTGCAGCTGTTCTGCAGAAAAGGAGAAATCCCACCTTGCATGTTTGGTTTTGGCTCTGATTGGCTGATTTCTTTTCCTTTAGCATTGTTTCACATTGTTTCCCTAGATCACGGGAATTGGCACAGAGAATTTGTTTAAAAGCAAACTAGAGTTCATGTTTCCAGAGGGGAATGAGCCTTGGAGCCAGTGGTATCTTGCTGATGAGGTATATTTATGCAATACTGAAATATCTATGTTAGATCTGGAATATTTTCAAAATTCCTTTTGAGATCATGTGTCTCTGTATGCAATACATGTATATTGGCTGGTAAATGTTCATCAGGTAATGTTTCATTATATTTTTGATACCATAAGGGAAACTCAAATCATATCAACAGTCAATTCTGTTGAAAATCACGTAGTTGCAGTCTATTCCACTAGAATATACAATGTGCATATAATTACAATGAAGCCTGAGACTACAGTTAATTTTCTGGAGTCCTTGCTTAAGTTTCTGAACCTGAAGGTGTATTTATATTTATTAAATTGCAGTATATACATAACCACCACCCTCTTCCCTTCCTGAATACTTCTTAAATAAAAGCCTTGATGTCCATGCCATCAAGGAATGTGCAGTTGTCCTCTACTATATTAATGTACCTTTTTAAAGATGTTTTTGTCAAAAAAGTATCTCTGAAAACGTTGAGCATCATGGAAGATACACCTTCACTTTTAAATACATGTGACATAAACTACTGCTGAAAATCTTTGATGTTGGAGATATCCACTTAGTAACCAAAGGAAAAGCTTTTAGTAAGTTAAATAAAAAACTTCCTGCTGAAAGGCCTAATATGTTTAGAAGAACCACCTGAAAACCCAACAGATTGTATTTGTAATGAGGTCATATTTTGAAAGTAGCAAGCTTTTTCATCAGCATCTTGAATATTTTCTTAGAAATGTGAATACAATAGATGCCATAATAGTTTGATACAATTACTTTGGTAAGTAAACAGTACTTAAATTGGCATCTACAAAGCATGGGCTGGATGAGTTCAGAGAACATGTATCTGACCAAATCCAGAATAACATTATTTCAACGGTTGTTAAACAGTAAGTAATATATATATATATAACATAGTATATCAATAATATATAGTTACCAATTAATCACAGTATTAAAGCATTTGAAATTGAAACAGCTGACTGTCTTACAGTATGATGTCTGCTGATGTTGAAGGTACTTTAATACTAAAATGGAATGGTGAAAAAGCACCAGTTTTTTAGTACACTTAGCTTATGGTGGCACTGATAATCCACATTCCTAGAAAAGCCATGGACTTACACAGTAATTATCCTTTTGCTTTCCTAGGTTTTGCTCTGCATTTGCTTATACCTAGTTTTACTTTGTCTTGTTAGATTAGTCATCTTTGAAACTGAATGAAGTGATGATTTCTGTTCAACTAATTCCAACTCATCTTACTGCAGTTAGAAAATGGGATAGAGCTGCATGAGTGGAAAACATACTGCATATATTTTTGTGCTCAAAGAGCAGTATGGGAGGGTAACTGGAATAGCACTGTCATTTGAAGGCACCTTAGATTTGTCATTTAGTATCAGTAATGTTTTGAGATGCACTGATTTTTGTAATATTTAGGACATTTTTGAGAAGTTGTTTTTTTTCTTTTTTTTGTGGTTCAAACTGAGTGAAATAATTTAATTTTTAGCTAAATGTATCACAGTTTTATTTATTCCAAAGCTCAGTGTAGTCATATACTTTCTAGTGAGAAAATGCCTTCACACATTTTTACCAATGAATTTCAACTAAATTAGATAGACTAAATAGTTTGTGTTTACTTTTAATATGCTATCCAGAAAGAAAACATAGATTTAATGAAAACCTGACTGTATTTTAAGGCATTTTGTAGAGCCTATGTGCCTTCAATATGTGTACATAACTCAGTATCTCTTTAGCAAGATATGCAAATACTTACAAGTGGAAGAATATCTCTAAAATCCCCAGGGGCTTAAATAAGGACTTAAATATTTCAACACATCTGGCTCATTTAGAGCTAATGCACTGAAGGGTGACTTATAATGATGAGACTGCTGGGAGTTCTGGAAGCTTGAGGTGCACCTGCAGCTAATGAATTTTTGTGTCTAATTGCACCTAAGTTATTTTAGACTTTCTATGTTGGACGTAAAAGGTACACTGGAGGAAGTGTATTGTGTAAAGTTGGCAGGTTTCACAGAAGTTCCCACCATGATGAATTTTCTATGTGGTGAAAACACAAAGGTTCAAGGTGAAAAAAAAGTGTGTTAGGTGAATAATCACTGTTGCTGTGGTTTATGGCAAAACGATAAATATGTGATATAAGAAATTCTCCAAGTGTGCAAATTATTCTTCATGCATACATATGTGTGTTCATGTGTCATAGTGGATGTGCCTGTCTTACAGCCATGATAAAGTAAGTAATAATTTTTAGTTATTTTAAAGGAATAAATCCATATGGTTCTTAGTAGGATTTGTTTGAGTTTTGCCTGACACTAAGTGATAAACTCTCTGCCCCTCATAGATCTGAATCAAAGTTTCAAGGACTTTCCTTTCTAGCTGTGAAGAAAACAAAAGAAATCAATTTGAATTTGAATCAGAAATTGCAAAAGCAACAGTGTATGTAATGTTCCTGTTTTCAATAGTAATTTACTTGCTGTTCTTTATTTCCTTGGCATACACTTCTCTGCCAGGGGTTAGTATGTCAAAATAAGGATTTATTGAGGTTCTTCAAACTAGATGTATTCTATTTCAGAACTGAACTCCAGCACATCAGGGAGTCTTTTCTAAATATATTCTTCTTGTTTCAAGTTTCAGATACAAGATATTGAAGTAGCCTGGCTGCTATTTCATCTTCTTAATAGTTTTGTCAGAACATTATCTATAATTCATAGCTGAGCTTGGGACAGGAGGACTTGTGAAGATCTGATAGAGTAAGGAGATTGCAAAGTAATAATATGCATAGCAGAATATGACCTGCCTTATTTCTGCATAGACCTATATTTCAAATCTAATCCAGTGTGGTGAAGATACTTGTTAGAGCTGTCTTCCGTATTTTGATGATTATCAAACTGTTGTCAAAACTTGTGTCTGAAAACTAGCACTTGATTTCTACATTCAGTCACAGGGAGATGATTTCTTCAACATAGTACTCTCATTCTTTTGTTTAGAGAATATAAGAGAACAATTTACTGTAATATCTCAGGCTTGTTAAATAGCCCTACTAGCAGTGTTGGGCAGCAGGTCTAAATTTTTATTTTAAATGTTCATTTGAGAATAGACTGAGGTTTAGAATGCTCAGGATCATCAAAATGAAGGGGAAGTGATGAAATATGTATATTCCCATCCCTCACCTTCCTAAATGATTACTCCATTAGGCACATGAAGAATCAAGGTCTGAAATAGATAAATATTGAATTATCCAAATGTATTCTACTTATTCTTTTAGAAGGGAAAGTAGAATATCCTTTTACTTTGTTTACTTATCCTTTTAGTTTGTTTTAAACATGCAGTGGTTTCCCTAAGCCTTTTTCACATCCTCTAGGGGAAGAAAAATTAATTTGAAAGATCAACCACCTTTTTTTTTTATAAGTTTCTGGGAAAAGGTACAATTTTCCAGTTGTATTAATATTTTAATTTATCAATAAAACCAATTGTCACAGTTATTGTATTTTTCCTTTTTTGTTTGTTTTGTTTTTTTTTTCCTCTTTTCACAGACTGTTAAATGTAAAATGTTTCCTGGGGATCAGATATCCATATCAAGTAATTGAGAATTCAGGAGCTTAATAATATGTGATTGGAATTGATATCAGTAGATTTCTAGCACTAACTTATGTCACTTTCTATTTGGATTCAGTACTCCTGTTGCATAAAATATAATGCTTCTGTTGGGTGCGAATTTTTCCATCAGTTACCTAAAGAAAAATTACAACTTGCATATTACTTTTCCAATTGTCAGTTTTGTGTTTTTTGCCTGTGACCCCTGGATATCAATACTCCATGTTAATTGATCTTAATGTGAAGACATTTGAGGTCCGCTATTATTTTGTAAATGTGTTGAGATATTTTTTCTTTTTTAAGTTTCAGCAAGGGTAAATATTTAAAGTCTCTATGTGTGGGTAGAAGTCAATCCAGAATATACCACCCTGATGTCTCTGTCATTCCTTTGAATAACCTAGGGTAATTGGTTAGTTGTTAAAGCTTTGGTCCCAACCAAATCTCTTTCTGGGTTATTCTTTTTGGTTTTGGGTGGGTGGTTTTTGTTTTTGTTTGTTTGTTTGTTTTTGGTTTTTTGTTTGTTCATTTGGGTTTTTTGGAACAAGATTGCCTGGTACCAAATGCTGATTAATGTCCCTAATGTCTAAAATGACATGAACCAGTCTAAACCTAGGATATCTGTATAGAATAAAGAATTAATACAGTATTGGAGCTCAAAACTCATATGAACCACAGAGCTCAAGTGGTGTTAATAATTGCTTTAAATTGTGGAAAGTGCAGGTGGAAATTGTTCACTAGAATCCTTGTTCACTGGGATGCTGTAGAAGACCATTTCCAGTCTCAGTGTTCCTTTCAAAGCAGAACAGCTTTGGCCTTCTGTTGTCCTGTACCTGCTCTCTTTAATTTGTCTTTTCTGATGGTGAGGCTGCAAACTGAGCTGTTGGAAGTTATCATAGTATCAAATGTTGAAATGGAGATAATTTCCACTGGTTTTTATCTATATCTACTGATTCAGCAACACACTTTAAGAGTTCAGACAAATTTGTGAGCCTTAATCTCCCTTTGATAAATTACTAATGATGGCCTCTTCATAAATAATACATTTCTAAATGTTTTTAATGTTTCTGCCATATCAGTGTCCAATAGTTTCCTCAGAAGAGAAGCCAGGTTTGGTGTTGATCTTTCTGTTTTATTTTTTACTACAAGAATCATGTCTAGGTCCTTGCAGTCCTCTAGCAATAAACGCTTGCTGGTTAGCTGCCTTCAAATGCTTTAATATTTCCCTTGCTACTGAGCAACATGAACTGACGGGATTTTATCATGAGCATCCTGAATGGTTGAACTAATGGAATCACATTACATTTAGGTGACCTTTTTGATCTGTCTTTGAAGAGCCCTTTAATCTTCCAAGGCAGACCGTTGGTGAGCTGTTAGATAATAACAAGACAGACAGAGGTCTGAAGGAATTGTTACCAAAAGCTCTAAACACTGATCGTTTGCAATTGCTTGCATAATATACTATAATCCAGTACTAACTAGGTTCTAAAACTAGTTTTGACTTTGGTCTGAACTTGCAAATGCATGAAAAACACTGTGTAGTATGAAATATAAATGAATGCATAGATTGCAATGAACCTCTTGCAATATGTGAAATGGCCTCAAGAGTGTGCATAATAAATTCAACCCTTTGGAGGAAAACCCTACCAGTTGCTGAATTTCTAGGAGTGATAATTCCACTTAAAGTATTCCCTGCTACTCAGGCACCCTGCATGCTAAGACCCATAGAGGAGAGCACAGCATTAATCCTCAAACCAGCAGACTCCCAGGGCAGTTAATGATGGTGATCTCCAGTATCAGATGAAATGGTAAAATAACTGCCTACTGTTGGGGAAGAGGTAATATTTGAAACAATCAGCAGGAAAGCCAATAAATCTGTGGAGGTTTGAGTTTGTCTTCTCTAACAGCCATACTGTTGATGAAGTAGGGAGCAGTTGAAGGTAGCTATTTTTATAGACTAAGTTTTAGACTACATAAATAATATTTCACTTTTAACTTATTAAAAATATTTTTCATTTTCTCCTAGGTTATAATTTTTCTCTTTTTTTGGTGGCAGTAATTTTGTGCCTGAATAATACTACCCTTTTCTCATATCTGAATTTCAAGATTACAATATGCAATAGCTTTGCAAACTGTTGAACCTAAGCATGAGTTCATGAGCTATTTCCAAGGTTGCCCATCCATTCTTTGCAAAATGGAAAAGCAGATGAATCATTATTCTTTTGAGAGCACCCCAGAAATATCATCTCAAGCTTTAGATTCTGCTTGTGTCTGTATTTATGCCAGATGGCTCTGACTTAGTTGGCTGGGTGGGCATTGTACTGGAAATAGTTTAACTGTACTTCATATAGCTTTATTTACTGTCTCATTAATTTTAACTTTTCCAGAAGTTTTCCCTCTTCAGAAGCCATTAGGGTTAAGTTTCATGCCGTGTTAAGAATTTTAAGTAATCAGAGAGAGAGCTTCATCACATCACAGGAGCAAAACAGCTTTTTGAGACTGCACAAAGTGTGGTTATTCTCTTATATTTGTAAGATCTTGAAGGTGGCCTGTTTTTTTTCTGTTACCTCATATCAATCACACATTTAAAAACTGTAATTTATGTGTTTGGCCAAAATTGTAATATAGCAAAGAGTAATTTGTTTTATATACATGCCAAAGCCTCTAGTTATGTGGGTTTTTTTATTTATTCAATCTGCAATTAGCAGCCTGTGTTCTGTATATTTATATGCTGGGTTTGACCTTTTCTCCTATTGCATGTTCTGCAAGTGCAGACACTTATTTTGCCAGAGTGGCACAACCATTTGTCACTGAGCAAAACCTGCAAAAGAACCTGGAATGATTTGTGGTGTGTAGGTTGATTACATGTCCTTCAGAAGCCTTCTGAGGAAAGCCAATAGCACCTCATTTATTGTTGTAAACAACAAAAAGCCTCTTGTCCTAACTGCTGCTAATGTTTGAAGAGAGCTTTTGCTCCAAGGCATGATCTGAAGTATACTCTTTTTACCTGAGGTTACTTCTGGCAAAGATTTTTCCATCACCACTTAATTTTTTCTTCTTCATATTTCTTCTTCTGACTTTTATAGGTGCATGGCCATAACATATTGAGAAAACATTTGCGAAATAAAGTTGAGTATAGAATATCTAGGTCTTATAGAAACAGTGAATTACCGACAGGATTTTAATTATCAATTAGTGCTGCTTGCAGGCAAGCTCATCTATGAATTTCACAAGTACAACATCCAAGGCATGACTTCAGAGTATTTCAGAGAAAAATGGCTTTGTCAATAGGAACTGCAGTATACTTAACTTAGAAATAAGGTGTAAAGAGACACATATTTTACTATGCTCTTCACTTTTCCAAATAATTTATGTATCAGTGGAGAAAAAAAATTCCTGCCTCTCTAGAAAGCGCTAGTGCAAAACTTCTTTTCACTTTAGGGAGAGTTTTTCTGTATTTAATTGACTTTGTTCACCAACTTGCAATAATACAAGAATTGTTCAGGCTATGGGGTGGGGAAAGGTGTTGAGAACGGGATGGTTATTTTCCTCACTATTGTTTGCAGATGTGATTGAGTTTAGAAACTAAGCATCTAGAAACTTTAGTCTTATTTGTCGTATTTAAGCCAAATTAGAACTTTGCACGTGAACTGTACTAGGAGGGTTAGTGAGTCTCAGCCTAGTAAATAATTTTCCTGAATGCCTAAATCCAGTAGCTGGGAAAGGTTTTCATCAATAAAGCCTAATAGATCCACTTAAAAATAATTGAGTTTTTTTACTTGCCTAAAGTGACCAGTAATTCTGAATAAGGCTTAACAGTAAGAGCAACTGCTTGTACGTCAAAGCATTCTTTACTGTCATGAGTATGCCTGGCATGAACTTTTTTGGTGTCTTTGGGGGAAATTTGCATACCTAGTGGTCCAAACTGTGTAGGTTTAGTAATAGTCCTTAATCTTTAGAAATATATTTATAGCAGTGGTAAGTCAGTTATATTTACTGCAAATGATAGCTTAGTTTCATTGCATTTAAAGTAGGATGAGGATTCAGCTGTAGAGTATGTTGTTGTATTTATAATTCTGAGGATGTCTTCACCGTATGGGATCTCCAAACCTTCTGGAGAAGTAATTGGAAAGGACTGCAGGCATTCAGGAAGGACTTTCACCTGTATAGATGGCTTCTGCTGCCTGTGCTGCAGGTTCTGTTTCCAGTGGAAGTTAGCTGAACTGGGGATGCCACAGACACCTGCAGTTTATGGGTTGTGTTTTCCTTAGGTGACTTCATCAGGCTCCAAAGGATTCCAGTTACCACTTGAACCCAGATCTTGAACATTTTAGGTGCAGAGGGACCCATCCAAAGCTATGTACTTGCTGAGGTCCTAGAAAGTTTGGCTTGCATTAAGGTGAAAAGAGTAATGATTGTTTCATCCCTAAAACTAACAAACCATATTTTAGGGTTTCCTGAAATACTGACTTTAGGTATCCAAATTCAGACAGTTGCCTTTAATTTTTGCCCTTGTGGTCTAAATAAGGGCAAGACCTAGCGAAACAAAAGCAAGGAGTTAGAAAAATGAAAAAGATACCAGCAGGATGGTATGGTTTTGCTACATAAGTATGTGCAAATACTTGTCTCTTAGTTGGAGATAATTACATATGCTTTCAGATATTGCAGAAAGAGTGGGCTTTTGGGAGGATTTGCATTCGTGGTGGCTTGATTGACTGTGATTAATGACATTATTTTGGCTAAATTATTTCTATTGCCTTTCTTTAAAGGCCAGAAAATGTAAAACACGGTACCAAAGAGGTGAAATGCTAGTTGTACTTGAAAATGCTGAATATGTACGAATTAAAATTGAAAAGATCTCTCTGTAGGAAACTGCAGGTGTGACTTCGTAATGTAAACTTGTATTTTAATATTATGGACTCTTTATAGGTCTGCTCTCTCATTTTCAAGCATAACCTGAAAATATGTGACATTTCTCCCTTAAATCCTCCTAATCTTCTGTTTGATTGCACATGTCCCAATCTAGTCAGAAAAACAAACTAACAAAAAGCATATTTAATATGTAAAAGTTTCTGACTTGAGTTCATATTAAAAGTAAAGACAAATAAATAAATAAAACTGTACTTACTTGGCTGTGTGATTCTCTCATCTTCCTTGCACTTGCATTTGTGCGACTGTTAACTGTTTATGAAATAGACTAAACTGAAAATTAGTAGGTTTTTGGGTTTTTTCTGTTACTTGGTTTTCAGGCAGATTGTCCCCCTGAATCAGTTCATAGTCACAAAGTATCAGCGACCACAAAAAAAGGAAGTAGGATTTATGGCAGCCCAACTGCCCTCTGAAACAACAGCTAGAGAGTAGTTAAATGATTCAAGTGATAATTTACAGACATGTATTTGTGTAGAATTAAGTAGAAGATTCAACAAGAGGCTTGATGTCAAGTTGAATGCAATCATATATTTTGTCTTTTACAGTTGCTGCTAACTTACAGAAGATAGTAGATGATCCAAAGGCTTTGAAAACATTGACTTTTAAGTTGGTAAGTAAAAGCATTAATGGAAGAAACACATAAATTATCACAGTATTCACACAGAGTCTGGGTTCTATCTCAGTTACAGCTATTTTGTTGAATAAATGTATTGACAGATAGTGTCTGAAATTTCCATATATTAGAGAAAAGGCTTGAACCCTGTTTTGAGAGGACAGCTCCATAACTCCATGGGGAAGGAGGTTCAGTCACACAAGTTCTGAGGCAGTCTGAGATTTAGGTGAGAAACTGCAGTAAGAAATCCTCTGGGAAGAACTGCAGGAACAAGTAAAGCAGAGAAAGCTGTAATAGCTGGTTAACACTCCTTCACCCCCACCCCCTTAGCTCTAAGTGGCTGAAGTGTCCTCTGCTGATGGAAATATTGTTCCACTCCCATTTTTTCAAACACCTGCCCCCATTTTTCTTGCATGCAGGTCACTTTCTCCACTGTTTGCTTCTCCTTAGTTCTTTTCAACCTTCTTTCAGTTGACCATCCACACCTGCAAGTTGGTCTTTCTCCCACTGTATTTCATTGTTGTTTCTCCTTCTCCACCTCTTTCTATTATCTGTTTATATGTCGTCAGACCCTGGATTGGGGCTTGGGACTCTTTTCTCTACTGCATTTTGTACACTGGACCATGGGTCCTTAATTTTGGTCAATTTTGATCATAGCATGATAGGTTTAATAAATTTATAAATTTAATAAATTTACATTTCAAAAACTTGAGTCAGAATTGATGTGCTGTGTTTGTTTTTATTTCTTGTTAAAATTAAGTTGAAAAATATATTTACCTGAAGCTATTGAATTATTGGTTCTTTAAATACTAATTAGCTTTCAGTACCTTTTGCTGAGAGTGACTCACTCACACAAGAGACTAGACTGAATGTCTGTTAGATAAGTAGGTCTCCAGAATCACAGTTTTGTTTCTAAAAGCAGCTGCTGTAGAGAGCCATTTTTAGACCTAATTGATGATGATGTATTAATTCAGGACTCCTTTTCCAATGTCATTCTTTATACAGATCTGAGGAGTTTTAGCTGACTCATTTGAACTCATTTTCCTCTACAGTCTAGTAAAATCCCCATAACTTCCACATTCCTTGTGAGAAGGGGTTGGGGTAGGAAAATAAAAACATGTAACTCAAATTCTTTTCTTTCTCTGGCCTTTGCTATAAATATAACTTAAAAGCTGGTGCCTTTCTTTTTGCAGCTGATCTGTGCTCTTGCTGTCTAAACATCTAACTTGGCTTTATTGTGTAGTAAATGGCATTCTCACCAAGAGAATTTAGGTAGCAGATACTCCAGAGGCTCTGCAGAAGCCTGGGTTTCTCATTCCCACACTTAAAATAGAGGTTTTTGACTCCAAAATGTAATATCTCATAATATCCAGGTTATATATGTTGAAAACAAATCCACTTAAAAATTTAGGTTTGGATATTTTTTTTTCTATTTTTTGGTGATTTATTGCTGGGGTTCAGTCAATGTCACTTAGAATTTCAGGTTCAGTGAGTGAATCCTGCTGTCATGCTGCTTCTTACCATAATCAGAATTAACAGACAATCCAAAATCAGTGTCTTTGTCCCTGCTGTAGGTAAGTTCCACTGGATAGGTAGGAATTCTGGAGGTTAATTTTTAACCTTAGTTTCTTCCTCATACATTTGGCCTAGGTTTCCTGCACTAGTTCCTATTTTGATGGGAAAAGACCATAACAAGAAGTATCCTAATGTATTTTTCTCCTCGGATTAATTTAATATATGCTCTGCTTCTGCCTATTTGTGTATTGCATAGTGAAGCTGCTAAATGAATTGTTGAGAACTCTTCCGTATCTTTGTATGCACTACTGGGTCTTTGTTATCTCTTAGCAAGATCTCACTGAATTTGAGAGTATTGTATACAACTTGATTAAAACACGTTTTGTTGGTAAATATTTAATGGTGATTAAAGGTCTAAATGTAGCTAATCCTATATGCATTCAGAAAATTAAATTGAAAAACATTCCTTAGTTTACAATTAGTTGCTAGTATTTCTGGACAAGGAATCTGGTTAGTATCTCACTGCTTAAAGGTTGCTGGTATATTGCTGGTATATAATATTTCCATTCAACAGCAAGCATGTTCATCTTTGGGGCGAAAAAGAAACAGTTTATGTCGTAACTATTTCTGTATTAAATTATTGCCGAAATAGTAAAGGAAATTTTTAAGGTAAGATGCCTGGATGACAGGGATTGGATTCTCCCTCTTGCATATTTTTAAACAATGTGTCTTTGCTGTTACAATGATGTCATTCTACAGAACATACATAGCATTAAATATCCCCTAGTTATCTTGGCTAACACAGAATGAAAATTTCCGTGCAGGATCCAGCTGTCCACACTTTGAGAACAAGGCTGCTTTAATACACAAATAATCTGGGAAACACTCAAGGAAACACAAAATTATTGCACAAAGCATAATTTGCTTTTTTGTGTAAGGATCTCGCTTATGAAAAAGCATGAAAAAACCCTTAATGAAAGAGTATGTTCAGTCTCTACTGAATACTTTTATGTTTTAGTTTGTATATAGTATTTGTATTTATGCTAAGCACAAAATCCAAGTTAATAGATTCCAGGTGCATTAAATAAGATAATATTTATTGATAAGGAAGGCATTTAAAAATCTATATGCATCTAGATATGTTCCTTAGCATGGCTTTGAGGAGATTGATAGCTAGCTAGACTGTAGAACAATGTTAGTAGTATTAGCACTTTTTAGCATTAAATTTTAAGTGCAAATTTCAAACTCCATTTATTTGGTAAATTCCCAATCCAAGCACCATTCAGATATCTGAATAGTAACCAGAAATTATGATCTCAGACATTTAACTTGTCACTTCTGTGGAATAAGAGCAGTGAAATACTATCTGAAGAGAGAACTTCTGTTCTATGTGTCTACTCAAAGTAAATTTGAAGGAGTAGCCTGATGTAATGCTTCCACAAGTGTCAACACAGTGTATTTCTGGTCATGAAAATTCAATGGATTGTGTCACTTAGTGCTCCTTGTATGCACAGTCCGAGAGCTCTTTACCTTATCGTGCATGTTCATGAACCAGTTCTATTAAAGGCTGCAACTGCTACTAATGCAAAAAAAAAAAGCATTTTTGTAGAGTGAACCAGTTGTTCTGTTGGAGATATTTTGTGATATGCAAAAGCGTCTAAAGGCATCTGTCATAAGTAAGTTAGTGTTGCACACTTTTAATCCAATTCTATTAATATTTTGACTAATCGACCATACAGATAAAAATATTTAAACCTCTTTATTTAAAATGTCACTTTTGTCCTACAGAAGCAAATTTTGTGTTTAAAAATCAAAACATAAAAATATTTTGCCTCCAGTATGTTTTCTCTAAAACAGACCTAAAGTAATAGTTTAGTCCTGACCAAAATGGTTTTATATTCTTACTGTTATATATGAAAAATTAACTGATCACTTGTGCCAGGTTGTTTTGTGACAGGCTTTACTGAAGAATCTAAGCTGTAATGTTTTAAGTACTAGATTGTACTGTCAGGAGGGAACTATCATTTTGCAAATATTAGGAATTACCCTTTGTAGACTGTTTCAATTTCTTGTTTAAAAATTCAGCTGGTTGGTATTCCAAACTAATTTGCTGGCTGGACTCAAGAGCCATTTGCTGTGTACAGCACAGTGGTAAAAAGTGGATTTTATACATGTATATTAGATGCTCTTTATGAGTGAAAACCATTTACTCCCATGAACAAGCAAATTTGGCTCCAGTCTGGAAAGTTTGGTTTAAAGATTTTGGGTATTTCAGTGTCCATTTTCCAGTATTTTTTCCCAAATTTTTAATATTGACTACAAGGGTTTGCTAAAATTAAGGATAAAATTCGTTGATACTGACAGAGGCCACATGAAGCAGTCTCAAAGCTTTCCTTCAATCAAGCTGTTTGCTGACTGGGCGATACGGGGAAACTTTATATCCTGGATGTCAAATGCTCCTTTGTAGCATGATATACTAAACATTTCTGTTTGTACTTGCAGGCCTCTGGCTGTGATGGCACTGAGATTCCTGATGAAGTGAAACTCATTGGTTTTGCTCAGTTAAGTGTCAGCTGATCTCTGTCCCTTGACCCCAAGCCGAATTGTGAGATTGCGAAAAAGCCAGCTTAGATGCAAAGGAAAATTAATGCACCACACACTGAGTTCTGCTTCATTATCTAGCAATTCACAAGGTCAGAACAAGCAAAGCCCACAGCTACACCGCTGCTGTTAACGTTCAAAATGCTCCTAAATGTCTCTTAGCAGTTGATTTGGATTCCCCCTAAGTGAAAAGCCTGTGGAAATGCACTCAGGTGGCTGTATTTATTGGTTACAAAAGGAATTTTCTATCAAGCTTACTTCTTTCATAGACTTTGACTGATACTATTTTATCTGTACTTGTTGTTAATAATACTGCCTCTGTTCTGTTACATTTAGAAATTAACATACATATAAAAATTTAGAAATATTAGCCAAACTTGAATTCTAGTTTTAAAAATGACTGTGAATTTTATTTTTCATATATTTATGCATTACACATAGTAGTAATAAGAAAATTATTTGACTTGATTATGTGCTATTTGCAGTTAATCTCCCACTATTTAAAAAAGTTTCAGGTATGTCTTTGAAGTATTTGGTAACTTCTAGGGGTTTTTTGAAATAATTTGATTCAGCATTAGCAAGCTTTTGTTGGTTGTGTGTCAAAAAAATAGTCCACAAACTGATCGTCAAGGGAGTGGGAGGTGCCTTGCAGACATTAATGTTTTAAGAATGTGCCTGAGGCTGCTTATATAAATAATCTCAATTTTCTAGAAGTACCATACATATGGTACAATATATATAAATATATATAGTTATCTGAGCAAGGAGGGGATGTACAGTAGCAAAGATGTTAGAGTATTTTTGACTGTGCTTTATTGGGGAGTCTATCAGCTTGAGCTACTGTGAACTGTTGTTAAGGTAGAACACTTACTGTGTCCTTCTCTGATCTGACTTACCCTTAATGATAGAAACCGATTTCATACAGGTGAATAAAAACTTGAAGAATGGAACTGAAGCTTTATTTGAAGTTCTGCAAAATACCAAGGTGGAGTGAAATTAATAGGGCTTTGTGCAATGATCAAGTAAAACTCTGTTACAAAGAAAACACTTCAACCCAAGTAGTCCTCTGCTTAACCTGTGACATAGGTGTTGTGGAGCTAGGGAACCTTAGAAAGACTTCCACAATTGAAGATTTATTTCTCAGAGGTTACACTTTAAACTACTTCCTAGTTAATCCTAGATAAGTGGCAGCTCTTTAATGTACTGAAAATGGCAAATATATATTGTTAAGAGAAGTTATTTATAATGCCTTGTCATAATCCTTGAGGTGTTCTAGAACTATTTGCATATGACTCAATGTAATCCCATCCCATCCTACTGTTTACATGATGATTACTCCAAGATGACTGCAAAGGTTAAAAAAATAAAATTAAAATAAAGATGTATTGCACAAACTGATTTGTATTTTGAATTTCCATGCTCTGAGCGGATTACAGAGTTTTAATTACAAAGGGCTGCTGCCCTTAGTTTGGGAGCAGCAGCTGGTGAGGAGAGGACATGCTGCCCTCGGAGTAGAAGGTTGCTTTGGCTCCTTGCTCTCCATGGCTTGGCAGAAGCCGTTTTTAAGGCTCCCAAGGGGGTTACTTGAAGAAATCGATAGTTTTGCCGGGGCAGGCCCATGTGCTGCTGGTTTGTGTGGGCGGAGAGCGGGAGGGCCCGGGTGGGATCGGGGCGCAGGTGAGGCGCGCTGGGGCCGCTCAGGCCTCTCGGGGCGCACGGTGCCCGCACCAAGCTCGTCCTGGTAGGCGAGCCCCGAGCTGGGCTGGCTCTTGGCAGGCGTGCGGCTGGCGAACCACAGGGTAAGTGAGCCTTTCCCCAGGGGCCCGGGCACTCTCTGGGCACTGTGCTGGCCGTGGCCGGGGGTGCCGGGCAGGGCTGGTCCCGACGGGGCTCCGGGCCCCGGGCAGCCTCGGCCGTGAGAGCTCAGAACGCAGCGCGCCCGTCTCTGGGCCAGGCTGCCGGCTGGCAGCTGGGGATTTATTCACCTTTGTGCCGCAGTGTGAGGGAATAAAAAAAAGGTACCTGAAACGGGCACATGCCAGTGACCCAGGTGATATAACCTGCTGCACTGCGATGGGGAGGGGCTGAATTCTGAGCACTGCGATGGGATTTTTTTTACGTATTTGAATGTGCATTTCTCCAAGCATCGCACCATTAGTGACTAATTCACCTGCAAAGTAGTTAGCTGCTACAATACTTTTTCAGACAAAGTGAATGTTCAAGGAAGCTTCTTGTTTTCACTGTTCCAGAAAAAGAAGTGGAATATATATAGAATATATATTTGGATGAAAATCATGTTCCACTTGCTATACATCTCCCCAGAAGCTGGGAAGAAGTGTTGGGATATGAGTAGCAACTGTTAAAAGTGCTCATCGTCTGTGCTGGTTGGGGCTGCAGGAGGTATCTAAATAAAGAATGTAATGCTTTAATTGAGGCAGTCAGCAGTATTGTACCAAGATAAAGCCGTAACAGTTGTTGCTCACATGTGGTCTGATGCAGAAACGTGGTGATGCTTCTGTGGTTCAGTGACGCAGAAAATTTGTGTGGCACTGTTATCACAGCTGTGTTGGGTTTTAAAACTTTTTTCTTGTTTTTACTGCTAAGATATTGTGTATAAATACAATGTGAGCAAATGCATTTTAAAAAGGTAGAAAGAAAGAGGGTAATTTAAGCTTTAATGTGTTAAAATGACATTTATAAGTAGTTTATACTTTTAGTATATACAGGTTAAAAAGAAGCTGAAAATAGATAGTACTTTGCAGTAGAAAGCAGTGAGCAAGCTGATAGAAGTAAATAGCAAATGTGATAGCAATTTACTTATTTATTATTGTTATATACACATCCTCTGTTGAATAATAAGGGAGAAAACTAGTAGTTATTCATTTGTTCACGTTTACATGAAAGTATTTAGAAGCTGGGTGAAGTTCTTATATGTGTGACATGACTTGCCCCAAAATAGTTGTAGCGCTGGTGTTGCCGGCTACAGCACCTGTCTTGTTTGAAAGAAAAGGTCTCTAATTAATGAGGTGGAGCTGGAACAGGGGGGCTACCATGTAGCTGTCTCTAAGGCCAGGAAAATAGGGCTTAATTAGATGGTGCTAAAAATATAATCATCTGTATGATGATTATATGCCAGTGCCTGCAGCTGGGCATTTGCAGGCTCTGTGGGCTGATTAATGTCAGTGTCCATGGAGCCAGCCATGCCAGTGTGCTGTGCTATAGCTTGCTGAAAGCAGCTCTGTGGACTGAGATGAAAGTCAGTCAAAACACAGTTCTGCACTTACTAGTTTCAAAGTGTTTGGGTGAATATAAACATAGACTTTAACTCAGCACAAAACCAGGTCTGGAGACTAACTGCATGTGTAAAGGAGTGGGAGAGAAGGGACATTTCCAGCCTTTTATCTCGTGGGATTCCAGTGTGGGCTTTAGGCCAGGAAAGCTGTTTTCCCATGCTGGCAATATACACTTTTTGTGCCAAGAGAACAGGAGTGCATATTGTCCTTCTGACAAGTGCTGACCTCAGATCTTCCCACCAACATGTGCAGAGTTGTGCATTCAAACTGCAATTCAGCTAGCTAGTTGTGATAAGTACTGTTTTCTAAAATACTATCAGAATTTCCTCTACTGCCCTAGGATACCCTTTATGAGTGGGAGTGGAAGGAGGAGCAGGGGAAGAAGTCAGGAAACATAACTGAATTTTCTCTCATCCATGTTCTCTACTGAGATAAAGATGTGTGCCTTTTCACAGCTTGGTCCAATGTCACATCTCCCATTTTGAGTCTTCCAGAGCAGTCCTATGAAATTTGATTGTGAGGCATCTCTTCAGAATGTTTTTAAACACTGTTATTTCTCTGAGAAGGAATGCTGTGTGCAGCTTGTAAATGGTGTGCCTCCCCCTCATGCTTTTCTTTAATCAGAGATGTTTTCCTTTTCACCACCTACCTCTGCATAATGATGTTGAATGGTGAGATTGGCCTGTGCCTGAAATCAATTAACTCTGATGAGGAATCTGATACAGACCTAAAACACTGCTAATTGAGTGCATTGAAAATGCTGATTTCTGTTCAGCAGGGAGCAGAGGATGTTTCTGCCCGTTCGCACCTTACCCTCCCACATTTTATCGAAGCAGCAAAAAAAAAAACAAAAGAGAGACTTGTTGATAACAAATAGCTGTTGGTCTATTTTTTCTCTGAATCAATTGTGATAGAATTTTATTCAGTCAATTGTGGGTTTTTCTGTTGCATCAAGTAGGCAGCCTTTCAGCTCTCTTGCAATGTACTCATACATGTGCATGCACAAAGAATGCTAATTATTTTAAAATGAGAAGTTGGAAAAGCGTTAGGAGCCTACATCTTTGAGTTCCCTATGTATGAGCTCTGCTAATGAACAGCTAGGTTTACTCAAACCACAAAAACTCCAGCAAAGTCTGGTTTCCTCACATTGTATTGCACAGTGGCCCAGCTGAGGAAATAATCCAGGCATATTAATTGAGCATTGTGACATTTTAGTTACTCTTAGTCATTGAGGAAAAATGAATAACATTGCAACACACATAAAAATGTGGTTTTATAGCTGCTTTATGATTGTTAGATTGATGCTCATCAAGCTGCTTTCATAGTTGTGTTCATCTGAGATGTTGAATCAAACTCAGTAGTTGTGAAGTTGTCTGCTGCTAATAACATTGGGAATATGGGCAGTGGTGGCTCAGTGAGCAATTACAGAGACATGGAAGAGTATGTGGTAAGAAGGAGAAATATAATTTTCCCTGCATAAACCAATAAGGAGGCAATCATCTTTTTTGGGATATCCATATTTTGCTATCTAATTTTCAAGTGTGAATTTGAAAGGCTGTGCTTGTTTATTGTCTCAGTAGGGTGTAGAAAATCACTTATGCAAGTGGATGTGTTTATGTAGAGGAACAGCTATGCAGAATAGAATTGGAGTAGATGGAAAATACATGCCTTTACATAATTTTCCCCCATAGGTACACTTCTAAGAATTAATAAAAAACAGCTATGTTTCAAAAAGGGAGATTTATTTATTTATTTATTCATATGGAAAGAAACTAAATATACTGTACCTGATTCTTTTTAATCCTTATAATCATTCAGACTCCTTAAGGAAAGATACTGTTCATGAGTAGGAGTGCTGAGGTTCTTTAGATTTACTTTGACCAAAAAGGCGTTTTGAGTTGTGTCATGTTTACTCTGTAGACCCCATTGATCTAGCTTTCTTTCCTTTGAGGACAGTTGAGTTATGACATCTCAAAATGTGTAGGAATGTGTAGTTATTTGTTAATACAATTGTCTTTTCACATGAAAAGCAGTGTGCATAGCTGTCATCAACAGGCAATTATAAATAATGAAGCAGAAGAACCAGAGAGTTTTTGAGTAGGTGGCCTTTGTGCTACTCATGTCCTATAAAAATAAATCAATAGACAAAAAAATTTAGCCTCACGGTAGTAAAACTGCTGTGTTCTGGAAGACAGTCTGTGTAGTACTCAATTGCTGCTTTAAGGGAGAGGCCTGCATTTCTGCCTGCATCCCTATTTTTGAAAGCTTGGAATTTGTTTTACAAAGCATTTTGGTATTGGGCAGGTGGGAAACCCACCAAACTGCTCCCTCCACCTATACTGTACCTGTGATGGTTTGTAATATAGAGGGCAAGGAAAGCATTTGAAGACTTACCTTAACCTTCTGGTATTTGTATTAAGGTTGCTGAAAATTTGGTTGTTTCGTTCTTGCAAATGAAGATCTTTTGCCAATGCCCTGCATTGTGCTACTACTCTATTATTGACCAAGAAAGAGCAAAGTGTAGAATCAAATGGTCAGCAAACACAAGTTTTTCAGAGTGAGGGAGGCATGGATGTCAATGCTTCCTCTTCTCCCAGACCTCCCTGGGGTAAATCAGCCCTGCTGCCCACTGCTCCCCTCCTGTGCTGGCCGGAGGCTCTTGTGCCATAGTGCAGCAGCAGCTCCCAGCCTGCCCATGGCTCCCCCAGGGGACAACTGAGCTGAGGTCTTTGGCTCTGAATGTGCCCAAGCAAGTGCTCCATTCTGATGTGAAAAGTACCCTCCTAGAGGTAAATTTAATATGCCTTTTTTGCAGGACTTTGTACTTAGACAAATAAATCAATTTTACAGTTTTCCAGGTTGCTTCTGTTGCAGAGATCTGATCACATAAACTGAAAGCTGCAGCTTTCTGACAGTGCAAGATGGGCAATTTGTGAAATAAAATAAAATTCCCAACCATTTTTTTCAGCTCTGTGAAAAGGTTTTGTGAAGTGTTTACAGTGAGGAAAAGTGCAATAGTTACCTGGTTGAGGTTGTTAAACCTGAAACTATTCCCATCATCTCACAGAATCAGCTAGGAATCCTGTTGCATTCAGGATGTTTCTCTCTGATTCTCTTTCTTCTCTCTCCTTGTTAGATCACCTCTGATTAAAACAAAGCACTGGAGCATTTACTCTATATTATGAGAAATAGGAAGAGGGTGGAGAAATCTGCCTCAAATTAGAACAGAGGATCCAGAGGGAAGCACCATTATTGGAATCTTGGCCCCATTAATTAATAATGCTTCACAACAGCTTCATTGGGACTAAAATTTCACTCCCAATCTGTGTTGATTATGAGCTCCACAGTTTACTTCTGGGGCTATAAAGTGGAAAAGGATCCAAGTGATTAAAGAGTAGGTGTGATTTGAGTGGAAGGTGATTACTAAAAACCTCTCTGAAGTCTTCTACCCTGCTTGTGCTGCAAGCTCTTCCTATTTATAATAGCAGAGCTATCTAAGCAGAAAATTACACCAGAGAGAAAGAGTTTTCTGATTATCTCTGATTAGGTTCAGTGCTAACCTTGTAAATTTGCCTGTCAGTTGGGGCACTGCCAAATCACCCATAAACCTGATGTTTTACAAAAGACAAAAAGGATGAGGAAACTCTTGCACTTTTGTATTGTTTGATGCTCTTTATTTTTTTCTTCTTCAAAAGGATTTTTGCAAAGATGACTAGACTCATGATGAGGGCTACTGAACTACAATTTAGTGTTACATTAATTACTCATTTAAAAGTGCTTTGTGTTAGTGGATTTCTGTGTATTTATATGTATGGACTTACAAGGCCAACAAAGGTCTGAATCTCTGAGGTCTGTCCTGTTTGAAGGTAGTGCAGCTTGGATTGGTCTGTGGAAGTCAAAGCAGGGCTGTGTTTAGGTAAATGTGTGAGTGTTACTCTTTCCCCTTTTTTATCACCTTCATATTCTGTTGTCAGCTTAGTTGAGCTTTTTCATAGCCAAAGATTTGAATTTTTAGTGAAGTAATTATAGATGAAGCTTTACAGTAAGGCTATATGTATTTAATCCAAAATAGGGACTTTTGGGGGGGCTGTTATATTTGCATATGCCCTATAAAATGTGTAGGTAACATAAAGAGTTTATGCTAAAAGTAACAATACTGAAGTAAATGTAATATTCCTTCCCTTTTCTGGTATAAACTGAAGAAGAGTACCTTTGGAAGAGTACCTGTTACATACTAAGTTGTCAGTTTAAACTGAAGACAGCTGTTGGATACAAACAATGATGGCAAAGCGAATCAAACATTCTTTTTCAGTTCAGGAGAGTAAACAGGTTTGCTTTTCAGATTAGGTTGTGTTAGATGTGTGTCTTTAGTGTTACAGAAAAGCAACAGTGTTTTAGGTGCGATGAAATTGGCATTTTGAAAATGCTTGATACCATTTTGGTTTAGCAAGGGATGTAATTTGAGATACTGAGACTTGCAGATATTATGTCCTCAAAATGATTTGAGGCAAAGTATGTTCTTCAGCCTAAGTTTAAATTTTGGCTGGTTAATAATTGTAAAAGGCCTGTTATATTGCAAATGTGAGATTTTGGTGGTGCTACCACTTACCGAGTATACCTTCTTACATGTTTATTTATGTCAATTACTGCCAAGGCAATGCATAAGAAGAAATTATTTATACCATAATATTTTGTAACTGTAATGTTTATTTTGTATTTTTGTGGCTTGTGTAAGTCTTCTCCAGAGCTGCTCCAGCTAGGTCTTCTCTGCTTTCTGGAGGTGCCTGAGCTCTTGCACTGCAGGTAGCCCAGAGGCTGCCCAGTGGGCCCATCTCCGGCTGTGCCCTGGGGCATTGGTTGATGTGGATCACAGAGCCTTGTGTGCACAGAGTGCGGGTGGGGGGGCTGTGGATGCACCTCCAGAACACGGCCTGGACACAGCCCTGCTGCTCAGCCTCTGCTCATTATTTATTCAAAGTGGAGAGGAGAAAATTCTGTGGAGCAGGGTGGCAAGTGCAGCGTTGTCAGTAGATACAGGGAATGTTGTTACCTCCAAGTTTACATTTAGACTGTAAGTGCCTGAGAACAAATACCTGGGCTCTGATTCTCTCACTCTGTACTAGCACGTTTCTCTTGTACATTCCCTTATTTTCACTCAGTGGTTTCAGCGCTCACTTTTTAGGGAGGTACGTGACTATAAAAACCTCAGGGTGATGACAAAGTTCCCGATAAAGTATTAAATACATCCTTTAGGTGTATGCATCTTTTTGTGCTGTCCTTGCTTGTTTATATGCTGTCCTTGCTTCCTATCTAGAAAGTACATGGCAGCAATTTCCTAAACAAACAAAACTCTACTACTTCACATACCAATTTAATTAGTGGCCTTTGATTTTTCCAGAAATTACATCAGTAATTGTTCAGGCCAGCACAGTATTTTTTTCTGTCCCCACTTATAGATACATAAAACTGTTGTGAACCTTGCAGTTCACAAAAGACTTTTTCCTCTGTTCAGAAATGTTATTTTTTAATAATAATATATACGTGGATTTATCTTTTTGTCTGGGTTCGTGCATCCAGCACTTAACTTGACATGAGAGAAATGTGAGGCATTGGGCCCCTTGTTCTGTTTCCCTAGTGGTCCCTTGCCTTTGCTTTTCCATGGACACCTTGCTGTCTAATGAGGAAATCTCTGGGACCTGCAGATGCTGTGTTGTGGCTCATGCAGAGGTGTATGTGCAGACTCTTTTCAGAACTTCTAACTACTTTTGTTTGGAAACTGCCCCTTCTAGAAAACCATTTCAGAGTTTGCTCACAGCTTTACATGATTTAGTTCTTGATAGTTCTTGATTTAGTTCTTCAGCTCTGGAGCCCAAGGTGCAGCTGCATTAACTGTTGAGCAATTCCTAAATGTTCTGTACAACAAATTCCCCCAGGTCTGACTTACTCCAGCAGTCATTTGTGGGTTTCAAAGCTACCACTGTAACTGAAAAGAATCTATCCGGGCTTTGATATCTGAAGAGTTATGTGGTGTAAAACCCAAACCCGTCCTGTAGCTGTAAACCTGAGCTTTTGGTGTGTCTGTGCTGTGTTTTTCTTCTATTGTCACCTCTGAACTTGCATTTTTCTTACTAGACCTGATTTCTGTTTGTCTGTCAACACAAATTAAGTTAACGGAGCATTACTAATGCTTGGCAAAATAAATCTGTGGAATTTACAATTTGTTACTACTTTTAAAGGCATTTGAAAAAACAAACCAAAACCCTTTCAATCCTGTACATGCTCAGATCTCAATGCGATCCTTTCAGAAGCTTCTGTTGGAGACAAGTATGCTTGCATGTTAACATTAACTAATATAAATAGGTAACAAACTGTGAAAATTAAGGCTTCTACTGCTTATCTAACAATAATCACAATCCTTGTCTTAGTCACAAAAGAAATCTCTTAACTCTGAAAATAAATTTTTTATACTTAAATGCAAACTTATTGCCTTCTGGAGAGGATTTCAGAGCTGATTTGTTCTTGTAGAATTGACTCATATTACCCTCTGAATTTTTGGTAAGTTAACACTAAAATTATTTATATATAATGTTGAGATATTGGCAAATCTATGACCAAGGATATAAATGCACTTCACAAGATACAAAATGGTACCTATATTCCATTGTAACAATCAGGCAGGTGAGGCTAAATTATTGGTGTATGCCATTTACATTTCTGTTCCTTCTTTCTGTTGTGGATGTTTTTTCAAGCTAGCATGGAAGAAGTTTTTCCAGAAAAAAAATAAAGTAAGCTTTAGTAATCTTACCTATTGATGACATATTATTTTGAGGAAATATAATGTGGTTTATGGTTAAATTAGGTCTGTGTTATAGTTTAAATTTTGTATATCAAGCATGTAATTTTGGCCTAAATGCCGTGATATGAATTTATTGGAAAAGATGTAAGAGTTGTGGGAAGAAGACAGAATGTGTACTAGTCCTCTAGAAAATGCTGTTTTTCATCATGGTGTGGGTCCTGATATGATGAAAACAGCAGTTTGACAAGTATGTACTTTCAGAACTGTTAAGGTTGCCAATCGTCTGGTGTGTTCCAGGCAGCTGAAAATCCCACAGATGATGATGTCTCACCCAGTGTGAATTACTGCTTAATGCAAATACAAATCCTGGCATTAGAGCAAACTGAGAATAAACATGCAAATTAGAAGCAGTGGTGTACATGAAATTTCAGAACATGTTTATTTTTCTGAAGCTTTGTTATCTGTAGTATATCACTTCCACTAAAATTTCTGCAGTTCCCAATTTTTTTGTCTAGTCCTTGTACGTAAGGCCCCTGTGTTCCTTCTTCTGTCCAGAGGTTCTTCACGTGTAGGTGATGATGATGTGATGTTCTTTGCTTCCTGTCATAGAATGGTTTATGTTGGAATGAACCTTTAAAAGGTCATCTAGTCCAACACCCTGCAAGAAGCAGTAACACAGAATCATAGGCTAGTTTGATTTGGAAGGGACCTTTAAAGGTCTAGTCCAACACTCAGTCTTTGATTAGATCAGGTTTTCTTGCTCTCCAGCAATAGCACAACTAGTAACAGTAATACCTGGGAAAGGGAAGTGCTGTTTACCCTAATCTCTCCTCATGAGCTGTCATCCATCTTCACAGTACTTGCTGAGGAAAAAGCAAATGTTGCTTATTTCATTTCTGTATTTCATATCCATGTTGCCTGCCAGCCATGTGCATACAAGTACAGTTTTTTCAGATGCATTTTTTCTGGTTTTTCTTTGTAAAGTTTGCATTACAATAAGCATTTTTTTTTTCATTTAAACAAAATGCAGACTTACAGAAAATTTGATGCATAAAAAAATAGTAAGTTGTTAGGTGTAGCTGTGCAGTTAGGGTATATTAACCCTTTGGTTGCGGCAGGGAAAAGAGACACAGCCACATGGTCATCCTCAGGATAGAAGACAAATTTATTCAGAAACTCACTGTTTAAGTAGCATGACTCGCAACTCCAAGAGCTGAATAAAGATGATTGGTGCAGGGAGAAGACACCCCATTCCCAGAGTCTGGTAACAGCAAGACAGGTGTCCTATCTTTGTTATTAATTCTTCTATGTTTTTGACCAATTTATCTTCCTGGGAAAGATTTTCCCTGGCCTTCAGCTGGACCAGCTTACCAGCCTGAGAATGGTTCTGAGAGCAGAGCCGAGAGGCTCTGGCCTGGAATATTTTCCAGGCTGCTCTCTAAAGTGATGTCCACAGTTAGGTGCTATTGAAATGAAAGGCATAGAAAAATAAATAAAATTATAAAATTATTGCTGAAAGGAGAAACATGGCCAGGTGGTAGTATTAACACTGACAATTCATATGATTTAGTTTACTTACTGATATGTCTGTCCCAGCAATCAATAAAATGTAATGTACTCCTTTGAAGTGGTATATCTCTAGCGTTTGGTAGGAGATAAAAGTGCAATCTTGTTTTCAATGACATTTCACACACTGCAATTCCAAAACCATGAAAAAATAATTAAAAGCAATTCATTTTATATGTTCTGGAAATAGATGATTTGTCACAAATGAGGTAATTTTGTCTGCTAAAGGTTCAGTCTCCTTAGTTAATAGAGATCCTAAAATGTAACATTTCGGGCTACCATGATCTTTTCTCCACGTTAAAATGTGCTCTTCCCCAGTGTGAACTTTGTGCCAAAGTGTAACCATCCTGCAGAGTTTTTGCCTGCTTATGCTAGGAGTAATTCCTAATATTGCTGCTACAGAGTGTGATTACCATTATAGCCCTACAGATTTTGTTTGGCTGTCTAATGCAGGTGTACTTTGCTCTGGTACTTAACAGGTTAGACATTTTTATACTTGTTGTTGACTTTAGGGGATTTTGGGTATTCCTGGAGTTCAAGACAAGAAGCAATATCTGGAGATTAAACCTTAAATTGACTGGAGTAGAGGCGTAGATATTTCAAAAGCTATTACATGTGCTTGTGGACCTTCTTCCCCATGTCTCATGTTTCAGTAAATGGCTTTGTCCTAAAGAAGGACAACAGTAATCATCCCACACTAGATAAATTGCACACAAGCAGTGAGTGTTTTTTTTGGGAAAGTAAGGGTAATCCATTTACATTTACGTAGTCTGATCATTCTTCTAGGCATATGGCTGCACATACTGTCTCCAGCATTCACCTGTCTCTGAGATACAATTTTACATCAATATCTATCATGTTAGGCACATTACCTTGTGTGAATGGTGGGCTTTTTTGATCTTGTTTGTGAATTGATAAAATAAAATAAACAACCAATAATTATTTTGTCAAATATGGACTTGCAAGGTCAGTTTATTTTCCTATAGATACTACATGTTCAAAGTCCTTTTTAATGGAATCTTTGAACCATTGTGTAATTTATTGCACCAGTTAACACAAGCCAATACCTTTGCAAGTAATTAAATCAGTTTAAAAATGTTGCACAACTCACCCATCTGTTTGAAATGACAGCTAAATTGCAGTATACTACAATTCAAAAAGTATACTTCCATAACCTCTACTTCTGTGACAGCATCTGCACTGTGTGCATGTATATTCCCCTATTAAAAATATAATTTTAATTACATGCTGTATGTATTCTTTATTCTAGCCCATTAGTTTTATCCACATGTGTAGAAATGCTGAATCCAAGAAACAAGGCTGTAAATAATACTGCCTTTTAATGACCAATTAAAGCAGCCTATCATCAACCTTGGAATCAGCTGTGTTACTAATTCAAAGTACAGCTATGCTTAGAATAGAAGGGTACTTGGGAAGTACACTCAGCCTTATCCTTACAGGATCCCACTTTCCAGGGGCAGCAATTCTTCATTTCACAACCCATCCTGCCAAAGTGATGGTAAACGTAACACAAAGCCCGAGTGCACCTTGTGAAGTTTGTCCCGAATGATCCGGACCTTTTTATGGCCTGTGAGAGGGGAGATGGTGTTCTGTATAGCACTCATTACCTGCACACATGCAGACAGCTGTAGAGGAGTACCCTGGTGCAGGTGCCGGGGCTGGAGCTGCAGATGGAGCTGTGGTGGAGAGCAGCGGCCGTGAGCTGCCGGGGCAGGAGGGCGCGGCTGCCGCGGGCATGGGCACAGGCGCACGGCACGAGCCGAGGCTTCCCCGCTGGGGCTGTCAGGGGATCAGCGCCCAGGGAGGCCTTTGTTGGGAACGCTCCTGGGAGGCACCGGCTCCAGCTGTTCTGTGTTCCCCCGGCCCAGCTGTGCAGGTGTGGCCTTGGGAGTGCGACTGCCAGAGCCTCGGGAAGGGGCACACTGGGGGGTTTCCTTAAAACACCTGCCATGTCCATAGCTACTGTAGCCTTGGAGACTTAGTATCTATTCCAGTTCATTCTCTGCTTTAAATGTGATAATAAGATAATGATGATGTAAGATAAGTTGTCCTGTCTGGTGAAACAAATCCTATAATGCAGTTTTTGATGCCTCAAAGACAGAGAAAAGTACTGCTGTGCTCAGCCTTCATGCAGATATTCTTGTAACAGATTCAATACCAGATGTCTGACTATTAGGAAGGTATGAGGAGAGTGGAGGCAACACAGAGAACAAAGCAGATGAAAAGGTTAAAACATTGAAACTGTGGAATAAATATACTTCATTTATTATTTTAAGTGGGTGTTAAAGTGAAATATGAAAAAATGCTGTTTTGAATTCTGATGAGCTATCCAAGGTTGTGAAGAAAAGTAAAATGAATAAGGAATAAAAACCAAAACAACCTTAGACTTATGATAGTGATCTCTGCAGGTAGAGGCAAGATGAAAGATGATAGATCTGTTTTTTTTCCCATATACCTGAACTAGGCAATATCAAAGAAAAGATTTTTGAAGGAGCAACTTCAAGTGCTACTTGTCCCGTGAAACTTGCTGAAATCAGTTTTCCAGGTATTAGACAGTGTTGGACTGTAAACCTGTCAGATAAGGGCCCCCTCTTAATAAAAACACTGTTCTTATTTTTGTGGCTGGTTTGAATGGATACTTTTAGATGGGAAAATGCTGAGCTATGCAAAAGCACTTAAGGAAAATGGAAAGAGTGATAGTAATAATAGGGAAAATACCAGATTGAATCAGATTAAAAGTACAGAAGAACAGAGCAAGGCTTAAGTGACTTTTGTAAATCAAGGAAAAAGCTTGTAATGATGCTGTAGTGTAGGGTGTTCTCTGCTTCTTCCTTGCTTTTATTGGTATCCTGAGGTACTTAGAGATCCCATTTCTCTTTGAAGAAAGATGTCATGTTAGAAAATAGGCCAGAGAAAGGAACTTGTAAAGAAAAAAGGGATGCTTGATAGATGCAGATATTTGCAGGTAGGTGTTAGCCAGCACACCTCAAGTTTGGGGTATTTGCTTCATCCAAATAAAAGTTGTCTGCATTACAAAACTACTGCACTTAATTCTGTCCAGCTTGTTATGTAATGCTGCCTTTGCAGAATAAGTGTTCAAGGGTAAATCTTGCGTGACAAATAAATGCCTCTTGCTCTTGGCTCTTTCAGGTGAGGCAGAGATATAATGTAGATTCAGCTAATATGCAGACCTAGCAGAAAAATGGATTTCTTTCCTGTGTTGGGTGAGTCACCAGATACTTGACACAACTTAATTGCAGATGCAGTTGAATAAATAAGGTACATTCTTTCTTTTTCCCCCCCAGATGACTCCTCTTCTTCCATGTCATAAATTCGTATTTTTAACAAGAGAAAAGGAAGCAGATGCTGTGGAGTACAATGTTCCATGTCATATAGATCTCCCTTTTCTGGTGCATTGCTGCTGTAATAGGCCAGTGTCAGCACTTTTAAGAAGGTTTTCTACATACTATTTTCACTTAGGGCAGTGCAAATTTCTCTGGAAAATCTGTGAGAATCAGTTAAGTAAATGAGAAAATAGAATGCTTGTAATTAAGATAATCAAGCTACATGAAATCTACCCTACTAGTGCTAATATCTGTATATCTCTAAGTTGTATATTAATTAAACACCATGTAAGTGTTGCAATTAGACTCAGGCTGCTTTGGTGGAAACAAGAGAGATGAAAACGATTGGAGGGGTTTTACTGTATATGAAACTCTTGGTTGGTTTAAAGCATCTCATTATGGTTTGTAAGGTTGCTGTGTTGCTGGGATGCCTGAGAACTCTGTAGCAGGCTTCAACTACTTCTGGAACAGGTGACCCAAGGAAATACACTTTTGTTTGCAAAAGCTGCCTTTCTGCTCAGGGGTGGGTATTTTCCCCTCCATTTCATGAATGCATTTTGGATATTGAGCTCTGAAGCCAGCGGAAAAGAGGTTAGTTACTTTGTTCTGTGTAGGAAACTGTAAAGGGAGCAGAAACCGTTTCTGAAGCAAAGACCATATTCCTAGAGAGGCCCCCATGGAAAACGATACCTGAGATAAGAAATTGTTTACTTAGAGTGACTAATACCAAGAAGCATCTTGCCTCCCTGTAGACCCCTGTGTTATCTTTCTGTAATTCTAGTTGTCCATTTTTCTCTTAGATAATTGGTCCCTTTTTCCCCTAAAGTCTTTTGTAGATTGGTTAGTTATAGAATTCTGTAGTTAATTGGTTCAAAATACAAAACCCTTAAACCCTGTAAAAAGTCCCCTTAGAACCCCACCCATTGGATTTGCTGGACAGGACCCCTTCGTAGAAGAAATAAAGACTCTATGGAATCTCCTCCACAGCGTTTATCAGTCTCTCTCTCTGCTGGCTCAAAAGGTACAAACAAGCCTGATTTCACAAAAGAGCGAAAGGCCTGAATCTGGGCAAGGCTTGCAAGTGTACCTTGTTGCTGAGAACTGCCTGGGAGCAGGCAGTTTTGGGGTCTAACAGAGACCCCCCTCACCGACAACAGGAAACTGCACTAGAGAGAATGGGGAGAGGCAAATTTTTTTATATTCTTACAAGAAAAGGGACTTCTTCCTACTTTTGTGGGTATTTTAGTTTGGTGGTTTTTTTTTTTTCCCTGTTATTTTGATATGAGGACCCTAAAGTTGCCCAGACCTCCCTGAGCAACAAAATATTATCTTAAGATATTTGTGTTGGGAGACAAAGGCTACATGAGATTTACTGGGTAGTCTGAGTGTATTCAGACTGATTGTTCATTTATTTTCTGGGGCTTTGCGGTGTGGGAGGGAAGCAGAAAGCTCTGTCATGGTCACTGTGTGCCTGTGGGGGACTGGAGAGGACCCCTTCCCTCTGTGTGGGTGACCCAGGTGGTCACACAACAACTTCATTGTGGTTTTATGAGATGTAGGGTTTGGGACACTTCTTTTTTCCTGTGTGTAGCTTTTGATGGCTGCAAGCCCACATAAGATACCATGCAAGTAGCAGAAGAGCCATGCTGAGAGTGTCAGAAAGCTTTGCCACCTTAGAACGGCCAAACCTGGGTTTCACTGGCTGGGGATGCCAAAGCAGCTACGTAGAGCAGAGGATGAACCCATCTGCTACTGTGCCAGATATTGCCACGGCTGCATTACTATAACTTCCTTGAAGTTCAGAAGATTCAGATAAAATAGTACGCCTGATCTACGTGGATGACAGCTTGATGAAGTTGTTGCACAAATCAGGAATAAAAGTAGTATTTTGTTTTATTTTTTTCAATTATTTTTAAAAATCTGCTTTTATAGCACAACATTCTTCCTCATGACAAATGAACTAATTCACTGACGCTGTGTTTTCAGGTAATACAATTTACATTTCTAGAAGGAAGTGAAGAAGAAAACTTACAGGACACCTTCCATTTTTCACTTGATTTTTTTTTTTATTATTATTATTTGACATTGATACAAAAAAATAGTATCTTGATTAGCAGCTTTGCTGGCAATCCCACAAAACTGTAAATAATACATTAATCTAAAAGAATGCACTCCTACAGACACTATAGATAAAACAATATATACAATTTAGACAAATAAATACATAAGTACAGCCAGTCATATATAATGATACACCTAAATTTTGGCTACTGTTGACAAGCTTTTCTAGTTAATTACACTCTTCATTTACAAATTGCCATTGCCATCTACATTATAAAGACAAAAAAACTCAAAGAATCAGAATTGATACTTAACATTATTATTAGGAAATGTGGAAAATGAACCTTGAGGCTTCTGTTTAAATATTCTCACGGTTTTAGCAAAATAAAAAAGAAAAAATGCTTCTCTGAAAAAAATTCCTCCTAAAGAGAGGCACTTCCCCCCCAGCTGCTTCACTCAATGTGCTTTTTTCTATGCATTTTGGAATCAGAATGTGATTACTGTCACGCTTTTGAAGTGACTAGAAGCTGGCATGTTTAACCAAGTTGTGGTTTGTCCCATGCTCAATGAAACAAAGTGACCTTTAAGTAATGTAAATATTTTTTTGATTAAAGGAAGTCTGTTGAAAACATTTGTTTCTTAACAGTATCCCACATGGCACAAATACTACTGAGTGGAAGGGAAAACTGTCTCTGTGAGTAGATGTATTGCTGCCTTTCCATATCCAGGTTCTAATAGTGAAATTTATGAGCAAAATGAAAACAGTAAATCTCAGTGTAACAAGCTAATGAAATGTAATACCAGAAAATTAAAGATGTAGAAAATTAGGATTTTTTTGTGTTGTTTTAAATTCACTTGAGAGCAAAAGAAAAAGTATCTTGTACATTCAAGAGTTAGGGCACACATGCTTAAGGCTCTTGAAACACTGGACAAATATAATGCCTCACTCAGCTCCATGCATAACAGAATGCTACATAGCAAGCAGACTGACACATATATACAGCTGAATACAGAAGAAAATGCCTTAGAAATATGTACATCAGTTTCAAGATGAACATTTACATTTCTGTTGAAGGTCTATTTATAAATGGCAGGAAATACATTTTTTTCAGATACTATTTTCAAGGTGTACCTTGCAATTATTAATGCAGTCTACTTGTACTAGGAGAAATTCAAGGCTACCATGCTACTTGAGCCCTGAGGAATCTGGATTGGGAGCCCTGCTGTCCTCCTGGTTACTAACCAAAGGCCACAGAAGCATCAGCAGAAATAAGGCAACCAAATCCATTTGTTTGTGATTCAGAACCCCAAAATTACTGCACAGTGCAGAAGGATAGCAGAAATGATTGTAGCCTGCAGGTTCAAATTATTACACAATATGTTCTGGGCAGGATGGCATCTGTGCTATAAGGTTTACCTAAGGGCTGGGGGTGAATTCCACCCTCATTTCCATTCATAAACAAGAATATTATGGGACTTGTGTAAGGAGCTTCACCCAATCAGCATGTTACATATTCACTTGTGCAATTAGTTGTACCCTCGAAGTTCTGGATTTGTTAGGACATAGCAGCTTTAACAAGGATTAGATCTACTAGGGAAGGATAACTCTTAATTATGCTGCAAGAGATTTAGCATTTTTATAAAAATTACTGGGGTTTGGGTTATTTTTATTTATGAAGGGTACACAAGCTCCTGTTAACAGTAACTCCTAGGCTGTTGTGTAGATTTATCTTTAGATCTGACATAGATTTGCTTGGGATGGCTCTTGCTAGTAACTTAAAAGCCAGGTACACTTTACCTTATTTATAAGTAGTTTCTTTTGAAATGATAGTGCTACATCTGTGAACAAGACTAACAACTTGCCATGGAACTGCAAACCTTTTGGAGAACCATCTTCATTCCTCTGTTACTGTTGTAAAGTGCTGTGTACATCTATGGCAAAATCATGTCAAAGTTTCCCTTTAAATTCTTCAGTTAATTTCTGACAGCTTTATAGACATTCTGAATAACATACAGACTTAACAGTTTTTATATGTTACACATAATGCCAACTGCAATGAATGAGACTTTGTGTGTGCTGAGAATCTTGTGAGGAATCTACAGCTGATAATATGTTTGGTGAGTTTTGGTTTTTTTGTAACTTGTGTGTGAGTTCTTAATTCAAAGTTAGTTGCTGAGCAATATCATACTTCACCTCCTTGTTATAAAGTGGTACTGAATAGAGATGGCCTGAATTTATCAAACAGTTTTCGTGACATTTCATAAACATTCATATTCAAAATACACATAAGCATGTTATGGAACTAGAATAAATCTCGTGTACTTGATTTCTGTTGCATGTCCAGGGGATCTCCTGAGTGAGACCTCAGTGTGTATGGACTGTGATGAGTAAATGGAGAGCTTTAAAAGTTTTTAAAAAGGATAGAATTTGGGTGGTTTTAGTAGGTTTTTCTTTGAAAGCCCTCTGTTTTTCTGTGAAATTTATACATAACTGTTATGTACTCTGTTGTCAAATCAACAGAAAATTGATTGCCTTCTTTTATTGGACTAAATTTCTCTTTTCTACACCATTAAAAATCTGTTAGTCTTGTTCCTATATGTACTGCAGCAAAAAGTAAAGCTTCCCCTTAAAAAGCTGCTTTTGTGTTCCTTATTTTTAGGTAAATAGTGCACTGACTGATGTTGAAGAAATATGCTGCTTATTGACAAATTTAGCATTCAATATAATTATGTATTGCTATTCAAGATGTTTAATGGAGAATCCACTGATACTAATGAGAGACATTGCCTTGCTTTGAAATTAAAAGTTAAGATATTCATGCTTTTCTCATATATTTTTAAGATAGTTTTTCATACATCTCCCCTGTCTTATTTCACCTACAGATTCTACTTAATTTTTAAATCGTATTACATATTTTATGGGCTGTTTTAGGAAGTGTAAAGAAATGGGTCATTCTGAGATAATATAAAGAAATACCATTTGGTAGATGAAAATATATTTCAGTATGTGGGTTTGTTTCTAAGGCCAGTGAAACTCTGATTTTCTTACCTGTCTAAATTCTGCTATTACACCATTAGTAAGCTATTTGGGAATTGCACATGTACTATAAAATACACACGTCAAAGTAATTACATAAGTTCAGTGCAAATGTATGCTGCTTAATTTGTTAACAAGGCTCTAAATAAAGACGGTTGTAGGGTGTCAAAAGAAGAATAAAAGTATGTTTGTAATTCTTCATTTCTTAGAGCCTGAGTCTTACCTCAGAGGCTGGGGTGTGATTTGTTAAGCAGCTCACAAGTATTTGTTACTGTCCTTTTACACACAGATGCAAGAATGGATATGTGCATTAGATGATAATATACAAAATCTGAGGCTTGACTTTAGATTCTTTCAGTTGGCATAATGTCCTTATGAAAAAGAGCCTGAAGTTTGTAAACCAGTAGTCAAAGCGAGAATGAAAAATCAGTCATTAAAAATCCTCTCACAGTAAATATCCCACAGTTTAACCTGTAAATCAGCAGATCACTTTGTCAAAAAATAACCAAACTCAACCAAAATTTTAAAAAAGGTATTTACATCTGTAAAAATCTTAACATCTAAGATGTTTCTTGCTGGACATGTCATTCCAAATTCTGTGCATTTCTTCTGGTGTTATCTGGTGCACTGTGATCACCCTGCGGTACCTGCACAAGCTGTAGGCCATTTTCCAGTGATTGAAGCCACTGTTTTGGAAGGGGTGAATGCCCAACTTCCGAAGGCAGAGTCCAACGTACACATCTTCAAGATGAAGAAGTCTGGTATGAAGGGAGGTTTTGTAAATCATTTCTGCTACATCAGCTGAAAAAATGTAGCCAGTGCCTGAACAGAAGGGTGGGTAATTGCTGTCAGGATACAGATCTCTGGGCATGTACCACTTACTGCGAACATCTCTTATTGGTCCTCCATTTATAACATAACCTGTGAAGTACCTTCTCCTTGGCTTGGTGTTAGGTTTGAGCAGCTTATAAATAAGATTGTCCATATTTACAAAAATATCACTGTCTGTCTTCATAACATACTTTGCTTTTGAACAAAATGTTGCTACCCACCTCATCCCCATCAACGTTTTCAGAGTGAGGTTATGGTAAGAGTCAATAAAATCTTCCACAATAATGTCATGAAAAATTTGGCTTTCTTGCTCTACCATTTGATTTAATACAGGATCCGCATTTTTTCCAAGAAGAAATAGCGTGGCGATTTTAATTCCTTTAAAGTTGTTTTCATCTCCCCACGTTTCTCGAATGGCTTGCCTTGCATCAAACTCTTTGTGAGTCGTACTGATAAGAATGACCAAGAATGGGGCGCTCTTCTCACATTTATTGGGTTCATTGATAAGGAAGTCAAAGGAATGTGGATTTATAGGTCGAGTTCTTATGTTGCCAAAGGAAACATTTTTTCTGGCTATGGATATGCTACTGACCTGTCTGTGGCCCGTGTAGGAAGAAGTAGGACGGGTTATACTTAAGTACCAAAGAGCGCTTGCCCAACAAACTACTGTCAAAATGTATAAACATGAGACCTTTGAAGCCATTGTTCCTCTAGCTCTTCTATTCCATGTGATGAACCAATAGCCTTTGTACCGTGTGTGCACCTGTGTCCTGGAGAGGCAGCATATTATTAATGAAACTTGAAAGTTCGATATAGAAAAGGAACTCTGTAATCATTCATGGATCTCAAATAGGAGCTATTAACCCTGATGATACTCAGCTTTTCTTCTTTTACTAGCAGCGGCTTCCATTTCTTGTAATTTTCTGTTATTTCTGAAAAATATGAAGAAAAATTTTCCATTGCGAGACTGTAAAAGCCTAGGGCATGAAAAATGAGCTTATATATGCCTGGCCATTAATAAGCTAAGTGTCTTAATGCATTTCTCAGATATTCCTTTTTTTGTCAAGAGGTACCAAAATGCAAGATAGTGTACTGGAATAGAGCAGTGTATCTGAAGTAACCTTTACGATTTGTAATTTCTCACAGATGGTTTTATATAAAAGAAGATAAGCATGCATAGCATGTTGACCATTTAGATAATTTTAAAGTTATATGAAAATAATTTTATAGTTTCTAACATTTTCTTGCTTCTTAGCGTTTCTTCTGGCCAATCTTTCAAAATGTGCTGGGGAACATTTTAAAATTATTTAAAGAGTGAAAAGTAGTGTACTTTGTTCTAGGGTCGACAGCATCTGCAGCAGCTATGCACACAAATACTTACAAATCTAAATTGGTCTAAATGTTAATGTGTGTCCTGCTAACAAGAACACAGTTTGATGGAAAGCAGACAGAATGGAACTGATTGGGAAAAGTAGGGACAGAAGAGAGAGATATGTATGCTGTCTTACCCATGTAGAGATCAGCGCTTGAGTAGACTCCATAAAAGTCTAAAAATAAATTAACACAGTTCAGTAATTCTTGTTGGCTTCTTTCTCCTCTCCCCCCAAACCAGTCTTTCCACAAACAAACATCATGTGTGGACCATGTAAGATAAATCATGATGGCAGCCTGGTAATGGTGGTACTTCACTGGCTAGTGTGCAGAGAGTTGCCTGCCTGGACAGGGTTTTGGCACTGGCAGCCCTATCCTGGGCTGTTCCAGTCTTGCCTCCAGCATCAGGTAGTTTTGAGACTTTCCTGGATCAAGGGAATGTGCCAGCCCTGAGCCTTCCATTGCTCTTGGCAATTTTGCGGGAACCAGTTCTGTTTATCATCATTTTGTGGAAACGAGACAAGTGGCCTGCAGCCTGCCAGCTCAGTGCTGACTCCTCCAAGGCACATCAGTAGCAGGACAGTGCCTGTAGGCTCCACCTTCCTGACTTTTACTATTGTGTTACTTCAGAGCTAAAGGATAGTAGAAGCATGCAACAGAGGAGTTTCTGCAAGAGTCGGAAATATTTAACATTTACTTTGGCTAGAACAAAATATATATTCAGAGAAAGGATAGAAGCCTTGTCTTAGAAACGTCCTCTGATTTCACACCACTGACACATTGCAGTCAGACCACCCTCTGTTACGTACCCTGTGTCATTATTTCACACTGAGGTTTAAGAACAACAGAGAAACAACCTGAACATTTGTTAAATCTTTACAGACTGTACTCTCCTTATAAATTCTTACAGCTAGCACTGTCCTGCTAGTCTTCATTTCACACACTTTTAATTATTTAATGACTGGAACTCATATGCTGCTCTTTCCTTTCACAAAATAGGGTAATGTGAATTTTTTTGCCCGTTTCAGAGCTTCATCACTTTCAATTGGTTTTGTACAACAAAACTGGGACAATTTAATTAGAGGTGGGCTGTGATTATTTGTCACAGGACTCAGGGTTTGCCATCTTTTCCCACCACACACTACCAGCAAATGTCTGGGAGCAGTACATTTAAGTGAAACCTTTAATTACTCCAGAGAGCTGCAGAAAACAATGATCTTGGCAGGGCAGACATGTATACATCCTTGTAAATAAATATGGTTGTGATAACACAGATGCTACTGTAGTGTCTGGAGGGGGGATGTATCCTGCTTTAACAACCTGCTGTGATACAGTTCTGAGAAAGGCAAAACCCAGCCCTGGTCTGGTAGGTTGATTTTGTTTCTGGCTTCACTGTGAAGCTCTGCTAATGCTCCCTCTGGAAAAGCCAGTGAGGAAAATCACCAAATGCAAAAAGCCATAATGTAATGAAGACACAAAAGTGTAAAGTCTACAAAACTGTGTTAATAAAGAAAGAAATACAGCAATTATGGATTGGAGCTGTAGAGTGAGAGATACGTAAGTCAGTGTGTTTAATGGACTCCAGCATTAAGGTCTCACAAAAAGTGTAATATTCTACATATGCTGTATTATTTTAGGAAACTATTGCATTATCTAAAAGTGTATGATGTTCTATGTATTTTCGTTTGTAAGGGTAGGTGCATTAGTTACCATGAACACTGTGCAGATATCTGAGGGAAAGGAAAATTTTAACCAATGCCTCTTACAAACTGCAAAATTACATAAAATAGCTTTTCAGTCCAGCAATGTCATGGCTGTGATATCCAATCTTGTGTGCTCTGGAAGTATTAGAAGCAACAAAAGCCTTACTCCATTCTGAACTAAGATTCTGAGCTGTTGTAGGGAATTTTTTTCTCAATTATGAAATCTATAGGTAGCTGTGTGGGATGAATGCTTCTTATATTGGCCATTGGATTGCTGTCTCTTGAAACAAATTTATCTTTTTCTGTTGCATATTTAGTGGAGGGTTTTTTGTTTACTTTGCCTTTTAAAAAGAAAAATAAGACTTGACATACTGTGCTTTGGTTTGAGTGTTTTACACCAACCCTGTAGAATTTTTGTGCAGGTGAAGTGGTTAAGAGTGAGCAGGCTGTAGTTTTTCTGGTGAGTGAAATTTTGAATTTACTTTTTTTTTTGAGGAAGATTGAGAGGAAAACCAAAATGAGAGCTCCCTCCTATTCCAGCTCTTCTTAGGTGAAGATATAGAAATTAAAGTTCATATTCCTTCTTTACTTGAACTTTGTCCAAGGGGAAGAGATTTGAAAGAAAAGAACATAAGCAAAGTTGGCAAACAGTGTAAATACAATACCAAATTAGCTGAGAAGTATTGGTCTGTAATTTA
This sequence comes from Toxostoma redivivum, assembly GCA_013397375.1. Taxonomy (NCBI): domain Eukaryota; kingdom Metazoa; phylum Chordata; class Aves; order Passeriformes; family Mimidae; genus Toxostoma; species Toxostoma redivivum. The sequence goes on from VXBI01007280.1 coordinate 368,972, forward strand.
GGTGAGATTATTTCTGCCTCCAGGACTGATTTGCTTCCTCTTGGTAGTATCACAGAAGGGTTGGATAAGTAGCTATGTTGTGTGGTTTTTTGGCCACAGGGCAAATGCTCCTACAAATTATTTCGGGTAACAATGTAGTTTCAATAATGTGTAGCTTGCACCAGCAAGAAAATACATAGCTTGATTAGGAAGGGAAATATGAAGTAAGCACTGAAATACTCACTTTGTGATGTTTTAGCAGTTAAGAATTTAAGAGGTTGCCAAATTCTAATATTAGAACTTATGCTAATTAATCAAGATCCTAAGCAAGCACCTAACTCGGGCTTAGCTGCAACACGGGAAAAATTCTAGGAATTTTTCAAAATTATTCACAGTATCAAAGTCTGTGACAGCAAACCTTTTTGTTGCCATGTATTGTGACCTGAAACAAATTTACAGCCTTGTGGGACTTGTATATCAAGGATGTGAATTATAAGGAATGAAATCAGAGTGTAAAATTAATGTACTCAAATTATAGTAAATTAAAAAATTTGTGTTAATTACTCATTTGGAAAAGAGGAGGAATAAAGCATGTGAACTAAGATCACTATGATCCGAACTATGGCTGAAAGCACTTCAATGCCCACATTACTGTATTTCCTTTAGCAGTTTGCCCAGAAATTGTTCAGAATATTTTTGACCTCATCAATAGTAAATATTTCAAAAGTCACCTTCAATATTTAAGTGTGTAGCAAATTCATTTAGATGTTGTATTTTAGTCTTGGTGATGGATTCAGTATATCATCACTATCAGGATGACTTTGTTTTTTTTTCAGTTGTGCCATGATCATCTTTAATTTGGTGTTCAAATTTGAAGACCTTCTAACTAGGAGGATATGGGGTGTCCCAGGGAGAGTGGAAAGCTTTTATCAGCTTTGGATTTTGTCTGCTGGAATGGACTGTACCACTCTTGGGGACGATTACATAGGCAAAGGAAGGTGTTGCCTCCTTTCATTTCTTCTTCGGAGTGAAAGAAAGCTTTCTAGCAGCGCAGTAGCAATGTTTGAGCTCTTGGATCCTTGTTTTTAAAATTGTTTTAATTCAATCTATCCCTTTTTCTAACCTGGTAGTCATACTATATTAAAGGCTCAAGCATTGAGGATAAAGGATGGCAAAAAGCAAATGTTTAGCATCATGTTTCCATACTGTGACAGAGTTGTGCATTTAATTGTGCTGTTCACAGCTCATGCTGTGCAAGCCAGAGAAGCCACCCAGTCGGAGCACAGAAAGTTGTACTGTGTAACTTCTCTAAGTAATTGTCTTGATGAGGACTGTATTTGCAGCAAACCTTTTATGAGCTGACTGCACATCAAGAATAATCCTCCAGATAATGAGCACATTTGAGAATCTTATTAACTGTTCATGGGCAATTTTCAGGCAGACACCAAATGAGTTCAGCAAATGTTACTCATCAATGGCAATATTTTGCCAATGTTCTGGAATGCTGCTGTCTCTGCTGAGAGGCTGTTGATCTTTCTTTCAAGAAAGCCTGTCCTATGTGAGTGCAGTTGCATTAATGTGTGATGCCCATGATAGAAGCCACAGCTCTTGAAGTCTGGCTGGTTGTCATAGCTGTAATCCGTGCCACATCACTACTGCTGAGGGAGGTGCTGAGTGCAGGACTCAGGATGCTGAGTCCTGGGGTGACCTGGGTGAGAAGCCAAGGGAGATCACAGCTGTTTATCCTGACACCCAAGAGTCTGTTAGGCAGAGCACAACTGAGACAAATTAACACTGTGGGTCTCTGCCAAAATGTACCTTTTCCTTTCCCTGGAAAAAAGAGGTAATGCTGCTACTAAATTATTTAGTAAATGTTGCAAACTCTTCTCATTTTCCATGAAGAGACATTTTTTTAAGTTTTCTATGATCATGGCTTTCATCTGTATATAGACCAAGATGCTGAAATGCCTTCACCATTTATGAAATCCTTAAATTACCTAAGGAAAAGTCTGTGATTATTACTGAATCTTGCTTAGAAGATAATTACACTGAACATTAAGAACACATCTACATGGAAATATGGGGATTTGTTATGTTCTAGGCTGTATGTTTTCATAGTAATTTCTGGAGGAAATCTTGGACAGATGGCACAGGTGATTTAGCAGAAGATTGCAACCTCTTTTCTGGGAACTTCATTTAAAGTTTCTTAAATATTCTAAATGCTTATTCTGCCTGGGTGTAATGGATCTGAAACCAAATCAGTGCTACAAAGAAAGATCTTCTCTATAACGTTGTGGAAGGGGACTGTAACAGATGCAGAAGCCACAGTCTTGGGTTGAAGGGAGGAATGTACAAGCATTCATTTCAGGTCCATGTTTTTAGAAAAATTAATTCTTCTGTTTAGAAAGTTCATAGCTGTCATATGTTAAAAGAGGCTGGCTTCCCTTCTCTTCCTCAAAGACAATGAGGATGAATATTTTCTGAATCATTCCTTGTTCACAAATATATTGAAGATAGGCTTTACCCTAGGCAGCACCTGAATATGAAAGCAAGTATTTGCACAAGTGCAAATTTCTGCACTGTCTGCACAATGGATTTCTAAAGTTTTAGCAAATCAGCTGTGCTTGGTCAGACAGTAATCTAGAATGGTTATAAGCTAGATTTTACTCAACTCAAAATAATACTAGAACTCAAGACATGCCAGTCAGATGTTCTGTGTTGCTGTAATGCTGATTGCAAGTGATTTACCTGGAGCCAGGGCATGGGAGTTTTTGCTGCTGTCTTTAGAAGAAGGTGTTTTAAGCATGTACCGTTTGCACTAACTAAAAGGGAGAGAAAAGAAATTAGAAACAGAAAATGAAAGAGCAGAATATTTGAAAGCAGAAATCTTACTATTCTCTTTATATTTTCTTTTATATCACCCATGAGATGTCAAGGGCCAGATCTGTGCATTTTCCCCCATGAATGCTTTTCAGAAACAAATTTAAAAAACACTTTGTGGCTTCATATTGTGATAGGCAATTTGTGATTGCATCAATAATGTCCTGTTACATCAATAATGTGTAAATTGCATCTCAGTATGGTTATAAACTGATGCAAATAACATATTTCACTTTGGGTTACCATAGCCACAACTGTTGGGTTTTTTAGCTATTGTGCTGTGTTCTAGTGTGAAATCTCACAGCAAGGTTCCTTAGCTCATATCACCACCAAATTGTTTACATTTAGTGAAAGTTTAGGACAAGAAAAAAAGAAAACAAGCTTTCAGTTTTTAAAAAACATTCAAGGGGGAAAGCCTTTAAAACTGCTTTAATATAGAATTTTTATTACTCATGAAACAATTGTATGTAATTTAATGGAGTCCATCTCTTAAGTTACCTTTAAGTAATAGCATTTGCTCTTTTTGTCTTAACCTTCTTAAATGTTACTATGATGTTTTCTTTGCATTCACAGTGATACCTGTGAAACTGTGGTCTGACTTATGACACCAAGAATAGATGACAGTGGCCTTGATTAGATAAATGCCTACCCTAGTGGCACTGCTTTTCTCAATTAATCTTTGTCAAAAAAGGAGGAGTAACAATTACGTGAAGACTAGAACACCTGAAATCAGTGTCTGTGGTAATGGTAACTCATCAAACTGGATAATGAACCTACTTGCTATAATTCACATGCTCTTGGGGGCATTGAAAGAAAAATACAAACAGAGCTTTTGGATTTACTGGGAAAAGTCCTAAAATAGTATTGAGCCTGCCCATTAAGGTGTCAGTCATGATGCTTGAGGAACTTGGCTTTTACCTTCATCAAAACTGGAAACAGCTATATATAAATACAGTGTTGTAAACTATTATTGACAGCCAATAACTGGAAGGATTCCACAATATCTCAGACATATCTGTACAATACCTGTATTTATTGTAATTGTTATGTATCTTTACATGTGATTGTTGGAGAGATATTTCTTTTTAAGGCTGAAATGTAGCCAAAATTCACATTATTTTCCCATTTCTTCCACAGCAGTGAGGCTAGAGAATTTTGTAATTAGTGAATTTAGCTGATCATATAATAGCATAGATTCAGCTTTTCTGTTTAAGGAAAAGGCTAGGTATTATCAGATTTACAATGAAATTGTTGGATACTGTGACACTGTGTCTATGTGGGCTTTTTTCTTTGGTTTCCCTGGAAATATTCTTCATTTTGAGGAGGTCCCAGAGCCTTGACCTGTCGACACACCAACAGGTTGCAGTACAGGTTTTGTCATGTTTACATTACCGTAATTAATGTGAAGCAATGTTGGGAAGCATTTGTCCCCATGAGCTGTTTATAAGTCAAGCTTCAGGTTTCTAATTCCCATTGCAAAGCTGTGATAAATTTAACACAGGCTGTTGCTATTAAAATTGCATGCCTCTCACAGAACTGTGACTTCAAAACCCCACAACCAAACAAATGATTTTTATTTTCAACAAACAAGTTACGTATTCCCACATACGTGAAGAAGATTTCCTAGACATACATTTGTATTTATATATATATATATAAAAATATATATCTGCCACCCTGCAGAGGAGGGAAAGGCCTGCTGGCAAGGTGGGACTCACTTGCTCTTTAACTGAAAAGAAGTAGAATTATTCCCTTGGATGTTTGCCTTAAATACCTGATGCTTTTCTGCTGAAGTGTTGGTGTGGCCAGCACCAGTGTAGGTGCTCACAGGCCCTCTGACCACAGGGTCAGCACTTCTGGCTCTCAGCTGTATACAATTGCCTTAGACCAGAGAAACAGGTTTCTTGTCACTTTGTCATAACTAAATGATAGATGAGGTTTTTCTCAAACCTAAATCAAAACCTACTTTTATTGGGGATTGAACAAGAAAAATTTCTGCTGCAGAAGAGAGGGCATCCTTTTTGCAAAGCTGTTAACACTTGAAAGCAAGCTAGCATCAGACTCTTTCAGCCAGTACATATGGAGTGTTTCACAGACATGACCCCAGACTATTTGTCAGCATTTATCTTTCTGAAGCTTGCAGTTGAATAGATGGTTGGGCAATGTTACACTCACATTCACTCAACACAAGAGGCCAAGTCTCTTGTGGCATGATTTTAAAATGGGCTCATAATGACTGGATTTTTTTTGATGAATCAAATAAAGGAGTGCATGCTGTTGTTACTTGGTAAATATATATTCTGGTGAATCCATGGGAATAAAACCGTCCTCATTCTTCTAAGATATTTCAAAAGTGCAGAAAATTGTGTCCTCAACTGAGACAAAAGTTTAAAAAATATTGTTTGGAATCATAAATGGTTTGCTGCCTCCTTAATTAAAGTGAAAACCCATTCTGGGTTATCAGCTATGCCTGCCTAGTCCACCCTCTTGCTTGAAAAACCGTTTCTTTATTTTTTTCACTTATCTGCTTTATGAAAATTGTGAAAACTGTGTATTAATATCAGTGAAAGAAACTTGAGTGTCTCCGTAGAAAGCAACCAGTTAGCTGATCTGTCTGTGCTCAGATCAGAATTTAACCTGATTCCTATGAGAATTGTTAAAAGCAAAAATTGAGGAAGTTTTCTTGCAAAGTGTATTGATGAATATTTTGTAAGAATTTATTTGTTAATTAGTCTTACTTCCCAGCTGGGCAGAATGTGGCTGATAATCTTAGGTATCTGATAAAACAGCAAGAAGAACTGCATTTTGGTAAAGAGTAAATCTGAATTCCTGTTTCAACTTACTTTTATCACTTATGTCATTAGAGATGTCCTTCATATGTACTTTAAAAGCATTCACTAGGGAACATAAATTTCAAATCTTTGATATCTCTGTGAGCAGTCAGGAATGCTTACTGATTTCTTACATCTTTTGTCAGTGGCCATTGTTAATTAGGGGTATTTGCACTGACTGGTAACTAGGAAAATAACTAAACAAACTTCTTCCTAATGTTTGTGCATATGTATTTGTCTGTCACTAAATGTAACAGGGGCCATTTCTGTGGGCTCATTATGCTGATAGCACATTTTGCTTTCTCTTTATCCTATTGTGACTAAGGAAGCATAACAAGAATTTCCCAGAATAATTGGAAACCTCTCCAGTTGGCTTTTCCACCTGTAATTGCATTGTCTGTAGTGAGCTGATGTAGGTATAAATGTAGACTCATTTGTCCATACTGAAGGATTTCTCAAAACAAAGGAAAAGAACTGTTATATAAAAGATGACTTCAAGTATCTTCGGGATTGAAAAGCAGGGAAAAGTCTTGCTCCTCTGTATTGACTCTTACTGAAACTCTGCTGTGGCACAGGTAAAGTGTGTGATTACAGGACTGATCCTGTACAGGATCACCATTACAGGATTACAGGACTCCAGAGAGGATTATGCAGCAACTTAAACACAGTGTTGCTCAGTGTTTTCTGTTCCAACTCCTGGCCCTGCACAGAAAACACCCCAAGAGTCACACTATGTGCCTGACAGCATTGTCCAAATGTTTCTTGAATTTGGTCAGGTTTGGTGATGGGAACACTTCCCTGGGGAGTCTGTTCCAGTGCTCAACCACGCCCTGGGTAAAAAACCTTTTCTTGATATCTAAACCTCCCCTGACTCAGCTTCCTTCTTTTCCCTTAGGTTCTGTCACTGGTCCCAAGAGACTAATCTTTGCCCCTCCAGTTCCCCTGTGAGGTTTTTGAACACCACAGTGAGGATCCTCTGCTTTGGTCTCCTGTGCCTTGATTCTGATGCAGCTCAACAAAATTCTCTTTTTATCACCCACTTTTCTTTGGGATGTACTGGCTCCTGCTAGGATAGGAATGTAGTGCACTACTGATAGAAATCAACTTTGTGAAGCAATAAACAGTAAATATGTTCCGCCTCTATGCCCAAGGGAATCATATCAAACCTTAGTTAGCCATGTGTTCAAGGCCAAGCTTTAAGGAAAAAGAAGGTACATGAATATACAGTGTAAAAATATAGATTGCCTCTCTTCACTCCCCATCTGTGGACCTTCAAGAGCTCTATAAACACAAGCTCACTGAGCAGCTGTATACCCCAAGAAGGCAAATAATACACTAATAAAATATGCCAAGCAATTTAATGGTGCAAATCTTGATACGTACCTCAGGGTTGTAAGAATTAAAGAGTAGTTTTAACAGAGAGACATTCTTCTGGGAGACTTTTTCTTACAGAAGCAGCATAAGATCAAAGTCCCCTTTTGTTCATTTTCCAGACTTTGGGGGTGTTTAGTCTTTGAGCAGAATCAGAAGAGATGGCTATATAAATAATGTGAACCTAGACCTCTGGAGGAAGGTGTTTGGCTCATGAGGTGGCTGGAAACAACAGGGATTCTCCTGAGCTTGTTTTAACTCTTATGTAGGGCTCCCTCAACATCCTAAACCCTTTTCTCACTTTTAGCAATCTCCTTTCAGCATTATTTTAATCTGAAAGATCTCTCAAACAAAAGAGATTTTAAAGAAGCCTGCAATCTTTGGTTCCATTTATTTCCTGGCTATTCTGATATCAAAGGCAGCAGAGAGCAAAAGTGAAAAGAAATGTAGTAAAGCAGCTGTTGGGCCAACTACTGTGGGATCCCACAGGCCATGGAAGGAACCTTGCTTTCTGTGGGACGTGGGACCTCCGTTCCATGACACAGGCAGGGTCTGTCTCCACTGGCAGTCTGCCCCTCAAGGAAGAAGGTGTGCTCAGATTCATTCTCCTCATGTGGAAAAAGGCAGGGAACATGAAAATCGATGCAAACATCCATAATGCTTTGTCCTCCTGCTTAGGAGAAAAGGATTGACTTGCTGGCACTCAGGAAAGTGGGGTAAGAGCTGCTGGAGAGGCAGGTGGTGTCTGGCTAAACCCTCCTGGGTACACAGAGGAAGACAGGCAATCCTGCCTGGATTGCAGAGTGAAGCCTCCCCATAGGGAATGGTTCAAGGTGAGAGGAAGACAAATGATCTAAGTGTGCAAAATTTCAATTTATTTTTTAAAAGCCTTTCTTGCTAGATGTAATGAAGAGTAATGCCACAAAACAAAGGAAGTAAATAATTTCTTGTTTTTTCTCTTGTCTATGTGGTAACAGCATAACCAAAAGCTACCCCAATACTTTTAGTGAGAACTTCACTGCTTTGTTATTCTTTCTCACTCTTCCTTTGTGTTTTTCTTTGAAAAAAAAAATAATTTCCCTGTCTGTATAGCTCAGAGTTTATGTACTTTGCAGAGATGCTGCCATCTGCCATTTACTTTCCTTTCTGAGCTGTGATCTTAAACATATATTTCAGGGAAAAGGAAGTCAAGTAGTTGAGTTTCTTTTCCTTTTGTGTGAACAACAATGCAAATAGTTCCAGAGCCAGGCAGTAAGGCTGCCTGAAGTGCCAACTGCACATCACCTTTTCAGCGAGGCATTAATTCATTCTGTGAAAAATATGCCAGGTAAAAAACTCCATTTCAATTCTTCATCCTGTGCACTGGCTAGGTGAATTAAACTCCGTATAGCAAGTTTTTGAGATTAAGTCAAATAATTTTGTACTTTCTCTAACCCTTATTCCAGATCATTTTCCTCTCAGCCCCTTGCTACACATGCCTCTTGCAGAGACAGGGGAGCAGTGTGGATGCTGCTGGACACATGGCAGGGCCAAGGCTGGCTGTCCTTGGGTCATGCCAGGCTGCCACGAGGACATGGCCTTCCCAGAACTCAGGAACCCCTCAGTGGGAGAGGGGGATTAATGGTCTCCTCCTTAACAGGGAGAGTGAGAGCTGGACAAAGGGGCTCGTCTTGCTCCTTCTCAACTGCTTGTGCCTTGTCTTTTGAGATGAGTGCTTCAGGAGCTGAGAAAAATACTACAAGAGATCAGGATGGAGAACATTTCTTTGCATCTGGGAAACTAGAGCCAGTGTGTCTGTAAGCCAGCACTGCCACAAAAGTATCCGTGCATTCATTAATATTTAATGATGATTTTCAGTCTGATCAGTTCCCTGGTTAGATGGGCCTCTTGGTCACACAAAAGCCTGGATCAGCACAGCCAAGGGGCATCATCAGCTTGAAACAAGAGGATGAGGCAAAATGGAGCAGACCTGATTTCATGACCACACTCCTGCCTTAAATGAGTATTAGAGAGCTGTGGGCTCCCCTTATTCCTTTGGGAACTGTAGCAATAGCCCCAGGATTTCCTTATACAAGAGTAAGACCAAGCACATGGCTCCTTTATTCCTCTTGCATCAATTGCAAACAAGTAAGAAAACAAAAAGCTTTTGCTTTCCTATTAAATATTTAGGTTTAAATTTCAGTGATTACTGGAAAGTTTTGGAAAACAATTAAAGGACTTGTTGAGAATTAATAAAAATGTTCTCTTTAAATTTTTTTTTTTTTTCACAATGCTAAATGATCCTTTGGATCCTTTAACTCTCCTGAGATCACTCTGAAGTTAAACTGGAAACATAACTGGATTTTAACAGGAAATCTGATCATGCATCTAACAGCTTTAAGGGGCATGAATAGAATAGCGTTTGAGAATGTGCTACTATTTTGAAGATTGATGTGATTTTCTGATTTTGACAGAAAATGAAAACATACTGGGAGGCTGTCAAAAGCCTCTGAATCAGCCAGATTCTTCTTAGAAGCCAAAGACAGCTTGGCTCAGGTAGGCTATTCTCCCACATATGCCTTTGCCAAAACAGAGTGTGTGCCGAGGCTTTTTTGCTGTTGTTTTTTTTCCCTCCAGATGGTGTAATGAGGGATAGACTGCTGGTTGCTTGCCAAGGGTTGTACAATATTGTGGCAAAATGCAATCCCAAGCTGCAGTTTTGAAGGTAGCATATCAATCACTTACTCATCAGGTTCCTATACTTCTTGCATGTGGGGTCAAACCTTTGTCATTGGGCCAAGCCTATTAACAAGTTTAGTCCAAATGTTTTGAGAGCGACAAAATTTGGTATGTTTTCTCTCCAAATGTTGATTAAAGTATCCACTGCTAGGAAGGTAAGAGCCAATATGCAGCTAATCCTTTTTTAAAATCTTTATCTCAAACTTAAATTGCTAAATCCTTCAGGTCAGCTAAAAATAATAATGCTTTGGGTTTTCCTGTGATTTTTCTGTATATACATCTAAAGGAAAAGCAAGAAGCTACTTGGTGTCACAAATTATTTACCTTTATAGTTGTGGTTTCAAACAGATTGAGTTTTTGAAGTTTAAAAAAATTTCCTGCACACAGTTATAATAATAAACAGAACCATGATGAGGAGTTTTAACTTAAGAGTGTGCAGTTTTTCACCAGATTGGTACGTACATCTTCCTCCTGTTGACATGCATTTTCAAAATAAGCCTGATATTAATTGCACCTTCACTGGGTAACACAGAATGATCCACCTTCTGACAGTCAGGTCTTTGAGGGGGATTAAACATACCTAGGAACAAAGTTATCCCCTGAGAGTAGCACATACACACTATTTAATCACTGTACTTGAGAAAACTTCCAGTCTTGATAGAGTTAGTGACCAAAAGAGTTGAGGAAGTCAATCTGCCTTGTCATCTTCCAGGTGTAACTATTTTACATAAATGTTCTTGTTCCAGGTGTTCACTCAGCCTTGCAGCAATCCAAAATACCCAAAGCGATGCTGATTTAAAATAAGTGCACTGGCATTTATGATAATAAAAGCAATTTTAATATGGCAATATGCTGCCATTTTAATAAACTACTACAAGTAGTCTCCCTTATAGCAGGAGAGGGCAGAGTTGGTGTTGAATAACAATTTTTTAAAGACTTCGGAATGGCAGCATATATGAAAAACACATACAAGAAGATTGCTTTGCTATGAGTTATAAAATATACGAAAAAGTTCTCCAAAAACCAAGATCAATTTCTAAAAGTGACTTGACAAGCTAAGTACAAGTAAGCTTGCTCTCCAATTTAGGCTGTTTGGAAGAGGCATGGATGAGATTTTTAGTATCTTAGTGGTATGACAACAGATAAAATCTACAATCACTCTTTAGGTGCCCAGTACATTGTATTTGGACCACCGAAAGTATTTTCTTCCTCAAGCAATAACAGATTATTATCCTGGCTGGCAGGAAATAACCTGTAAATTATATCTATATCTAGCACATATGGAAGAAAAGCCATCAGATAGTATCATACATGAAAAATTGTTTGCCTTGCTCTAGTAACAAAGTGTTTAGGCATAACATCTTTTAATTTGAGAAATGATGAAACCAGAAGAGGCAAGAATAACATTGCTAGTTTCCAAAAGTAGATATATTAGATTGAGAGGTAGGTCATTTGTCAGCCACCCCTGTAGATAAAATGAAATGGAAGACAAAAACATTTGCTCAGTATCACAGAGCCAAAGATTGCAGCATAGTATTCCATGTCAGTATATAAGATTACGTATTCTAAGGCATCTACCTCTTTTTCTGTATACCTCTAGAGACACTGAAGGAGGTCTCAAATTTCAGCATGCTCCAATATCTCAGGTTCTGGAGGAAGACAGAGATTGCAGGGAGTTGTCTTTATACAGCTGACATCTGTATCCTTGAATGCCATTCATAAATTAGACTCCTATCAAATAACAGTGCCCCTAGGCACCTGCAGCTTAAAAACTGCCCTTCAGAGGGACTGAGCCATCTTCTGCAGGATGAATTAAGCATTTTAAAGTGCTCATAAGAAACCAATCTGAAAAATAGGTACCAAACCAATAAAATCACCTCTGTTGGCAGATCTCCTTTAAGTTTTTAAAAACCTGCTGTGTGAAGTTACTTTTGCGGTATTTTTTAGAAATTGTTTTGCTGTAACTTTAAGTGATAGATGCAGAAAAGAAACGTAGTGGGCCATTTCAGTTCTGCCTTTCTTCTGTTTGGCAGTTGATCTTGAGTGCCCATAGAGCCCATTAAACTCATTTTGCTATAGCTTTACTATTGACATTTGAGATTAAATGCCAGGATATGAAAGATTTTTTTTAAGGACTATGATTTTTTGTTTCAATACAGCATTGTCAGGACCACAGGACTGAAACAGCCTGCTGTGGTGTGTTATTTCAATCATTTCTTCTTGCCTAGAGAAAATATTTCTGATTAGCGTAGTTACTGTCCCTTTGTTAAAAGGTTGATACAAAATTCAGCAGTGTTACTGCAATTGAATTTAACAGGAGCTGTGAATACTTGGCCCTGACTTTTTCCCATTGGCAGTGCTCAGTGCTTTTCTCCTCTCGTCTGATAAGCTACAAACCAGGAAAACTCCTTTATCAGAGCAGTGGTGAATCTTGCTGCTACAATGCTGCAGTAAAAGATTCTTCAGTTGCAAAACAATGCTTTACACATGGTATTCTCACCCACAAAGTTATCATGCAGTCTGAAAGAGATGGAGGCTGGAGACATGGGGGGCTTTAGAGGCTGGTCCAAGAGTGCCCACCTGGACTGCCCTCCCCACAGCTGGCAGTGGGGGCGGGTTCAAAAGGTGGCCCAGAGCCAGTGCCTCATGGTTTTACACCTCATGTTGGTTCTGGGGCAGCATCCCAGCACATCTGTGTTAAGGCCTGGGAATCTAGTTCTGTGTCTTTCTACAAAATACCCAGGAGACTCCATGGAAATGGACTTCTGCGAGTGTTGGACACACATGTGTAAGTTAAACACATTTTTCAGTGTTTTTTCATGCTATGAAAATGATCCAAATCTTTCAAGGGCACCGTGCGGTAGAAGAGGTCTCATAAGGTGTTTATATAATTGTGATTGTATTCAGCCTGCTAATACACTTCCTGCTCTCCTTCTTGATGGAAGCTTTTCCTTGATGTCCACTGGATATTAAGCAATTTAATGACTTGATGAGTAAGAACAAGGTGATTGCAGAAGTAATCTTAGCCAGCTAAGAGTGAGCATGCATCTCTTTTTGCTGCTCTGCTTTCTGTTTAAATGGTGCATTTAATTATAGACATCTCATTTGGGAAGAATTGTTTGGTTTGCAGCAGATACCTGCCAATGTCATCTGGAGTTTTCTGTTACAGCAAAGACTTTGCCTGAGGGTTTGCCTGAGCAATGTTATATTTTGTGTCCCATCCACTGCATAAGAAAAGACCTTCAGGGAGCAAACCCAGCCCAGGTTCAGCATCTATTGCTGAACTCACCTAGCAGCTTGGAGTGCAGTTCTTTCTTGGTGGCTTGAGAGAGGGGTTTTGGCCAAGACTCTGGTTGTCTTTCTTCTTATTTTTGTGGGGTTATTGCAGTCTGCCCGGGCCTCTCAGTGTTAATAGCATTTACACAAACCCTGTTGTTAGCTGTCGCTTGAGGAGAGATTCTTTATTTTTGCTGTTCATTCATTCTCTCTGCTCCAAGATTATGTGCACATGCAGATACTTCCAGTTACAGTTTTACCTTCTGAATTTATAAATGAATGTCAAGCTTCTTGTGCTTTTGCTGTTGTTGTCATCTCTCTTTCATCTCTAGTGGGATGGGTCTTGTGACATCTGCAAGCTTTTGTTGCTCCTTCTTGAATTACATCCAAGATGGTATTGAATACTTCTGAAATGGCTCCACAGTATGTTTCTAGTGTGTTTTTAGGCCTCTGGTTTGGTTGGCTTTTTTTTTTTTTTTAAGTATTTTAAATAGAGCCTAGATTTTTTTGATAGATACAGTTGAAAGAAATAGAGTTGTTTACTGTGAACCCTGTCTTGCCCCATGGCAGCCTAGTTAATTACTGATCAGCAGCCACAGCTGTGGACTCCAAACATGAGAAATCCAGAATGTGTTCTGAGGAAAGGCTAATTTACCAAGGATCATTTCCAAGTCCTGCTGATGCCTGATTTTCTGTCTGGTGTCTATAATTGGCCTGGGCAATGCATGGCTGTTTGTATCTCACACCATGCACTGCTTTATTTCTCTGGTAAAGGTTAACTGTTTAACTGATTAATTATCCAAAGCCAAGAGACTAGATTTAGCAGTGGCAGCTCTTAGATTTTGAGATGCAGCACATTGGCTTTATAAATGTAGCATCTGGCTTTTCCTATTTTAGCATGTGATAACGTTTAAAGAGCTGGTCAGGCTTCTGCAATTTTAAATACCAGATGGGAATTTTATATTCCCTGTATACTTTATTATGTCTAGTAAATACTGAAATAAGTGGTGGCTGTCTCAAAAAGAGGACCTGTGCTTTTCAACTCCCAAATGACTGCGCATTTATTTCTGTTGCTACTTTTAGAATTCTCATTATCACCTCTGTCCCTTCACCACCTAAGCCTTGTCTATGTCCAGCAAATCTGCTTATTGCTTCTATAACACCTTTTTAGGGGCAGGATGCTGCCTTCTTTTGTTGTCACAGGAGCTAAACTTAAGAGAAAATGGCAGATAGGAACTGGGCTGTGCCCAGATCAAGTTTCGAAGGCTCTCAAGCATTTTAATATAAACACAATTATTTTCAAATTAAATAAAGCTTTTAGGGTCCTTACTCTGCATTGGAAAAACAAAAAGATAAAAACCAAGCAGACTACCTTCATACAAACCACACCAAAGGCAAAAAAATTTTCTTAAATGTGAGTGGACTGCAAGTCAACTCTGTGTTCTTTGTTATGCTTTACAAGCAGCACAGAAATAAACTTTCTGTAGTCATGATAAAGTAAGTCTCAGATTCTCTTGAGAGAATCTAAGCTGCAGCAGGCACTGCATCTGCAGCTTCTGTGTATCAACTGCTAGATCTAATCTGCAGTGGAAAGAAAAATAATCTCTTTCTGATGAAATGCTTCTTTATGATGGGTGGTGTCAGTAGTGGAGATGCTGAGACATAAGTAAAACATGTACAGTCCAATAGAACAGCTCATTAGATAGTTGCAATAGTTGTTGATCAGTGCAACTGTAATATTTTCTTTCATTTTTTAGCTAAAGATCTACATCTTCCTTAATGATATTGCTTAGAGAGAAAAATAATTATCAGAATTTTGATATAAATAGATCCTCCAATATTATATTAATTTAGATTTAAATGTGTAGATGTGGAAAATGTTGGTTTAATTTTAAAAAATAATAATTTTAAAGGCTTTGAAATATATATAATTTTTTCTTATCATAATTAGAAATGTAAACACCACATAACTGGAGAAAAAGTGCCTGTTCACTTGAAATTTACAGCTCTCTATTGCATGCTCAGAAATAAGACCCTCATCTGACCTTCAAACATTTAAATATTTGGTTTTGTCTTCTGATATATAGGAATTCCTTTGAAAATATGAGATCACAAAAAGTGTGTTATTAGCATCGAATTCCCTGTATAGAGAACAGTAATATGGAATTGTCAGACTATAATGCCTGTTCCTCATGATAAATCTGCTGCACAGACATTAAGTTACTATAGCATTATATAGCTCAGCAATTACAATAAAAATGAAACTTGTGTTATCCAAGATTTTCACATTGTGGTTTTGATGAACTACATGAAAACAGGAATACGTGAAAGAAAAGTTTTATATTCCTTACATTTTGGTGACCCTCATCCTTATTTTTAGCTTTTCTGCTAAATATCAAAAAATTTGGCGTAGTAGAGAATGATAGGAAGCGCATCTGACAAAACTCTCTCTTAAATCTTGCTGAATAAAACATTTGGTGGAAATGGTTCTTGGCATCATCAGGTTAGATCAGAAGTGAAATGGCTTTACAGCAAGCCTAAACACCCCTTGACAAATGACAGTTCCAGATTTTAACATTAAGATTACAGATGCTGCTGGAGATCTCAAAAGAAACGTGCCCAGCAGTTGTCCAGTGCCCTTACTTACTCAGACAATACTATTTGTCTGTCAGAAGATCACCCCCATTGGTGAGCTAACAATGATGATGCTGCCGATTTCTACATTATGAAAAGTAGAAGCCTTGATCAGTTTTTTAAGTCACTCAGCCAAGGTTCTTGCCTTTTAGCTTCTCTACAAAAAGTTTCCCTTTCAAATTCCTCTAGCATAGTTGGAGGGACCAGTTTGTCTGAGTTCTGAATTAACAAATTATTTCAATTTACTTGAAAAGTGAATCAGAAAAAAAACCTATAGAAGCTATTTTATTTTGCTTACTTGTTTTCAACAATAACCATGCTAAATACTATCTAGATTTTGAAAGACATAATCCTAGACAGAATTCTCAAACTACCCTAGGTTGGACCTAGATGATCTTTAAGGTGTCTTCTAACCAAAAAAAAACTTCTATGTTGAAGATGAATATAAGAGAGTAAATTCCAGACGATTATTTGGACTTAGCTGCATAGGTTTCCTGCACAGGAGTTTTGCATATGGTTTGAAAAACCATAGACAAGGTATGTGCTGAAGTTGACTTCTATGAACTAGTTGGTGTGTTTGCATTCTCCACCCCCCATCAGAAGTGCCTGTTCATTATGGGTAATTACTAAGGCAGAATTTTTTATCTATGTTTTTATGTTTTATGTTCAGTCATCTTGAATTACTATTAGTATTTTTCCAAATTGAATTGAGAAATACAGGCTTTTTTATTGCTGTATCCAGACACTTAAAATGAAAGACTCCTAATATGTTCTCTTTGGCACTGGTAAGCTCAGGAAGCACTCAAGGAGGATCAGAGTCACTGGAATGAGAATGAAGGTCTTGTTGTCACTTATTTTACATTTCTCTTGGGAAAGTTATCTTTCTGGGAATGATTTTCCCTCCACTTTTCAAAAAGGAATGTCAATTAAACTTGGAAATTTGAATGTAGATTTCAAAGATTCATATTTAAAAATGTAAAATCAAGCTAATTGGGCAATTCTGACCAAAACTGTCTTTTGTTTTGTTTCTTGATAACAGAGCTTGGAAATAAAATTAACAGAACGTTGCTTAAGTTGATAATTACAGTTTTAGATTTAGAATTATTTTAAAACATCAAAAGAAAATACCTCATTTTGCTCTTAAATGCTCTTAAATTATTTAAAAGTAGGGGTATTTCTTATTCATAGACAGTTATGGTCTCATTATCCTTATTGGACACAACTCTCATTGGAATCATCCTGAACTTTGCTTCTGTGCCTAGTATGGGTTTAAATGAGACACTGACATTTTCAGGAGGCTCATTGTTCCACTTCTTGTGCTTTGCTGTACCTTCTGTTTCACTCCTTTATTGTGGCAGACCTATTGTCCAGTTTGTTTTTGTTCCAGAAATCTACTGATTCTTCTTCTTTTTTTTTTTAATTTTTTTTATTTAAGAGAAAAAAAAAGGGGGAAAAAATCTCTGTATCAAAGGAAATGAATATTTGATGAATATTTGTGTCTCAGGGAATACTTAATTTTAAAAGTTCCTTGAAAAACTTCAATAAAACAAATCCTGAGATATACTCTTCGGGGACTGTGGTGTATAAATATCTGTATTTTGACCCAGTCTGTTTCAAGCAAGTTCATTAATAAGAGCCTAATGTATTTGACTTTTACATTGGTGTAAAACAGCAATCAAATTAACTAGATTAGAGTGTATTTAAACTGTAATTTCTCCTTCCAGTAGGTCATATGGTGAAATAATTTTTTCCAGAGATCCCTCTTCCTGCCTTCTAACAACATTCTGGTTCTTGCTACTGTTGCAATTAGAAAGTTCGTACAGAAGAGAATGTGAGAATACAGCTTCATCATTTCATGGAAGAAGAGTTTGGAGAAGAAATTTCTCAGTACTCTTGGATATAAATCATGTATTCAATAGATACTTTTAAAATGATATATTGCAGTTTTCTGTGTAGGACACTCTCAATGTTCCAAGGATAATAATTGGTGATCTGTCAAGCTTATCCCATAGAACCTAATCATCTCCATTTTTGCTAATACTACTTTCTTCTCCAAAGGTGCTTTTTCTTTCAAATTTAATAATTATTACCATAATTAATTTAAACATTGAGATTTGTTTGCAAGCTGTCCTTAGGCTGAAGTCTATACTTCTTTTTCAGGCCTTGCTGGTGTTGCATACATAAAATCATCTGTTCTTTTGTCTGCTGTACAATATCATCTCACAAACAGTGCTACCTCTCTCTACAAACTTAGGCTTACTTAGAAAATACACTAATTAGTTTCCATTATCCTTCTACTTTGCATATTTTCCTATCTACTTATAGTTCTATGTAATTTGCTTTGCTGGGCTTTGGTTTTTTTCATTATGCTGTGAGCTTTTAAGTTTGAGGATATAACTTAATAGGTTCTGATTTAATAAGATGCCAGCAGGTAGTACAGGACATAAATAGTTGAAATAATTGTTCATAAATGCTTTTAATGCAAATATATCTCCAGTACTTACTGTAGAGCATTTTATTTCAAATTTTCTTTTTTGATCTAAAAGTTCCCTTTTTGTTAGACTCTGGCCCATCCAGCCCTATGAAGTTAAGCACTGAAAGTTCTGCTGCTGCCAGGAGGTCAAGGGGAGATGTCACCAGCTAAAAGTCTGACTGAGTGGTTTAAATTGCTGTGTGCTACTAATTTGAACTGCCACATAAGACAGTTGTAATAGGACATTTATTCAACGTTCCCTAGCTTTCAGGTAGCCTTGTCATGTCTAAAGAGTGCTGACATTTCTGTCAAGTTTTGGGTTAGAATCTCAAACTTAAGCTAGTCTGAAACAAACAATTTTGTAAATTTTATGATGATGATTAAAGAGAAAAGAAGTTCTATCTTCTCCAGAACATTAATGACAGACCAGATAACATTTTCCATCCTAGAAACGAGGTTAAGCGCTTTGAAAGCCAGGGCATATCAACAGAAGTGAAATTGAAGTTTTCAGAGCAGACTGTCCAGTCATCTCACATAGCAAGTGCATCACCCTGCACAGTGATTTTATAATGTGGATTGTTTTTAGAGTGCTTTTGCAAACTTCATATCATCCTGAAGCATAAGCTACCATAAGCCTGCTATAGAAATGACCCTATTAAGGACAGCTGAAAAGTGACAAATCTGCACACAGATTGTCAAATGAAGTAGTACAAATTCTATGAGTAGCTGTGCTATTTAAACCTTTCACTTTTGTGAAATACGCTTCTCTGATGTTGCTCGTGTTGTTATTCCAATCATAGATTACATCCAATCACTTCAGGATTTTAAAGCTAGTTTGGGAAAACATCAGAAAAGTAATTTATCGTGCATTTGTAGTCAGCTGCAGTGATTGAATCGACACACATTTCCTCCTCTTACAATTTTTTGGGTCACTTTTAAAATTTGGTCATGAATTTGGGAAGAGGCAATGTCAAACCATTCTACACTCTTCCCACAATTGTGCTGGTGATGTTTGGTATCTTTGCAAAAGGCAGATAGATCAATATTTATTTTCCCAAAATTGGAGACCCGCTTTAACAAATTACAACCTGTTTTTGCACCTCAAAACAATCAAATCTATGCTGGAACAAAATTCAGTGAGCAGTCCTCACCAAATATCCCAGGCCACTAAGCCACTGGGTACTTGGCTTAAATTTTAAGCCTTCTGATAAAGAAATAGTGACATTTCAGCATACAACATTATTTAAATCCAGGCTTGAGATGTAACTTCTCATGTTCTTAAAGTTTTCATATTTTTAAAATGTTTATCTTCCTCTTCATGCCCAGGTAATTTTGCAGAATAAAGTGAAAGGAGAATATGGCTGTATAGTTACTGGCCAGTAAAAAAGCGTCATTGCTTTTCAGGATATAAAACTGTGCTGCAAAATTGGAGACTTGTGGAAGCTGTGGCATCTGTTTAGTGTTTCTCAGACAGATCTCGACTTCTGTTTCTACTTTGTGGCCAGCCACAGCCCTGTGTCTCCAGCAGAGATGATGGACAAGAAAGCTTAATGTTTGCCAGCAAATACTGTTTTGCTTTAGCCTGTTGAGGTCATGTCTGTGAGCTGTCTTGTCCTTACTGTGACCTGCTTTATTCCTCTCAATTCTGTCTAAGGAACATAAGTCTAAATTCTGCATTTATTATCTAAAGCACTTTGAATGTTTGTTTCACATTATCACTGGAGCCTTACTGGAGCTGTTTTTAATCCTTTGCAAACATGGTTTAATAGAAAGCATAGAGAAGAGAACAAAGTAATCCAATCAATCTCCATGAGGATTTGCGTCAGCGATGTAGGGATAGGCAAAGGACACATCCCCCAAAGCTGTAGTTCCCCAGTTAAAGGACTTGCCTTGTGCATGCTGGAGCAGCAGGAGCTGGCAAGTCTGCAGCTGTCCTCTACACCTCTGCTGTTGGATCAGAGAGCAGAAATTGTGTTTGCTTTGAGTCCCTACTAAAGTTTGATTCCCAAATGGATCTTCACCCTGCAGTGTCTGAGAGACATGGTGGGTAGAGCAGCTACTTCCTTCTCCTCACTCTCAGGCTGTGCCCATGTTGGAAAGCAGCAGTAAATAGATGTCTGTGTGGGGAAGGCAGAGGGATGTTCCCTTTAAGTGTCTTTCAGTTTTCTCATCACTGAAACCTGACAGAACTTCATGATTTATAATTACTGTAATTTTCTGTTGCTGAGCTGTAATGCAAAATGCTTATGTGGATATTTTTATGCATTTACACTATTGTCTGGCAGTTGGGGCCTTTGTAAAGATGTAACTTGTGAATTCTGGGTGATTTTATGAAGCCATTGTATCATGAATGCTTTGATATGGATGTGACCGTGATAAGCTGTTAAGGCAAAGCAGGACTGAGAGCTGGGTAAGAAGGAGGTGAAGTGGATGCTGAGCATGCTCTTCAGGACATGGTTGTGGGGATGGGAAAAATCAACCTCTAAAGATTGCCTGAAGAGCTTGTAGCAGTAATATCTGGTCACTGGAGTTGCAACAAGCCTAAATTGTACTCATTATTTAGTATTCTAATGTCTGCCTTGAAACACTGTTTTATTGGTTAATTATATAGCATGCCTTTATGTGTTCTCTCTATATAGAAAATATTTCCAAGAAAGGTCATAAGATTTCCTTTACTATTCCCTGATTTAAATTAAACAGGAGAACCTTAATATGCTGTAGCCATCTTTTAACCTTGCAGCTCAGCACCATGGTAGTGTTAATATTTTTTGTAGACTCAACAGTTTTATTCAGTACCAAATTAAAATGCTAACAAATGAAAAACACTAAAACAGAACCCAGTTAACACACCGTGTTACTGCTGCTCCTTTGATGAAATTATCTTGTTGTTCTAATGTAGCAGGATCAGCTTTACCTTTCACTCCAAAATGTCATCACATTGTAAATAGCACATACAGCACTCTGTATACATTCTGTAATTGCACTTAGGCTTGACTTGTTCTCATGCTCCTTGTTTCACTGAAGTCAATGAGGTTATGTGGTTCAATGAGAGCAAAATGTACTCCTTTCATTTAGACTGAAAGGGCTAAATTACAGCTGTGAGTGCTTCTGGGAACATAGTGAAAGTCAATAAAATTTAAATATAATTTATACATTGATCTGAAATAGGAAACTTTGAGTGCTCAGGAATGCTACAGAAAATTGGACTGACTAGTGTTGAATTTTGGTCCTATTTCTTCACTGTATTTTCACCACCTCTGTAGAGCTAATTACAGAAATTGAGTTCTGGTATTGCCTTTTACAAAAGAGGAAAGCGGTTTTTGTCTTGTGACAAAAATAAAAGTGTTGGACTCACACTTTACCAGAAATAATTAAAAAAATAATTGAAGAGAATAAAATTATTTTTTGTAAGATAGTTTCTTTTTGAACACAGATATGGGCTGAAATTAACAACATTTCATAATAAAATACGAGAACAGTGACTTACTTTATCTTCAACATCATCAACTTCAGTCATCATTATTTTAAATCTGAATGAAGAGAGGTTATGATTGGCACAAGTCAGTACATGCTCATCTGCATCAGATGTGCAACCAAGACTTGGTTTTTTCCTATCTCAGCTTTTTCTGTTCATACTGTGGTATTTTCTGCTGTGACACATTGAATAAAATGGAAGATTATATCCTCAGATTCTAAAATCCAATCTAAGTGTGAAAAATCACCTACATGTAAGTTTTAGGGACCAGATTGTAGGATATCTACTAGCTTTTTTTATCTAAAAGTACAGAGCACTACCAGCATTTGTGATTTATCAGGGACTGCAAAGAAGAGGCTGTTTTCTTAAACACACTACAACACTTGTCTGTCCCAGGCCAGAGCTGGTTCTGGGACCACTGCTGAATTTTCAGATTAGTGGGATAGACGCTGCATCCTCTGTGGGGACAGTGAAATCAATGGTGATAAAGTCAGGATGGCTTACACAAGCTCTGAGAAGCAGTATGATAGGACAGGTAATGCTCTGGGGCATGTGGGAGGGATAGCAAGTGAGGGAAGTGGTGCAACAAGGATTTTGTGTAGATCTCAGAAATCTGGAGAGTTTGGTTTAAGGTATAACTTATGATCAACCAAACTGAGATACGAAGGTGTCTTGGTGATGTGTCAAAAGTTACAGGGATTAATACTGACTCTCAATAGAAAGGCAGGATTATCTCCTTTTCTTTATGTGTTTAGCTCTATGTCGAAAAAATTGAGTTCTAAATATCAGTGTAATGTTTCTTCAGTAGTGAATAGAAAAAACTGGGCAGATAAGCTGTACTGATTCACCTCTACATTAGTAACTGCTATTAATACCACAGCACAGGACATCCCTGTGAGTGGGTGGGTGGGTGTGTAGGATTGACCTGGTTTTGCATGTGCCCCTTTAGTTCCATTTGTTTTCTCCTGCACTCTCAGAAGGTGTGTGGAGCTTTCTGAATGCATGCTAAGGATCTATAGTTTTATATGGGCAACTTAGTTCCTTTTAAAAAGTCATAGAACAAATAAATGCCCCAAGCTATTGTCTCTACTTTTCACCTCATAGTTACTAAATGTAGGCTGGTTAAATGGATGAAAAGAAAATGCAGCTTTTTCTTGTAGCTTGGCCACAAGAAAAATAAGTTCTCTAATGGATTGGATCAAGAGGACCTCAAGGACCCTGCTTGGATGAAAACAGAATGTCATTTAGAGTAGACACAGGAAATCTGATCTAACACAGCTAAAACAAATCAGGAACCACAGAGATTCAAGTTAAAAATAAAGTTAGAGGTAAATGTGAATAGCTTAAGCTGCAGAGAGCCAAACTCTGTGTGCTCTGAGGCCATATTCATTCCCAAGCTGAGAGGCAGACTGAACCACTGTAGTTACACTTTCCATAAGAGCAGCTTTCTTAGGAAACTGCTCAGTGACACCAGAAGCTATTACTGGCTTTTTTATTGGATCCCTCCACCTAGCTGCCAAATCTGGCAGGCAGATAGGTAAAGTCAGGGTCCTGAACTGAATTGTTGGCAATTGTTAGTTGAAATGAATATGAATTGGCGAGGACAGGTCAAACAACAATAAAACTAGCTACATCTTCCTATACAATGGCGATTGAAGAAATCATGGTTTAACGTTACAGTTTTCAGGGAATGCCTTCTTTCAGAAAAATAAAGAATTCAGAAATTGAATTCAAAGAATTGTATTCTTTCAGCTGTATTTTGCAGAGGAAATGGAACAATATATTCTTTATGCACTAAGAGCAACCTGGAGTACTGTTGATAATATAAGCAAAAATCTAAAATCAGTTATTTTGCCCATAATACCAAGTGTTAAAGCCTTTTATGTCTCTTCTTCCCATACTAATATTTATGTCTTTTTCCACAAGTGTTTAAGTTCAAGCCCCCAATAGGATTCTCCTGGCAAGCAGAAATTGATGCAGCTGCCTCTTGCAGATGCTTGTAAACATCTTGTATTGGTCATGGGGCTGTGGCAGGTGAGCAAGGTGGTTCTTTAGGATGAGTTATAGTCTCCACTGCTGACCTCGTGGGAGGACTACAGCCACCTGGAACAAATGAGTGCAAACAGCTTCCATGTGTTCAAGAGGTGGGGCAGAGAAAGCCCAGAGGGTGGTGTGGCTGTAGGGAAGGCTCGGCAGCCTCGGCTCTGTCCAACAGGTGAGTGCTTCTCGCAGCAGTCGATTAGAAATGCAAGGGAGGGAAGAAGAACCAGCTACACTGATACCAGCTTGTGGGCTGCACAACTATAAAGGAGTAAAGAATTAGCTCATTCATATTGATTATCTGCACGTGTTTGTGTGGGACAATTTAAGTCACTAAACCTATGGGTAGTTACTTATATAATGTACTTGTAGGTCTGTGTAGCAATAGAGAGAGCTCTCTTTGAGTATATAAATATTCATGGTTTGCTATGGCTGAATGATGCGACCTTTTATTTTGAACTTTGAAATGGATTTTTTTTTTCCTAGCTAGGATATTTATGAGCCCACAGGAAATTCTTGGTTTTCAGAAAGTCTGGCATTTTTGCAACAGCTTTCTCTGAATTAATTGGCAGACAGTGATCTTGACCTCATTTTCCAGACCTTGGAAAAAATGAAACTGAAGCACTTGACAGCTACATAAAAATGACAACTTTGCACAATAATTTATTAGTTAATTTTTTCTACATGGAGATGACTGTCCTTGTACATGAGGGTTATTAATATTTTTCTGTTATCTGCATTTTCCATTTAGTCATTCTAAACATTCTGTTAGTGTTCAGTGCATTGCTCTAGTCACATAAAGCTTATTTTGTTTGTGTGAAGCTGTTAATTATTTTTCTACACAAGTTTTTAGTGGGCCTGCAGGAAAGAATGGTTCTGGTTTTGATTTATTTTGAAGTAAGAATCCTGAGGGCTTGATTCAATAATACAATCCATTTGTCTTAAGCACTGCAAAGGCTCATGGCAAAGCTCTGAAAATCAATTTTTTGAGAGACAGAGAGAAGACATATAGCTGTACAGCAGTTTTAGCAGTCCAGAACTGTGAGGCATTTTCTTTTTTTAAACCAGTCTTTAAATGCTTATAGATTTGTTTGTTTTAATAGGATTGTAATCAAATATTTAAGTCTCAGAATATAGACCCTGTAGGCAGAAAAAAGTGGACATCGTTTATAAAAGCAAATAAGATATATTAATGAATTTAAAACTAAATCCCATTAAATCACATTGATTAGAGTGTAAGATCTCTCCTAAATAGCTGGACATAAAACCAGAACTGGAATGTGGTGTTAACTAGAAATTATTTAATGCTGTGGTTCCATTCCAACTAAATACAAAATATGAGTGGCCTGGCCATCAAAAAGTGAACTTGGAAGCAAATTCTGGGATAGTTTGAAAGGCTGGTGGCACAGCACACAGGCAGAGATGGGGAGGAGGGGGAAGGAGATACTTTAGTCTGGATGCTGTTGCCTTGAATTCAGGTGTGTCCCCAGAGCAGAGCTGCTCCCAGTGAAAGCTCAGCTGATGGCCGGGACAGAGCAGCCTCTGCATCCTTCCCAGGCTCTCTGGCAGTGGGGCCCTGGCTGCCCCTCTGCTGGGAGCTGTGCCTGGCACCTCTCTGGGAGGAGGGAGGTTCTGATCCCTTCTTGGGGGCCTTGCCTGGTCACCAGCACAGTGTGAGCCCCATCTCAGAGGGTTAAATCAAATTATAGAGGTTTATCAAGTAAGTCACTTTGTGAAATGGTTTCCAAATTTATGCTGCAAGTTTGGGAATGAAAATGAGGTTCAGGGTCCTTGGAGTTATTCAGCCCTTTCTGTTATGGTGGGAGACAGGTTGATTGTAGCTTTGAGTAAGGCCTGACTGTAATAATCCTGAAAAGGGAATGGTGAAAGTGTTATGGATAATGTTGTGCAAAAGAGAATGAAGGAGCTGAAGTATGATTCTGACTTGCAGTACAGCAGGGGATATACCAAAAGATCCAAGATTCTGTTTTGCCTTGCTGCTGTGGGACAAGCACTGGATGTGCAATATGTGTACTGGTGATATTTTACATAAATCCTTAAAATGTTAATATTGGAGTGGATTTGTTTGAACAGAATAGAGATATGTTCAGTTCATTGAAAGTCTTCACAATATTAATTTATAACAAAGCTGAAAAATAATTTAAGTAGACTTTTTATTAAACATGAGAGACATAATTCATGCTTCAAAAATGTATTTGCATGGTTTGAGGAAACTTCTGGGACTGAAAGATGGTTAAAGAGAGGCTTAAAAGCAAAGAATTATACGGTAGTGAGACTTTAAAAAGACACTGAATTTAATCCTATAAACCCTGTAGGAGTTACAAGACTGGACTTCAGCTGATAAAGATTTGGTTGCCCCTTTAGAGTAATTCTTGTGTATTTATGGAGGAGATCTGAAGGTTTATATTTTCAAATTGCATTCCTGTGTTAAAAAAACCATCTCTGAATGGAAGTCTGTGATCAGGGATTTACCTAAATACAGGTTATATGGCACAGATGTCTTCCCCTTCTTGTAGAGCTGCTCAGGGCTGAGGACAGGGGCTGGACAGAGCCAGTGCTGAAGAGGAGATAGACCTTAGTGCTCTTTTAGGGCAGGGAAAAGTCAGATTAATCTGAAGTCACGATGCACCATTCTCAACCCATGAATTTTCTGCAGGAAGGCATCCTTCCCTTTCCCCCCCACCTCCTGAGCCATGGCACAGTGAATCCGTGGCAGGACAGCAGAGCTGGGGCGAGCGCCTAGGCTGTGCCGCCCTGCGCGGGGCGTTCTGCTCGGCAGGGCGAGCCCCCGTGAACAGCAATCCCCGCTGGGCTCGGGGGCTGGCGGTGCACTTGAATGATGCCTCCTCAAGCTGCCTATGGCCGCTTCCAGCTAGCTGCAAGGTCAGTATTGCTGTGGCCTGCTTTTTGAAATGGATCTCTGTGGCTTTTTATTTATTTTGTGAACCTCGTGGCTGGTAGAGATGAAGCGACTCAAATGAACTTTTATAATCAAAAGTAAGCCAATTCAGGTATTGACTTGCTGCAGGGACTTCATAACTAAGGATAGGCACTTTTGTTTCCATATCACATTTTTTAAAGAGAGATCGATGTCACGTAAAAGTTGATATTTAGCAGTATATTATTTGCTAAATTATTAATGGGTTTGCTCCCTGTTATCTTGTTAATTTTGAGGTCCTAACTGCTAGCAAATTCTCCCTTTTTAGTAGTGGTGACTACTTTTAAAGTTATAAAGATTTGTGTCATAGCAATACATGGAATTACATATAAATGCTAAGATCTGACATTTTAGTTTGCCTAAAAATTATTAAAGTGAAATTCCTGGATATGTATCATCCTAGTTGTTCCTATAACTCATGGAATGAATAATTTATCTGATTAATGTAGTATTTTTTTTTCTGTTAATGCAATATCAATATTTAGGTAATGATTTCTTAAGTGTTCATGTTTATTTGCCAAAACATATTTTGAGTTTTTATCTCAAAAAACTGCAGTTTTAAAAAAACTACACAGTGCTACTACTTAATTGTGTCTCTTTGGATAAGAAAAAGAATAGTGCTTTATTTTAATCACTGGATAAATTTGTGTTGTTTGTGTGTCTGAATTTACCATTTCTGTGAGTTTGCTTTTGAAGTTTTTCTTGTGTTTGTGCCAACAAGTATCTGAAATTCTAAAAAGAAAATGCTAAGGGGATTGGAGAAAATAAAAAAGGTGATTTAGGCTCTGAAATAAAGAACTGGTACTTTTTTTGATAAATTTCAGGGGAAAAATGTGGGATAATAAACATAATATTGGAGGCTAAACATTTACTTAGTCATCTCCTAATTAGTATTAAAAGTGAAGAAATTCTGAAAATAATTCAGATTATTGAGTTGAAGAATGAATCAATTACTATAACCCTTAGAAACTGAACAGAGTGTTGAATGCATTTTTTGCATTGATTATAAATTTTCTGTTGAGTACATTAGTGATTCTACTGCTCTTAGTCCTTTGATTGTTGATTTTTCTTCTTTTTGGTGAAGGATTTTCATATATTCTTTTCTAATTATCTATTTTATCAGTTAGGTCTCTGAAAGATCCTTTATAAACTTGAACAACTTTACTTGAATGGTACCAATAATTTAGCAGTTGCTGAAATAAAATGAGTTTGGGGGTTTTGTTTGTCTTTATTTGGAAATCAACTAAATTTGAGATGAAAATAAAAAGAAAATACTATTATAACCTATGCTATAGAAATATATTTTATTTCATACATATATGTTACTTCAATTATTTATAGAAATATCTGTTCTCTCAGATAAAAAAGTGGGGGGTTTTTGCAGAAGACTGTCATATAAGCATTGCATTGGTGCTTGACAATAGCTTGAAATGGGTTTGGATTTGCTGGGACAATTTGGAACTGCTGGCTTGTGGGTGCATCTGTAGGTGTCTTTGCTTGTGGAATTCTGCCCTGTGGTTTTTAAACCAATCAATTTTAGAAATTTCTGATTCTTGCATAAGAATTTAATTAAATATATATTTACTCTGCAAAAATTTAAGGAAGTTAACCTTTTTTTTCATTATCCACTCGTGTAGATTTGCTTATCCATATTATACCTGTCTCACTTGGAGCCATGGGACACAGTGATCACTGATGTCCTATTTTTCTGTGAACATCATCTAAAGGACACAGCGAGGAGAAGGGCACTTCACAGACAAAACACCCTTCATGTCCTCAGGTCCTACTTCAAATGGAAAATCTAAAGTATCAGGTGAGTCTGAATGAATGGCTGTTATACTATCAGATATATATATTGCAGTTAGGAAGCCAAGTACAAATGCAACTGTTTCCTGGGCAATGAGGCATGAGATTAAAGGCTGATGTCCAAATGTAAGAATCCATTTAGCAAGTGACTTATGTCTGTGGTACAAAATCAAAATGCTCCTATTTCAGTTACATATTCCAGCACTGTGTGGGTTCCTCTCCCTGTAAGCTACAGAAGAATTTTTTATGAGTATCTGGTATGACAATATGTGGTGTTAGAAAGAAATAGCATATGAGAAATAGTGTACAAGTGGTGCTTTCTTCCACTTCATGTTTTCCACACTGAACACTGTACACCAGGGCCTTTAGTGGTGCAAGTTATTATGGACTGCAGTTTCATAGCTTCTGGTAAGTTTGGGGATGAGCCAACTCAGTAGTTACACATTGGATAGGAGAAGTGTGTTCTTGAGAGGATGCTTGCAGTATCAGACTGCTGCATTTTGTAATGGTAACCAGTTTTCAGCAGTCTAATAGTGCTTTGGACATTCTTGTGATGTTTTTCCTAAACCTAATGTAAATAGAGGGGAAATTGAAGTGTTCCTTTGTGATATGTTCCTTGAGGAGTGAACCTATGAAACTTAGAGATTGCTTTATGAGAGGATGTGATCATGTTAAAGACTTGAGACATTTTGGTGGGGGAAAACACTTGAAGGTTATAGACTAATTTAGATAGAGGCTTATTTCACAGGTCATTTATTTGGATGATTGGGATTTTACAAAAGGAGTCTGGGGAAATACATTAATTTCTTTGAAGTAACTAAAGTGTGTGGTTTTATGATCTGACTTTATTGGGTAATGCACCTTTCTGATTCCTTCTAACAGCTCCCCAGAATGTATTTATAACTTATAGGGTCATGTCTAAGCTCAGTATTTAAAATGCATGTCCATTGCATGTGATAATGGAAGAAGAGTATTGAGCTGTTAGTTGTAGAGACTAGAAACCTCTTCTTTGATGACCAAGAATAAATACAGCTGATGGAACTAATTCACACATCTGTTTATCCTCACAGAAACATTGGGCACAGGTTGAGACACATATACAGGTAGAGAGGGGAAATTTGAGGACATATGCTGGCCTTTCAAACAATGTAGAGAATGTGCCTTTAAATATACTTACGTGTAGGTCTGTAAAGTTGACCTAAACACCAAATAAAAAAAGTCAACCAGATGTGACCCTGTATGCCTCGTAAACCCTACTGAAAACTGCTTTTATTGCTTTGCACACAGTGCCTTGCTAAATGTGATTATGGGGATCTTAAATCCACATTGGTTTAGGGTAATGCGAAAAGAGCTCTGTTTAAAATCAGCAAGTAAATACATCCCATGTTAATAGAACCTGCATCATCTAAGCATGGCCTTGTGATTTTTATTATCATGGTTGCCTTCATCCTAAATTGTATAATTAAAATGTTCCTAATTACTAGCTTATTAGAAGGGGCTTTGAATGAAGCAGTTGAGAAATTTGGATGAGAAAACAGAAAAATTTCATGCTTTCCTTGTTCTTTATTCTTAGTGGTGCTTGGTTCATCCTCACAAGCTATCACTGTTTGTGGTCACTTTGCTTTGTTGTAAGGCTATGCTCTCATCTTGTCATGACATCTGCTCACAGTCTTTGTTATGGATTTCACTACAGTGTCAGTTTTCCTGATGCTGTCAAAGTTCATTTTAAAAAAAACCACAAATCAGAAGGTATGAAACGTGAGTTAGTGATCATAGTCTTTTATGTGAGTTTTGCTTTGCTAGATTTTCTGGA
Organism: Toxostoma redivivum; assembly: GCA_013397375.1. Lineage (NCBI taxonomy): Eukaryota > Metazoa > Chordata > Aves > Passeriformes > Mimidae > Toxostoma > Toxostoma redivivum. The sequence goes on from VXBI01007280.1 coordinate 399,227, forward strand.
TTTATACCATGAAAGAAAACTTCATTAGAGAGCATGTATTTGCTGTTACCTCTCTTGACACTGTTTGCTGTTTCACAGTTTTGCTGCAGAAATTTACAGTGAATGAGAACTTCCTGAAAGTATTCAGTGTCAGTATTAGTCACCACAGTACTACTGGCTCTACAAAGCTGCTAGAGAGTAAGCTCCATTCTTCTTTTCTGTTCCTTTCCTGCTGCAATTGTGTTTTCTGAAATTAAGACCACCAAACTTTCTAGAGAAAATGTAAGATTTCATGCTAAATTTACTTACATCCACTCTTCCTGTTATAACTTAGAGAAATATACTCAAGAGATTTAGAAAGTGGTTCAGATAAGGTGTCAGATGGAAATGAAAGCCAAAAATTTTGGCTCTGAACTCATGGATGAGATTGTCGAGCCTTACGGGTAGACCCTGTTCTATTGGTGGCACTGCTTGTACTGTACTTGTATGAAATACCGTAGTACAGAGAAGATCCTGATTATTTTTTAACCCTTTTTCCTTTTTTATACCTGATACTTCATTCTTTCAAACTCCTTCTGCTTAAACTTCAGCTCTTAAAATTCCCAGTAGATAATTTTTTTCTGCTAATTAATGTACCAAAAGTAGATTGAGTTTGTCTTTCGATATAAACTACATGAATCCTTGCCTATACAGAACAATTCATAAACTTCTCTGTAAAAGGAAGATGGATAAAAATGAAAGATGGGGGAAGGAGCACAAACTCATAGGGAAGAGAGAGGACAGACTTGCTTGATTTAACCATCCAAAGCATGGAAGGTTTTGCAGTATTTTTTGAGAGATTCAGTTCATTGCTCCAAAATGCCTGGTGTTATAATATCTATGATAGAGTTAATTTTCTTAATTTCCTAAGATTTCTGCTGCTTCTAGAGATGCAGGAAAAAAAGAATCAATGCATTTTAAAATATAAATTTTCTCCATTTGTTGAATAAATCATCCTGACAGGAGAGGAAATAGCTGTCTCCCTGCTGTGGATATAAAAGATACAATCATCTTTCTGCTGAACCTCTGGATCTCATGCATGTTATTGTAATAGTCTTTGTTACTGCTGAGACATGGAATAAAGCCTTCACCAAAAGTTTATTTTAAATGCACTGGTTTTTGAAGCCTAAAGTAAGTGTTAAAGTAATGAAATGGTTTATATTAATCTTTAACACTGGACAGTCATGGCAAAAAGGAAATATTGCTGCATTCAGCCAGGTATTTTGTAATTCATATTACTTATGCTAGTCAGGGAGAATAAGAGATGTAGAGATAGCATAGAGATGTCTATGATTTTCCTAGAATTTTGTTTTTTGGTGGTGGTTGTAGAAACTAATGTGATTTTTAAGATTATATTATTACTAACATTGCAAGCTTTATTATTATTAATATAATATAATATTACATTATTATTGCAACTTGTCATTGTTCTGTTAAATATAAATTGTGAAGCTCTGATTAATTTCAGCTTTGCTGTAACTGAGGGCCAGGTTCCAGGCTCTGCATAAAGTGCACATCCTTCTGCTAAACTGTGCTGTATCAGCCTTGAGAAATCCTTAATGTCAAGATAGCTTCTATAAGTAGCAACAGTAGTAGTTTGAACAGATGGAAAATGTCTGCTATTCCCTGGAAGTTCACAGTAATTTCTTTCATTTATTGAGATGTTTTACCACTTCTTTAGAGAGGTGTGCATCTATTTAGTCAGCTTGGCATCTAAAGGGTGTGATACTGGACAGCTATAAACAAACCTTTGGTTTAAAGGGAGACATCAGGCAGACTGAGAAGTCACTCCCATTGGACCATCTGCTACATAAAAACAGAGCTGAATTAAAGTAGATTCGAGTAGCTGGACTGGAGAAAGCATAACTTACGAAAAAATGAAACATTTCATTTTATGGGATTCTTACAACTGGAAGTGCAGAGAATACTGGGATATGATGGTGCCTGGTGGGGCTGGTACCTTGTAAGGGTTGGAGATTCAATGCAGCCACCATTTGTATGACTTAGATTTTATTAAAATCAGCAGGCATTTTACCACTCATATTCACTGCATTATTGCCTGTGGTATAAAAGCTCTCAGGAAAGTACAGAGCATTTGTCAAATCTCACCATAAATTGTACATTTCTGTGAGCTTGTTGCAGCACATAGTTTACTTAAAATTTCAGTCATCCATAGCAAACCAAAGCATGTTACCAAACCTTTTGTCAAATGAGTATGCATGTATTTTAGATTCTGGATTGTTAGGAGATTATGTAGGCTTACATGGACTAATATGAAAGTAAGCTCTTTCACATCTGTCCAGAAACTAATGTTATTTTTAAGTAACACTTCAGGATTCTTGTATGTTTTTGCTGGCAATGATTTTCCTGCTGTTGCAGATATTTACAATGCAGTCTTTAGATGACTGAAGCCACTGACTACTATGAAAGTGTGAAAAGACTTGTGTAAATCAGATCTAGCAGGAAAAACATGGGTTACAGTATCAGAAGTATTATGTTAAAGGAAGTAGAAGTTTAGAATTTGATATGCCATTGTTCCTGAAAATGTTTAATTTATGTAGACAAAAATGTAAAAGACAAAAAAAAAAAATAAAAAAGGAAGAAGAGACTCGTAAATGTTTAGGTCTTGTGAGAAGCAAGCTGATTTCTGTTACACAATGCATCAAAATAAATTTTAAAATTTCTTGATAAATTTTCCAAGAACCTCAGAGGATTCTTCAGTCTCAGCTTTAATTGCAGTCCTGGATTTAACACACGGTAAGTAGATTCAGTAAAGGGGCGTAGTCAGCTACCAAATAAGGAAGCCTCAGTTTATTGGTGTGCGGTGTGGCATCCCAAGTGGCGATCATCAGGCTCATGCACTGAATTCAGGGCTTCACACTGGTGGTCACGGTCCGTCTCAGACTGGTAATGTGGAGACACTGCACCTGAGAAAAGCTGAAGATCTCATATCTGATCTATGTTTGCCCCCTTCCAAGTTAAGATATTAATATGAGCCTTTCTATTCTAAATGGAAAAGAAATAAATAGTCCTGAAAGTAAAAATTAGAGCTCCCCCGTCTTTAGACAACAGAGCTCATCGGCTACAAAACTTCTCACTTTGTTTCATATCCGTAAGTCTCTGTGGAGAGCGCAAGAGTTTTAACTGGCCAGGTGGGCACTGTGGTATCAGTGACATTGGAGACAGGCCTGGATTTAGGGTCGCTCTAATGCATTTCCCTTTGGAAAAGCAAAAGTACCCTTCTGGAGCGAACGGAATTCCCAGTGCTGGACGAGCCGCTGGGCCAGGCCCGAGCAGCGGGGAAGGGGCGCAGCCCCGGCCATGAGCGCGGCCGAGCTGCTGGCCGCAGGGTGTGTGTGTGTGTGTGTGTGTCTGTCTGTGTGTCTGTCCCGCAGTGCCCGCGCCACCTCGGTACTGCCTCTGCCCTCCGGAGCCGCCTCCTTGCCCCGCTGCCCCCGGGGAAAGCCGTGAGGCTGCAGCACGCGTATGAGGAGCAGCGAAGGTGCCGAGTAGGAACAGGAGAGTCCAAGTTGCGAGAGCCATTAGAGCAGAGCTGCCTGCCAGCCCCACGCTGGCTATGTGGGCTCTGGGCTGAGCATCTGAAGTAGTGTCATGGCCTGCTGTTGATGGGTAATGGAGATTTAGTGGCTGAACCAAAACCCTGCTTGTTAGCACACACCTGTACCAGGCTTTCTCAGGGCAGACACTGCTTTATTTAAAAAGAATCCAGATAGGTGCTGCTCAAGCTGGTCTCACAAAAGGTCTTCATTGAACAGTGAAGTGAACCCTTGGTAACCAGAATTGCCGGTGTCTGTCAGAAATAGTAATCTGAAAAATGGAGATAGCTGCTCCTTTAGTAAATATTATCTTCCAGTGAAACATTTCCTAGAGGCTAAAACAGGAATATATTTTAGGAGATATTAATTGTGTTGTAAGGTTTCTTGCTGATTTGGTTTATGGCCTCTGCTCCCCTCTATCTACAAAACTTAGGTGGTCTTACATCATTCAGTGGTTCAGTGATGCCTATGTCATTAATAATTCTCAGATGCTCCTTGGGAAAGTTGCACAGTAGGATAAATCTTACATGTGTTACTGTACTGTTTGTCAACAGGGAATTCCAGGCTTTTTAAAAAAAGTATTTCTCTATTAAAATGAAGATGGGTCAGGATCACTGATTTTTATGATGATGGATGCTGAATGAAAGCTTTAGAATAGCAGGAGATGTATGTAAGTTATGTGTTGTTACCCATTTTCTCTTGAGTTTTTTTCCCCTCATAATTTCTGGATAGATCTCTTTCTTTGGCAGGCTCCCAGAACAGCAAGTAACATATGCTGTTAAAACTGATTGTCCGTGGCAGTGTTCAGACAATTTATATATTCCCTAAAACTTATTTTAAAAGGTCTTTTTGTTCACTCTCCATCTTAAAAGCCAGTTTCAACAAGCATCACTGAGATTTTGATTTACTGTTATGAGTGATGTTTTAAAATGTGCTGGTGCTTTCATAGGAAGATGAAAAATACACTCTTGTGCTATTTTTTTCCAACCCTGCCTGTGATTTCAGGTGCAAAAGGCAGATTGTGCTTTTGCTCTACAAAGACTTCTCTGAAATTCCCAATGATGATTAGGTATGGATTAATATTTTGTTGATTATTTTAGGGTAAGCATTACTAAATACAAAGTCTGGATGTGTTGCAAATCTTACTCAGAGATTATTCATTCTTATTATCTGTAAAAATATCTGTCACTCCATAATTTCATTACAGTAAAATAATCAGTGGTTATATACCTGAATGGGATTATAAAATACTAAGAATCTATGAAAGCTACAGCTTTTTTAGTAATAGGATTATTAAAATTTTGAAGATTCTGTCCATCAATTGTTATATAGAAAACAACAGAGGTGAAAAATTTGGGGAATGTTGAATCAGTGCTGGAATATTTGCACTAGGAAAATGCCAAACCAAGTTTACAAATATTTTGTATTCATTAAGAATAAAGATATACAGGTATATATTCAGATTGGGTTTATAGAAAGATAATACTATTTACTAATCACCAGACAATACTGCCTCCTCCATCTTTTTATCCAGACCTTTGAATTATGGCCCATCTTGTAATAGGGAGTTAAGACAATCTTGACCAGCTAATGCTTGTTAAGTCAGCTAATAGTCTTTTCCAAATACCTTCTGCATTCTTTGATAGAGAAGCAAATACCTTCGTAGTTCAATGGTGCACGTTTTTGCATAATGAAATTTCTCATCTGTGTACATTTAGACAAACTTGATGACTGATAAAAGTAGGAAATACACAGAAATTACAGTCCATCGAGTAGCCTAAACATCCAGTCACTTGTGTTGGTGCCTTTTGCTTTGTTGCTTAATTCTTCTAAATGCTACATTGTTCCTGAAATGCACACAGAACGGTGAAGTTCTGTATTCATTTTTATAGTATTTTTATAGATGTATAATGACTGATTCTTAGCACCTTGACTGATGTAATCCTCTCATGCAGAGGGCAAAGTTTGATCCTTGGAACCACTGATTTGCGTGACCTACTTACGCTCTAATATGTAGCTAGAGGCACAATAGATGTGCTATGGGATGACATCATAATGACATATAAGGCTCCAGGTGACCTCTTCAGACAAACAGAGCTTTCAAATCAATGCCTTGGTACTGTGGAATATTCCATATTCCATCAATATGGAAACAAAGAAAGATATGTCTTTCCTCTAATAATGTGTACAAAACCTGATATTTTTAACTGCATACATGTGCATTAAAATGAAACCTAATGTTGACATAGCTCTGAAGTAAATGAAAAGATGATTATATCATTCCAGGTATTGACTAGTGTGCATTTAAATGACTTGCAGATTACATTCCTCTGAATGTATTCTACCATTCCAGTTGGTTTATGTTCCTTTAGATTTAAAAAGAATTTCCCTTCATCTCTTTTCCTAGTCTCTTTGCAAAAATAGAAATATACATAAATGTGAAAAAATTAAACCTTTCCAGTAAACATGACCACACATCTGCCAGAAGCTACCCTAGGGTAGGACATGTATACATTATGGTTAACCACAATGTTATCAAGTGTTTTTAATCAATACTTTTGTTCTGAGTCACTGTTCTATTAGTGACTTCGGTGTGATATTAACTCAACTTTTTGTCAAGGATCCTGTGCAGACCTTAAAGTTTCCAGCACCTTTCTGAACAATGAATAATCTGTCTGTGTAAACCAGGAGTTTTGGCTCTGTTGAGACATGAGGTAGCATTGCAAGTTTGAAATTAGAAAATAGCAAACAAATATTTTTATATCAGTATAGTCTGGCAAGTCAAGAGAGGTGAAAGATGTTAAATATCCCCACTCCTAATCTTTGCTGCTCACGATCTCAGCACCACCTTCAACATGTTCAGTTACTGTAGTGGGAAATGTTTTCCTTCTTTGCCTATAAAACCCTGATGCAATTTTAATTCTATAGTTATAGTCAGTCCCTTTAAAACTTGTATGTTAGATTCGGTTTTCTTCTTCAGAAATATTAGATTTGGGATATGTGCTGAAGCCATTTCCATATAATGGCAAGCAGGGCTCATGGGGTCTGAAGTACTTGGTAGCTTCAGTGCTTTGAATAGTGATTGAAACAACTCTCCCAGCAAGCTGGGAATAAGCAATGTTTGTGCATGGCATATTACTTCAGTGAGGGTATAATTGATGAATGGTAATGCCCAGCCTTGGCTGCTGTACAGTGTTTGCTGCCCGGGTGGGAGTTTGAAGTTGAGTTCTGCGTGGGCAACTGTGAGTTTGTCATTGTTCTGCCCTTTGGTTATTTCATCCAGAGATGCTGTAGCTACTCTGTGCGTTCAGAATTACACCAGATGCACCAAGAATTAAAATGGAATTGTCAAACTTTTTAAATTTTTTGAAATTAGACACTTTTCACCCTCCTGGAGCATTTGTTGATACTCTAGGGGAGGATAGATCTTTTGATGGTATTTCATCAAGTTTGTTCTGTAAGTGGGTAGGTATTAACCTAAATGCAATTTATTTTTGTGTTTCAGAATCGTTGTCTTGCACTGTCCAAAATACTTCAGCTTTAGACTTCAGCTTTGAGCTTACATGGTAGGAGACACTGAGAACACTGTGATTAAGGTTCATTTCATACCTGTCATGAATATCCATAAGTTAGGTCTTATGCCTTTGCAATGCATCAAAAATTATGGAATTAACTAAAGATCCAAGTTGTATTAGACCATTTTTGTGCTAGCTTTACCAGAATAAAAATAACCATATGCATAGAATTAAAAACATTCAGTTGCACTTTTATCCACAAAACGGAAAATGTTGAAGGATGTACAGTTATTACTATATATGAAACACGTCTTTGAGTGTCAGTGAGGAATTGGTTCAAATACTCTTGGTTTTTCTGGAATTTTTCTCTAAATAGGATTTCTGTTATGTGTGTAAGGAAATACATGCTTTTCCTTGTGCTTGTATTTTGAAATATTTAGTGGTGGTGGTAGAAATGCTCATTACTTGCTGATTATTAACAGCAGCAGCAGTCCTGTGCAATTAATTTCACCATGGTATTTGATTCAAGATTAAGTAAAAAGTGAATTAGTCACATGTCCAATTTTTGCTTCCATTACTTTGCTTCAGATGCTTTATATATCATATATTGCCAATGCATGTTCTCCTAAGTGAAAACAGCTAGTAATTCAACATATCTTAGCCTGAAAATATTCATCTGGGTGTGATGGATACACAATACACCTGGAAGGAATGTTCAGCTATTTTATATCTGAGCTGATGCATAGTTTATTTCTCTTTAATATAATCTTTCTTTAGTGTCACTTTACTCAGGCCAAAATCAATTTTGTATGGAAACTGTTTTACAGCTTGTGTGGAATGAACTTGTGCTTCTGATTTGTTTCCTAGTAAGGTGGTCTGTGTTAGTAAATGTGAAGTCTGCTTTTACCTGGCACATTTTATGGTCCTTTTGTCAAGATTAAAGAGATAAGAAAGGCAAATCCTCAGGGAACTACTAAACATGCAGAGGGTTTTAGATTACCAGTGAGAGATGAAGTGGATAAATTTAGTGTCTGTAAATATAGTGTCTGTTCTGTAAACAAAGAAAATCTGTCATCCACAGTTGTGTGTTTGGACATTTTCCCCAAAAGATGTTCTGATATGTGAAAACCCCAAAAATTTTGTACCTTGGCAGCCAGAAGATGTGCAGGCACTGTCAGAGAAATGCTGATCCTACATTTCGTTATCCTGTCTTTAATGCAGACGACATAGCTATGCTGTGTTATATCTTTTATAGATATCAGGGTGCTTTTTACAACATGGGAAGGAGAAATAGAAGATTCAGCAGGACAGGAGCTTTTTTATTTTAGTAGCCAAAACAATAAAATCTGCCCTAAAATTGCCACTTTCCAGTGGCAGTAATTCCAACAAAGACATAAAAGTGCTGTTGAGCAGCTTATACATGAATAGATAGGGATATAGAATAGTCCGTGTTAAATTGAAGGGTGAGGGAAAGGGGTAGTGCTTGATGGCTGCAACAGGCTGGCAAAATGTCGTAAATGAATAGAAAGGAGTAATCACTGGTTGAAGTGTTGCTAGGTTTTTAAAATTTATTTATTAAATTTAATCTCACCTGTTTCCTAAGTTTATTCTAAATGTGGAACCTTTTGAAATCCACTTGTAAGTGGTGTGTATACTTATCCTGTTATTCATTAAAAGGATTATTGAGTGTACCTCTTGTTTTAAGCTTTGAAAACATACCCTCTAGGTTCTAAGCCTCCTTTTTGTTGGTAAATTGATTGTCATCCACATACATGCAATGAAATTCTGATATATGAACAGAGATGGCCTTATGCTGTCAGCACTGCTCTGACCACAAGTTCAAAATACAAACTGCTATGAAGAAAACTGGCTGTGTCTCAGCCAAAACCTGGACAGTGTCTGAAAGGAAGGGACAAAGTCAATGAAGAATTAATCCAAAACAGGTTGCAGTACTAGCCTGACCAGAAGAGATCAAAAGTTCCCATGTGAGCTACCAAGCAGTTGCATGTTACATGTAAATGCTTTGGCACAATAGGGAAAGGAACAGGCTGGCCATTAGCATGGTGCATTTCAGTGTACCACCAGTGGTTATCATGGATGAATATGCAACCTTAACATTACTGAGAACTGGGCCTGTCTGTGGTTCTGTCTTGCATATTTCTGAAGTTCTCCTTAATGTATAACAGCATTCAGTGCTCATTTTGTATGTATGGATGTCAGTATCCTCTGAACCTGTATAAACCAAAGAAATGAAGTTTGTTTCTAGGAGATATGACACTTGAGTAAAGTGAAATGTCACCTCTTTGCTCTGCAATGGTGGCATCACCATTATATTGAGCTGAAGGTTAGTGCAGTTTGTTTGCCTGGCAAGCTGAAGAGCAATTTCATGCCAGACCTATGACCCTCTGCAGAGGGCTAAGCCCACCATATACACACATAATGGCAATTTTAGTATAGTTTCTCCAGTTTCCATCATGAAAACTGTACTGGGTTTATTCTTTAGTACCTTGATTACAGTAGATTTTTCAGTAGCAGAGACCAGGCACAGCCGAGTAACTTTTGCCATGCTTGTGGCATCTGGACTGCTGTTTATAACTGAGAAGGTACAAAATAATCTACTGATAATGTTGAACTTGATGGTGCAGAAGTTCAAAAGGGAGGAAAGAAAAAGATTGGTGTGTTGCATCTTCTGCCTTGAGGATTCTCTTCTTTGCCAGTTTCTCCAAGTCACAATTCACACAAGTTGCTTTACGTGATTACTGTTCTGTTCTCAGCTCCAAGATGCCATTTAATTTGAACTTGAACAGGGAATTTTGCTTTTGGTAATGTAAGCTAAGTTGTTTCAGTTTGTTTCCTTCTTGCTGCTCCCCCACCCCCCCTCAAGGTTTGTATGTTTTTGAAATCAGCCTTCTGGAAGAACATGAAACACCACAGACAATCACTGTGTAATGAAGTTATTTGTCAGTGAACTATAATTCTGAAGTTAAGTTTTTAGTTAATTAAATACTAGAAAAATATCAAAAACTGCAACAAGCCCTGCTATTTTGAGATTAAGTTCCATTTATTTGAATCTCAGCTTTCAGTATTATGCAGATTTTCTGCATTAACAATAAAATTTAAAAACCAAGAATGAATGAAAAGCATGTTCTGATCAGTTAATGAAGGAAAACTGAAATCTGTTAGTTTAGCATCTGTCTACAAATCAGAAGTCATAGAATAAATTTTCAGATTGTGGTCTCAGTTTTGAATAGTTGGAAATTAAATAATTGCTGCTGTAACTATTTAAATGCATTTTCTGTGATCTAATTTTACAGCTTTAGCTTTATGATCATCTGCATTCCTCCTTTACCATGCCCAGTGCATCCACTTAGACTTTGTTATAAGGCGTAATTCATTTTGCCCTTGCTTTTAAGGTAGACCAAAGTGATAGTGGTGTTGCACTCAATCGGGACTAAGAATTAGTGATTTATTTGAAACTCGGGTAAAAGCTATTAGGTTGAAGTCCAACTGGTGTGAAATGGGTCTCTGAAGGCACAGGCTAGGGTTGATCTAGGCTGCAAGTGCTTCCTCTTGCTGCCCTTGAAAATTCCCTGTATTTGTGCAAATATTCTACACTTCAGGGTAGCAGCAAATAGCAAACAGAGCATGTGCACTGTTGTGTATTCCACCCTAGGCTATGCTTTCTTGCAAGTTGTTACATATTCAGTAGCTTCAGTTTATTTTTGGCACAGAAAATGTATATGCTAAAACTGAAGGGATTTAGAATACTCCTTTTAAGGTGAAGAGTAGGGGAAAGGGATAATGCTTACTGCTGCTACTGGCTGGCAAAATGTTGTATGTAAATTAATGTATTTTGCCTTTTTCTGTGGACAGATGGTAGTTTAAGGTAATCCTAAAGGTATTTCTTCCCATTATGATTTTTGTAAAACAGCACAGCAAACTGTCACTTTGTACACTGTTCTAATGGGACACGGTTTTTGACTGCTGGGTTGCTGTGCAGCACTAAAACAATGTGAATTATAGCTCAGTGCTGTATCCTGGTTAATCAGTGTTTACAAGTGTCTGCAATCGTACAGATCGGATTTCTGAGTGACCCTGCCTGTGAGGAATAATAATTTCAGGCATCTTAATCTCCCTTCCTTTAGCACAGGTGTCTAAAAATAAAGGCCATGGTTGTGCTTAATTTTGTGAAATCCAGCATGCAATTTTTAACTTGGCTGACTTCCATGGATCCATCCAACCACCTCTTTGTCCCAGCTCAGAGAGAAAACAGCTTTTCTGACTCAAGTCTGTTGCAGTCCTTCTAAGGGTGCTCTCCAGCTCTGAGTGGTTGAAGGATCTTCTGTTTTGTCCTTTGCCAGCCTCTTTTTGCTGATATATAAAGAGTTGCTATTTGCTCTGAGAAAAAGCTTGACATGCACTTTTGTAGTGACTGTGGGGAACATTAGTGTCCAAATACATCAGCTGAGGTAGACTTTGAAACTGAGGAGCCTTAACACCCACCTTGGCGGGATTGACTCAGCATATTTGAAATTTCCACCTCACTGCTGACCCCTGTATTGTGTCAGTTTTGGGGTTTGAAATTTAGCCTTGGAAAAAACTTGTTTCTGAAATTATATTTCTAATGGGAGAAGAAAGCAGGAGAATAAAATTATATTAAAAGAAAACTTATATAACATTCCTGGGAAGGAACGGATTAGGTTGCTAAGTATTCCCCAAGCCTCTGGTTTTTCAATTATGAATAAGAAAGCAATATGAGCAGCAGCTGACTTACTGATCTCTGTCTTCACTTAAAAGTCAGAGCTCAGGCATTAATTTAGAGGCCTGAATGCTTTTTTTTACTAGAGCCTTTACAATTCTACTATTCACAGTTAATACTGATACTCTGCAGGACAGGAAATTTCACTAGAGAAAGAACACATCAAGGCTCATTCTGCTTTTAATGGAATTAGTAGAAGTTTAACAGTTGCTTGTAAAAGGAGGAAGATTAGACCAAAAAAGATCTATGTGTTAAAATGTATCTGTATGATACAGTATTTTTAAAAAGGTTGCCTCTTACTTTCTAGGGCATTGTCTTGGTTTCAGTCTCTCCATAATTAGTTTCTATTTATGGAACAGATCAAGAGAAGTAGCTTGCAGATGTCTAAAAGATATGTGTTCTTGTGTTTTCTTGCTTTATCTTTATGCAAATGCTTAATTATTAGTGCTTTTTAAAGGACCATGGGAGGTATATGGACTTTTTTTTTTTTTTCCTGTATGGTTAATACCAGCAGTTTAGTTCTTTGATTTCATTTCTAAGTACTTCAAACTCTGCCATAGAAAGGAAAAATTGGCTTTTATATATTTAAATACACAAAGATTAAAAGAATTGCAGTCCTCATTTTTCAGTCACCTACATGCATCTGTAATATGAAATTTCTGTTTTGCAAAGTACTATTAACAGCACTTGTTTCTGTTTTTAATCCTGGAAAAACTTTTTATTTCCAGCCTAAATTCTTACTACATATTTTTAAGTTTCCTTATATAAACACTTCTGTATCTCAAGAGGTTATATAGTTTATGGCTTTTGACTGAAAAAAATTTTTCAGGCAGTTGTGCTACTGAATTTTTAGTAAAATAATGTGTGGAATTAGGGAGGAAAAAAAAAGGAAATTACAAATAGAGTTACTATCACTCAGATCACAAAGTTGTGTGTTTAAATGTGTGTTCTGGTGCACTGTATTCTGTATGCAAGTATTGAATATTCTATTCTGTATAAATTCAGTATCAGTTAAAAGACCTTTGTAGTGCAAATCAAATGTAACTATTCCCTTTTAATGTGATGGCAATAATGGAGTAGTAAATGCATAAACCAAAGTATTTAAGGTGTGTAGATATTCAAGGTACCACATTAGTAGAAATGAAAGACACCATGAACACTGAGATACTTATATTTACAGTGTGAGCCCTTTTATGGGGTAACAGCAACCTCCATTCTTGACCTTCAATTGACCTCGTGTACCACACTGCCTTAAAGATGGGATAATAATGGAAATAGCCTTTGCTTTTAGTTTCCTGTAGAACAAATGGGTTTTAGTAGTAGCTTTTGTATTTGTGCTATGCAAAATTTCAGCCTTTATTTTATCTTCCATTTTGCATTGCAAGGAGGGAGTGCTTTCTTAGGTTTTATTTTCCTGTTAAACACTTACATTTAGTGTAAAGAGTGAAATCCAAATCTTTAATCATTAACAGGCCAAAGAACTGTTGAAGAATTAAAAAGTCAGTCAACACGGCTTAATAAAAGCTGTATAATCAAATGACATTATATATTAGTGTGCATTTTTATTTGTATTATCTATAAAATCTAAGCAGTTTAAATCATAGAATAAGGTAGGTACTTACCATTTTAAAAGCAGCATCGAGTGGAATTGGTGAAAAATCCCCAGGGTATAATCAATAATTGTTTAAAATGATGAGCCTTTATGGTATTATTTTCAAGTGTACCATCTGAAATCAGAGGAAATTTACTGACACTTGTATATTTTGTTGAAAACAACATTCAGACATAGGTTAACCACAAAATCCATGTCTGTTGCCTTCTACAGAGCACAAGGACAGTGATTTATTTTGAAAATGTCTTTTAGCTGGGTAACTAGGTAACTTACACTGTGCTACATGAAAGAGTTTGGACTGCATTTTGTGAAGCTGAATTCCAGTGCAATGAGTGAAGGAAACAGATGGAGTAAGAGGAGGACAGATGGGTATCAAAAAAACTACAGCTGCCGTTTTCAGTACCTGTGCATTAACTGCCATAAATCAATTTATTTTCATTTACTGAAACAGGAAAATCATAGATTATTAAGCCAAAGCACTACAGGTCCCAGAATCACTGTTGTGTTGAAAGCATCTATTTGTAGTAGTTAATAAGGGTCCTAAATGAGCTACATCTGAGAACAAGTTTCTGTGGGTAAGAACGTCACCACCAGTCCAGTCATTTCCTTCTGCCAGCGAGATTTAAACATCTCCATCCCATGGGGGGGATTAGTTGGTTATTAGTTACTGTGTTGGACAGCTTTAATGTTTTCCTTGTTGCCAAGCGGTGGGCTACTGGAGTGATGCAGTGAGTGCTAAGGGACTGTTCTGCCACCAGGCTTCAAGCAGCCTGTGAGGCAGCTGAATCTACAGAGCCCAGAAGGAAGAGTGCAGGAGGCTGTTTCCCTTTGAGAAAATCCAAATGCTATTACTATATATATATATCGATACCAGCAGCCCTTATTTGCTGCATGGCACAGTTGCTCTGTCACATACTTGACCTTGACCTAATTTGATCATCCCCGTGGTTAAACAGGAAGTTCAGCTGAGAGTCAAGTAATTTGTCTTTACCCTCACCCTACCAGTACTGCTAGCTTGTCACTGATACTGATGAATTTTTATATGAACACCTGTCCATTAGAAATTGGATGGGGGCCATCCAGACAATTTACATTTATTTTAAAATGTCACGCAATTAGTGGACTTGGAAAATTGTAAAATGCAAATAGAAATCACCCTTGTATTAGAAATACATGAGAAATGAAGAAATTCAGGTTGGAATGTGTAATTGCTCTCTTTCCTGTTGAATTTATGTCAGGGAGTTTTATGCCTAGAGGCACTGCATGAAATTGCCACTCTATTTTGGTGCAACAAAGGCAGAAATATGAAAAGGTCTGTAACTTGAGTATCTTGGAACTGGTTTACTGTGACATTTTTATCACAGTTCCTTTTAAATTTTCCTATGAATAGTTTGAATTAAAAATAAACATTTTTAAAAATTCTTGCTGCTTAATTTTCTAATTGAAAAAATATTAGGGAGTAGAATCACCACTTTTTGTAACAAAACATAACTGAAATATGGGGTTTTCTGATCATATGTAAAAAGATTGTTAAGATTTTGGGCCTCAATATATTTAATGCAATTTAGAGCTTAATGTGGTAAATCCAGAAGATTTTACCTTTGTTAGCTGTTTGTAGATTACCTTCCCAATATTGCCTCATTCAATGTGTGCATTGTAATGCCAGCAGTTACTTCTGCTGAGGCTGGGTTACAGTCTTGAGCCATTAACAAATACTGTTCAAAATGCATCATCTCCCACTGTTAAGCAAATTTCTGTTGGGTTGGGATGTAGCTTATGAATTGGGCAAATAGTTCAGAAGGGCTGTGATGGGATGAATAGGAAGCAAGATGGTTTGCCTTGGTTTCATAACTGAAGTGGAAGAGAAATAAGTGGTTGTTTTCCTTCTATTAAGAAATATTAGCAATTTCAATCCATTTTCAGAATGGCTCTATTTATGCAGATTCAAATATACTAGTTTTTTATTAATTTTTTTTTGAGTTGAGAATCATAAACACAGTTGTCAATATTTTTTTTCAGTGAGGCTTTTTACAAAATTCTGTTTCTCCATAGTAATTGAGCTGCTTCTGCTTCACTGAATTTCAAATAAGTGTAAAGTATTTCCTTTAAGCCGAGAGGAGATAAACTGTAAACTACACAGCATTTTTAAGCTATTGATCCAAAAGAGACAGTTTAAAATCTTGACCAGGGTCAAAAGAGTGAAAAACTGTTTCTGATTTTTGTAATTCAAAGATGGAAAGGAATTATAGCTTACTCATTTTAAAAGCATAGAATTGCTTTACAAATTAAACTCAGACTTCTATTTACAATTTGCTGCTGTAATTCTTTTGAAAATAAACATTGTCACAACACACAAAGTAGTGACTGGTAAATCCCTATTAAATGTAATGGCCACTAATGAGTGTGCCCTAATAGATAACCCTTCAGCCCATTGAAATCTGGCAGTGTGTAGTGTCAGGAGCATCTTGATACCAGTATGGAAGAGCAGTGTAATAATTTTGGTGTATAGAGTTAGACTCAAAGAGTCCTGGGAAAGGGAAAAAGGCCATGCTGCTGTCAATACTTCTCAGTAAATGTAAGTGATGTGCAATTTCATTTATGTATTTGATTTGTATTCAGCCCAAGCTGAGATTGCCTTTTCTGAAACTGCCTGATCGTTTTGAATTCCCTGCAGGGAATGCTTTTAGAAAAGACAGCAATCTTGCACAATGCTTTTTGCTGATGACAAAATCTGGGGCTTCTTGCCCTGACACACAGACTATAAGGAATGTGCATGTACTGCAGAGAAGAGGGCTCTTTCAAAGGCCTCCTGGCAGGCCTCAGCTATTATGTGCTGAAGACTGTTACCCAAGGACTAAGGCTAATCCAAGTTGCAGCACAGGAAAGCTCTCTTAAGTGGTCAAAACTCAAGTGCTTGGTCTTGTTTCTACCCACTATGGAAGATGGTGTGCTGGCTTAAATGTTTCGTGGAGCCCCCATCCCTGTGAGTTTGGTTACACTGTTTTGCTGAGGGAGTGTCCATACACTTTAGCTTGTCAAGGTGAAGTAAGGTGGCTGTGAAACAGCTATGGGGCACACATAGCAAAAGAAAGGTCACAATCTTCTTACAACTACAAATGGGAATAAATGCCCAGCATTCACTGGTTTTGGAGCATTTGTCAAGAGTTCAGTGAACAGCATAATTCCCATACAGGGAATTACTTCTCCCAAAGAGTTGTATCTTCCTGTATTTTTGTCAGGCATTGGATCATTTGTAGTTAAGTTGAGCTTCATCAGGTAATCCAACAGTTGAAACGAATGGATTCTGTTCACCATGTGTATGCAATATGTATAATTAGTCTAAGGGGTTAGTTAGTAAGTTAACCAAACAGCAGATTCAATTCTGTATATGAAATTAGAATTTAATATTTAAACTGTAAGTATCACATTTTGAGATAATGACAAGCCTTTAAAAATACTTTAGTCTGGTTCTGCTTTGTTATTTCACTGTTATGTAAAAATGAAACTTAAACGTCAATGTATTTGTTGGTGATAACACCATTTCTGTTGTATTTCTGGGATTTTCACTTACTATTCTTAGTTACTTATTCCAAAATATTTGAAAAAAAAAAAAAAAAGCCCCAGGCAAGAACTTTTTCTCCTGACACTGATTGTTCTTGTTGAGATTATTGAGATTCCAACTTTTTTATGAGAGGAAAGACAGAAGTATAAAGGCTCTAGGCAAGTTTTTGACATTTTTAAGCCATGGCTGAAGCTAGTTCAGATCACTTGGCATGGGCTTGAGTCAATGTAGGGACAAGCTGAGAGGAGGTGATTGGGTCCATACAATGAAAAATAAATGTAGACAAACAGGAATATGATGAAGAAAAGTGTAAATGAAAGTATAAAGACACTTAGACTGAAGATAGAGCACTGATTATTATAATAGATAGCATAGCAAAAAACCAAAGGAACACTTAGAAAAAATTACTCGAGTGGAAAAGAGGTTTTCTGAAGATGACACCTCTCTGACTTCTTTTGTTCCAAACTCTGATTCTGTGATCCTCTGCATTTTTTTTAAATTTCTCACTAAATAGTTGCATGAAAAAGTTGCAGCAACTAATCAGAAAATGTGGAATGTCAAGATTTTTGTTTAAAGAGAGGGAATGTAGGTGATGTAGGTGTAGTATCCAGAAAGATTTTTTTTTTTTTTTTTTGTAGAACACTGAAGAAACAGGATGTGGAGTCTGAAGATATTTTAATATTAGGTCTGACAGTCAAGTGCTGATAATTCAGAGTGTTAGAAACGAGAATCAAAGCACCTTGTTGTCTGTATATGGTTAGTAAAGAAGCACCTGTGACTCAGATAATTTTTTAAATATCCAGTTCTGAATATCAGCCAATACTTTTTTCTGCCTTTAGACAACTGTATTAGCAGAATAATAACTCATGTTGTTTTTTCTTGGGTGTTTTAAAAAATATAAATAC
The DNA here is from genome assembly GCA_013397375.1 of Toxostoma redivivum. Classification (NCBI taxonomy): domain Eukaryota; kingdom Metazoa; phylum Chordata; class Aves; order Passeriformes; family Mimidae; genus Toxostoma; species Toxostoma redivivum. The sequence continues at coordinate 417,155 of VXBI01007280.1, forward strand.
AACATTTCCTACAAATACAAAATACTGGCTACAGACACAAATAAGGGAGTATTAAGAAAAAGGCTTTGTAAGGAACATAATTTTCTGATGATAAATGTTCTGCAGAATGTCTATCATGATATGTCCTCCTACTTAGCAGTAGGAGAGGGATGTATAACTAAATATCTCATCAGAATGATGAAGATCATGTTTAAGGCACATTCATTTTCCCCAGCCCTTTATTTTCCTCCAGACATCCAGCTTGTTAAAGAATTTATCGCTGCAAAGGATGATCCCTGGTATATGGCTTATTTCATGCCAGTTGTCTTTCAGTGATACTTGTGTGACCCTATTTCCTTGACACCATCCAAAAGGAAAGGTGGAAGATCACATGCCATTGTATGTCTTTGCATTGGAAAGTAGCTGTTCCAGTGCTTGGCTTTTGCCATGCACTTGCTCAAGCTAGAGTAATTCAGTAAACTTCAGCAGTAATATTTTTAAGCAAGCATAAACCAGTTGTGACCACTATCGTAATTGCTATTCTTAAAACTAAGGACTGATGAACTCTTGGTGAAGAACTAAAAACTAGTGGCTATGCTTAAAAATTTTTAGGATGAAATGTCTTGTTGTTTGTACTTTCTGTAGCTGTTTCTGTAAACCTAGAATTGAATCTCAAGTGTTGGTTTGTTCTGATGTTATTTCCATTTGGACATGTCAAGTATTTCAGGAGAAATTTTATTCCTAGAAGATCTTGAATTGCAGCCTTTTTAAGCAAATATTTTTCTTGTGAAGCTGTATGGAATTCTAAATATATCCCATTCTAAGCTTTAAACATTTTTAAAAGCTATTAAAGTAGAGCTCAGAGTTAGGAAGAAACCCCAACTTAAATTAATCTAAACTAATCTAATAGAGTATTGTGTGTGTCTGTCTTTACATGATAATTCAAGTCTAATAAATCCAACTATACATATCCATTTTTTTTGTAATGACTGTTATGTATTGTAAGTATGGCATCTGTATGCTGCCTGAGATGAAGTGGTTGTCTCTTCATTGAGGAGCAGCAGCAGAATTTTGACTGCTTTTTAAATAGGTGCTCAAATTGCAGAGTTCATGCCATTCTCACTGAACTGAAGCTATTCTATGTTTAGATGAAATAATGACCAAGATCTAGTCCTGCGGCTACAATTATATATTTTTGCTTCATGCTGACGTCAGCAAAAATTTATCACAGGTCAGGTACTTAAAATTGTCTTTTTGTGTTTGTTGAGCACTGTAATTCCATGCCAGCTTGATTTAAAATCATGTTTCTGACAATTTGCTAAATTTCTATCTGTGTTATATGCAGCGATAAAGGCCAAGTATATTTTAAACAGAGACTTACCATAATATTTTACAGTTTCATTAAGACTTTTGGCCAGTCTGATCTGCAGTTTCATCTTTCCTTAATGCATATCCATCTTCCCTATATTGCCTACACATACTGAATTAGAGGAGACTTTACTTCATGAAGTGTCTGCTTTTGTTACTGTCATTTTACACTTCTTTCATCATTATTGCATGAGATTTGTATTGAGTGTATAATTTAGCTTGCTTCTTCCTCTATGTTCAATCAAAACATGAATCTTCTGCCATAACACTTTCATAAAAGGAAAAAAAAAGCACTTAAACGGGATAAGGCCGTTTCAGCATGGTCTGCCAATGTGAAATGTCATACTTGTGTATGCAGGTTTGAATTCTCTGGAGCTTGCCAGTGTCTTAAATTTCTTAAATGGCTGATGAGCATTTGGTTGTTTATGTGAAGGGTTTCAGGACTTCTGCCTGCAGTTCACAACACAAAAGCTTCTGGCACTGTTAAGACCCTTTTTGTGCTGGCTGAAAGTCCCAAGGCAGAACAGGCAGGAAGTCAAAATTGCTGCAACAGCTGTGAAATCCTGGCTATGCTGACTTCAGTGGGAGTTTTGCTGTAGTTGACAGCGGGCCAAAGCTTTAATCCAGAAGTAGTCCTCCCTTGTTGATAATCCTAGTGTATGCCCTAGGGAAGCTTTTTCTTTGTTGCTGCCACCCAGACTGTGTGTGTTTGTGCAGAGAAGATGTAAGTCTCTTAGGGTGACACACTGTTCCTTTCACAATCCCAGCTCTTCTGGGAATGAAATTGGAGAAAGAAAACCTTAAGTGTGGACACATGGTGTCTTATTGCTTGTGCCTGAGTCATTCCCAGGAACATGGATCAAGCACTCTGACCTGAGCAAGAGCATCTTCTTGGGACTGTAGAGAAGGGAGTCATCAACGACTGTAGCCAGTGGGTCTCCCAGTCCCTGCTTCTGCATTTGTAGATTATCCCTTTAGTGACGCTTTTGGTATGTGAAGCAACAGTACATTCATTAATTCAGTCCTACTTAGCCTGTGCAGACTGAGTTACCTGTGTAAATGTGATCTATTCTCAGGGACGCTTCCTAAGTTTTTATGTTGAATTACAGCAGCAAATGGGAAGTGTTTGATGCTTTTTTACTTATGAGGAAGGTGTGTGATGCAGAACATCAGAATTTGTGTTTAAGCAGTGCTGATTGAAAGAGGTAATGGTCTCAAGTTGTGCCAGGGGAGATATTGATTGGATATGAGGCAAAAATTCTTCACCAGAAGGGTTGTCAAGCACTGGAAGAGGCTGTCCACTTAAGTGGTTGAGTTGCCATCCATGGAAATACGTGAAATAGTTAAATGGCACTTAAAGACAAGGTTTAGTGAAAGGTTGATGGTTAAACTTGATGATCCAAAAGTTTTGGGTTTTTTAATGATTCTATAAGAAGAAAACCAGCTAAAAATAGCTCCTTGTCCTTTGGGAAAATACATGTTATTTCTGTCAGGTGAAAGTGTTTCCTTTAGAAGTATTCTCATGTTGTTTTCTGAAAGTATTTATTCTCTTATGCATCCGGCCTAAAACATCATTTTGCTGCTTTGTGAAATGGAGTCAGGGACTTTTAAAATTCAGACTCATTTAGAATTGTAAATAATGTTCATCATATGAAGTACAAAATAGTAAACCATTACTGCTTCACAGGACTGGAAGTAAAAATAATCTTTGCTATGTGTTGCTATCTTAAGTCTTCATTTAAAAAAATTTAGAAAAGTGATTTAAAACGTTCTGGGGAGTTTTTGAAGATTTGGTGTTTGCTGCCTATCTTTATATATCTCAAATGAAGAGAATGAAAAGAAATTGCTGTTGCTGCTTCTGTGGTACCAGAAATTAAATTCAAAGCTTGTTTACACCACTAACAGTTATTAATTTCATACTGAAGGTAGAACTCTGTATTTTTATCTGTAATGAACTGAGAAGGCTCGTTAACTTCAAGGCATTGATTGCTACCATGGTTTATCCCATATGAATGAGAATTTATAGACACAATACATGTATCCATTGTGCTTATACAAGCCTTGTGATCATTTTGAAAAAAATCAAAATAAACAAGTAATTTTGCTATAATTAACTCCACAGACAATTACCACATTCATTCTCTTACTTCAGTCTTCAAGGAACTTATATGTTTTTTACAAAGATCATAGGTGATGGCAACCCAAAGAGCACTTGCATGTTGGGGAATCATAATCTTGGGGTCTGAATGTGAGATACTCTGCTAGCAGAGCATTATTCTAGATTTGGATCTTAATCAGTCCCTTCAACTAGTCTTCAATCTTTGAAGCCTTACTTGAATTCGAGAAAGGAATTGAATTTTGTATTAATGAGGTAAGTAAAATATTTTTGCATCATACAGAACAATCAAGTGTATACAAACATTAAAGATGTATTCTGAGATAATGTTTCTGGATTCTAATATCTTTAGAGTGTATTTTGGGAGCAGAAATTTATTGGCGCTTCTTCTGCACTTCACAAGAATTTCTGTTTGTGTTTTATCTTTCCTGTAATTTAGAGAAAAGATTTATCTTTGAGATGACATCCTTCCAGGAAATAGTTTTTGCTTAGAGTATAAGACCTCTTTCTTGGATATGCCTGTGTGTGGCTTTTGCTGTTGTGCATTTTCTAGTCTTGCACTTTTTTTTCCCCCAAGACTTATCTGCTTATCACTAATTCCTGTGTGAGCACCTTAGATTGTATAATGGCACTTTAAATCTCATTAGCAAGACACTGTATTTCTTCAAAATAATTAATTGCATTTTTACTGTGATGGCCAAAGGATAAAGCAGTTCTTATTCCACAATAATTTAACTCATTTTACTTCTCTGTTCATGTCAGTTCTGATTGCACATGCCTACTCCTTGAGCTTTCTACATCTCTTTAATTTTTGTATTACAAAGCACTGTACACTTCTGTGCAGATGTGTAAATAAAAAGCAATAAGCTGGTATCTTTCACCTGTATCAAATGTACTTCATAACCTTTTTTTTCTGGTATGCTTGCCATTAAACTTCTCTCTCTTTATATGTATTGCCTGTCTGTGTTTCCCATGTCCCTGAGCCCCTTTTCTGTCAATTGACAGAATTTTCAGCTGCAGATCAAGTGTAATACCTCTTCTACCTTTGTGCTGATGGGTTCACACACACATTGCAGACAATTTCTCTGCTATGGTATATAAAATAAACTGTCTACAGCCACATATTTGCTTTCACACATACACAGTACTGCTTCTTTCAAGCAATATCTATTTATGTGGTGAAAGTTTGAGGATATGACTAAAATCTGTCTCCCAAATGAAGAGAAGGCTAAAAACCCAGAAAACAATGGTGGGCTGAGATCACTGTCAACTCAAAGCTCTCAGTAACCTAATCAGGCCACTTACCACACATTCTAAGTGTCCATGTCATACTTGTACATGGAAGTTGTCCTATGTTTATCAAATTCAGATAGACATTCATGTAGTCTTTTTAAAATACTGAACTGCAGAGGTCACCTGCATGGAACTGGTCTCCCAAGACTGAAGGCTGGTGTCTGACTGACTGATAGCTCTCTACGCATCCGAGCAAATTGCACTCATTGCTCTGGGACACTCAATAGGCTGCTTTTGTTTTACTCACACTGCATGTTACTGTGCCTTGTCCTTGTGCTTTCAATATCATCCCTGATCTTTAGCCCTTGATTTAGCCCCAGATTCCTGGTCTTACTCCTAGAGCTCCCACTTGAAGTACAATCTTGCTCTGAGTTTTGTTCACTTAGCTCCCTTACTGGCAATACCCCTATTTCTCATACTCTAGCATTCAATGGTTTGTCCAGTTCTTAAGATCATCTTTACTAGATCTCTCATCTATTAAACAAAACAGGAAATTGAGCAGAGACTTTGATGAAATCTCTGTATGCATAATTTAACATTATCTTCAGGTTATTGTTGTAAACTGTTCTGTCAGTTCTTGTTAATGGTGCCTAATCATTCAGGTTTTTTATAATTTTATGTATTTTGGCCTTAAAAAAAAGTAATCTGTAAGCTCTGTACCACCTAAAAGTGCACTTTTAATTTACAACCAAAAGAGATTAAGACTTACTTGTAAACATGTTTGATTGAAGGATCTGTAAACCTAAGACAAATACCTTGAGATTTTTAAGAATAACAAATGATTGTGACACTATGGTCTTTTACACCAAAAAACTGACAAAATTTATAAATCCAAGTAAAGAGTTACAGAGAAGTAAGGAAAGGAGTACATACTTTGGGTGTCAGCAGAAATAGCCCATGCATTTCAGTTTGAATTTTATTACTTTAGCAATATATATATAAGTGAAGATATGTCTCTCTGTTGTTTTAAAATGCAAATATGTCAGTATTAAAAACAGTTTATATCATATGAGAGGATGAAGAAAAAAAGAACAAATTCTCAGTGGCGAGGTAAGTCAATATGCCCTCAAGTGGTAACAGTCAGATATTTAGGGACACTAGATCACTTCTTGTGTACTTGTCCTTTTTTATTTCTTTTTTTAGATGTTAGGAAAAATCCTATGAAGTTGCAAGCAAGACCACTCAACTGCAGAATCACTTTCTAATTGCAAACATCACTGTGGCTGCTTTTGATATCAACTGAATTCATGGCATTCTTCAGTATTACCAATACTGGTAATACCAAGCCTGGCAGCATACAGTCTATTGTACAGTATCAGTATGGATGTGTGCTCAGGTTTATCCTCAGAAACATGCATCTCTGAAGGTTCTGATTCTTTAGATTTATCTGAGAGATTAGGGTCTCATGGGTGTTCCCACACAAACTTCTAATCTGTAGAACTGAAATGTGAGATCAAAATCTAAAGAAAGAGAAAACGCAAAACCTAACTCAGTTTAGGGCCTCAGTTTACTTTAATGCTTCAGTATTTTGATGAATAAGTTTCTGTGTGTCTGTGTCTTTATGAAATCTAGCATTTACTCTAGGCTCTGTTTTGTGTAACAGCATGCTGTATCACTAATTGTTATTCTTAGTGGGTTTTTCACTTCCTATTTTTCAGAAGCTGTTTGAATGCCAAATTGTAGCAATCATCTGTCAGATAATAGATAGGAATCTGGGATTGTATCTAAATGTAGCTAAATACATGCACTTAAATATTAATTAAACCACACTGACTCTGAGGTCATCATCTGAGTGATTATACTAGACTCAAATCATGAACAGATCTTGTCAATATAAAATTTTTTCATTCCTAATTTTTATCTTGCATAGAAAATAACTAAGTAGCTCTTATTCGAAAGAGAATTTCTGTCTCAAAATTCTTAGAACACAAACAAAGCCTTATGAAAAATTTGATCTTCCACCATTGAAATGCTTTTTGAATTTGTTCTTGTGTTAGTTTGCGAAGTGCTTCATTAGGTTTATGAGGATTTTTGTAATAAATGGATGTTAGATCTAAGGCAGGAAACAAAGCTATATTTACAGTTCCCAGAAATTCTCATTGTAACAGTTTTCATTCAGTTGCTAGGAGTTTAGCCAAACTTCTAAAGTATTTGGGCTGAAATGTGTTGTATTAGGATACAGACACTAATTATGTGAGAGCACACTATTCTTCTCCAACTCTTTTCCTGCCTGCCTCATTCAGGTCACAAGATGGATAATACTGATTTAACAGGCAGTTTTAAATACGTAATTTAAAGATGTGCTTCATTTGGTTTGTGGCCCCCTGGCTCACTGCAGCATTCAAATCTTTCTCTGAATAATACACTGCTGTTTTTCTCATAAGACTGATGGGCTCCATCAAAACTACAACTGTTAGTGTCTACATTTTATAATACTCTTGTGGAATGAGTGTTTACTATTATTTCTGTTTTACAGCATGCTACTATGGCACAATAATATATCCTCAAAGCACAGACCAGTTTGAATGACTAATGTGAAATACTCATTACCTAATTTCTCAAAGAACATAATTTTTTAATATTTCTCCAGAGCTGGAGTTTTTAATACTAGCAGATAAATTCACTTAACTTGTACCTATGAATTCTTAAAACTTCTGCAAACCTAGGCCTTTGTGTTCCAGACTGTGTGCTCAGAATACACAGCAGTTTTAACTGCAGTGGCAGGAAGCAGTGGCAAAACTTAAAGAAGTTCAGTTCTCTGCTCTACTTTCTTTAGCATTAGACCTAGACCTTCTTTCATTTCTCTAGCAAAAGAAAGTGGGATTACAAACATCAAGGTCATTCTCTACACAGCTGGCTTTCATCCTCAGAATCTCATATTTTCTGTGAACTGCAGTGACAAGATTTTTCTTTTTAAATTACAAAGTGCTGACTCTTGATATTTCTCAGATAACTAGCAGTCAGCAAGACATGTTTAATTTTCAACCTTATGCCCATAGAAGAAGCCATTTTATTTAAGTAATATGAAATCTTTCTCGTATCTTTGTTCTGGAGTTTAATTTAAAACTCCCATAGGCATTTTTACTCCAGGCATCTGCAAAATGCTCATGCTGGGGATCTACATGAATGGCCCATGCCATTTTTTGTTTTAAAGTTGTATCAGTATGTCAGGTCCACATTGAGATAAACTGGATTGACCTAATGGCCTTATTCCAGAGTTCATATCTGGTGATATCTTCAACACATCTTTACTAGAAAAGTGATTTGATGATAGAAGCTGGAAATTTCTGAGTGAATTGACTTTTTTTTTCCTGTTCTTGTGTAAGCACTTTTGAAAATTTTGAAATACGGAGCCAAGAGCTTCTTTTAGAAGGTGGAAAAGTGGACAGGCACATGCTCTGGGGCTAAAAGTCTGGATATGGGGCGCTCTGCTGCTGAGACTGTTTAACCACCCCATCACCATGTGGTCCTGCCCTGATATGGCAAAGGACAGCTCTCTCAACTGTACTGTTGAAATGCATACTATATTGACATAGGCATACTAACTTGGGAAAAGAACTTTTTTTCTGGAGAGTTATTTTTAACCTGGATCAGTTCATGACATAGTTTATAGCAGAATTTCACAAGCATTTACAGTGCTTCAAAGAAAAGGCAGGAAGTTCTTAGGCCAGCTTTTCTCAGAAGTCCATTGAATGTGGAATTATGAGTTAAGCATTGCAGTATGACACCTATTTAACATCCTAAATCCTGTCTGTTTGGTGGTTAGTTACAAATACTGTCAGTTCAGGTCAGGATTAACATTTTGTCTTCTCCTTACTTCTCACTTAGACTGAATCTGTGTTTATGGCAGAAAAACCTGAGCTATCTTGCTCTGCTTTTTTGTACAAAATGGAAAAGGATGGAGATCAGACATTGAATAAATCCAGAATGCTGCTGTTGCTTGGTTTGTTTTTCCAAACAATAGTACATTAAGGAATATAAAACCAGATACACATAATAGTATATTAACCTAAATTAAGCTTCAGGGAAATGAGTATCAAGAACAAAATGAAGAATTTTTATGCCTTATTATTGGGACTGTATGAATATGTGATCAGCTGTGATCCAACTGAAAGGAAATCTGATCCATGAGACAAAAATTGGAAAATCAGTTTTGCGTGTGTTTTGGTTTTTGGAAATCTTCATAATATACCTAATTCATCTTTCAAGTTGTCCCACAAGACTCAGGAATCAGGCTGCACCCTACACTTCATTATGAACTGCAATGCAGGGAGGCATGACCATGGTCATGAACAGAATATTCATTACTCTGTGGGTAAACTGAGCCCTATGTCCTTGGAACCTGGCATTTTGATATTAAAAGGTGGGCACAGTGGATGGGTAAAAAGACTTCAGTTACCTTTTATTTTAGGAAATAATCAATTCTTCTGGGAAATCTGAATGACTAGTTTGTTTTATTCATTTGTATCTCATGGCTTTTGCCATCTTCTATGCCTGATTAATGCATCTCAAGGTCACCAGGGAAAAGGACTTCAGTAAATAAGTAAAAAGGTTGTTCTGAACATTAAGTATGAGTAGGAAGAAAAGATTGGAGAACCTTCATGTGCTAGGGAGAATGGACAGTTTTCTTTTATTCTTTAAATGGCAGTGTTGAAAGACAGGTGGTTGTAAAATTATGGGAAACTGAAGTTATATTCCCGTCCTAACGGAAGTTATAACAGTATGGAAATTATAGGGTAAAATGCAGTTTTTGCTCCCTGGATGCAGTGTGGTTGGGGCATGCTTGAGACCTACTCTGTGATGATTCCCCACTCCCACAGTGTGCAACCATAGCATCTGCTAAAGGGGATGAAATGGAGGGTGGGACAGAGTGGGGGCACTGAGGCCAGGCTCTGTTGAAATCCTTGCAGGGAGGGGAACTCAATGGAGCTTTGCAGCTGAGAAGCCACATAGCACCTGTCAGGCAGGGGAGAGAGGGGAGGATGTCCTGCTGCGGAGCCAACAGCTGTGGTGAAATCCCTCTCCTTAGATGAACTTTGTTCATTACAGCCTAATTGTAATACCAACACACACCTTCATCCCAAAGTGCTCCCAAGGCACAACCATCATAACTGTTGGCATCAGTCAATAGGCTGAATCTGTTTTCTTATTAATAGGGATGCCTGTTGGGTAACCATGCTCTGTATGTACTAAATACTTGTATTGGGGATTAGAATTTTTCTGTATATTTCTTTGAATATGTTTTTTGCAGTCAGATATTAACACTGAGAATCCTGGAACCTTAACCTGTTTAATTTTTTAGTAGTTTATTTATTAAATTTATTAATAAAGAGTGTTATTCTGTCAATTGCTGGTGTGAGTCCTTCACAGGCACTGGCAGTTGTTGGCAGGGGGTGACGTACTCAAGTAAAGAGGAACACTCACTGAGGGGTCATAAAGTGGAAAGAGCTGCTGAAGGGTTTCCCTGAATTCTGAGCTACCCTCCAATCCAGCAGGACTGCTCAGTGAAGTGTCTCCCTAACGGGACACTGACAGACTGGCTGGGCACAAGGATCTCAGCTTTCCTGGAGTGCTGACAGGCAAATACAGAGTGGTGTAAAGGAAATCCCTTCTTTACATGTGATGTGGTTCTATAATCTGTAGTTTATTGCAGCTAAATAGAGATGGTGGCACCAAAAAATAAATCAGCTAATCATACTGAACTGTACCCTGAAGCAACTATTTTACTAACAGTGTCTTTTAAACTATCATTCAGAATTTTTGCTATTTTTCCATTTTATGCAACTACTTAGTTTTGCAAAACTTCACTATTTTGTTTTCTATTTATCCTTGGTCACTTTTTGTATTAATATAACAATACCCTTCATAAATCATAGAATAGTTCAGGTTAAAAGGGACCTCTAGTTTTAACCCCCCCCCATATATATGTAGATTAAAAACATTAAAGTGAACTTTCTTGCACATTTAGATAAACCCATTACTGAAGGTGAAAGAGAGAGAAAAACTAATTACTCTTTCTCAGTAACAACTTCCATGAGACTGCCTGAAGACTCTAATCAAATGAAGAGATTTTGTCCTGCTGAGCAACTGTCAGTAAGAAGGTTCTAAACTAATATTAAATGCCTTTCAGCAAAATATTGTCTACATCTGAATAAGAATTTTTATTTTCTGTACAATATTGTAATAAGAAGTATTTCTCTAGAAGGAATCCTTCAGCAGTGTTTGGAATTATTCAGTGGATTGCCAAAAGGAAAAAGAAATAGTTTAGGCAATGTAGGGTTGCAAGGTGACACACAATTATAGACCTGCAGCGGTGTCAGCCAGTTAGATATTAATTTTTGTTAACTTCATGGAGCTTGCTTTAATGCTCAGGAAAGAAGACTGCAAAATTGAAAACATATAAATGGTTGCAAAACTACTTCTATAACTCAAGGAAAAATAACTCTGTCCTGCAAGATTAAAGTCCCAAATATCTGAGATACATAATAAATAAAATAAAACTCTTCTTTTTTCCAGTGAAGCATGCACATTATTTCTGTGTGTATTCTTCACCAGCAATTGGAAGTAAGCTTGGTAGAATTTTCTTTCTGTTATTGGTGTCACTTATCCACATCTCTATGGCAGCACTATTGCAGGCTTACTAAAAGGTTTTTGAAGAACTGCTGACAGATACAGATTGTCCCGATGAACCTATCCTGACAACACAGAGAAAAACACACCTCAAGGAGGTTCAATTCACTGAACCACTAGAATTTATTTCAAAAGTAGCAGTTTTCCCTGCAAACTCCTATTTTTCTAAAGGGTACCATAAGTAGGAACAATGGGAAAAATCCAGGGTATGTATTTTGCTTTCAGTGCTTTATCTCCATTGCCTGATGACCTAAAGTAGTCAGCAAATGCACCTGAAGAAGTCTAAACCAAGAGACTATCAGGTACCCATGGTGTATAAAGCATTTGGAAAGGAGATACAAGGCCTGTCATTGTGTGACCAAATAGCTGTATTTGTACTAGAAATTATTGTGGTTGTTTTTCTTTTAAAAAACAACTACGTTAAAGTACTTTAAACATTTTTCTTGATCTTACACAGGTACTCACTAAAGCTTTTTTTTTTTTTTTCCTAAGTAGTGAAAGCAATGTGTCTCTTCATAGCATCTTGGAAATTCTTTGCAAGATTCACTGGCATTCACAGTGTCTTAAAAAACGTGGTATGAACATTAAATTCAATGACAGCACAATCTAAAGTGAAATTGCTGTAGTGGTACCTTGCTATTGCTCAGGAGCTGGCATCAAAATTGAGTTAAAGTCACCTATGTTAGACAAGAAGCTTCCTTAATGAGGCTGTAAAATTTTTGAATTTTCATAAATTGCAGCAAAGTGCATGGAATAGTTCATAAAGTAGCTTTCACTAGCAGCATGTATTTTCTTAACTGTGACTAGTGTAGTGACATGAAATGTATTACAGTTCCCTGTGTGTGCTATTGTCTGTGGCTTCGTCCACACCAAGATAAGACGTAAAAAAGGGAAAAATCTCAGCTCCTAACCTGGAAGGAAAAAGACCCAAAAATTGTCTACATGCAATACATACCTTTGAAGAGATAATAAACAATGTAACTAGTGCATAGATTTCCAGCTGGAAAAAGTGTTAACTGTTAGGAGATGTGAGGAGTGATGATACTAGAATAATTATTCTTATTATGGGGGGAGAGATAATGACTACAGAATGTGTAAAATGTGCAAAATAAATACAAAAATATCTCAAAATATTTTTGATCAAAGAAAACCCTAAACAATTTTTTCCTCCCGTTTTTTTTTTTTTGTTTGTTTGGGTTTTTTTTGTTTTTTCCTAGCAATTCCATGAGAAAGTGTGAGATCTTACCTGGAAAGGAAGATATGGCTAAGTTGTCTTAGCATCCACTAGTGAAAATGGAGCAAAATTTAAAAAAAAAAAAATTTTTCCTTTGTATGTTTTAAAAAAGTTGTTCCCCAAAGAGACAAATTCTGAATGGTTTCTTTAAAATCCAGTGGAGCTATTAATTCTAGTAGTCATTGAATTTTGAATCAGATTGTTGCTACAATTAATAGTATTACTGCCTTTGTGTTCAGATTAAATTAACCATCAAGGGGTGAGTCAGTGTAAAATTCATCCCTCTGCAGAGAGGTTTTTGTGAATTTGTGTATCATTTTTGATATTATTTCAATTCTAATTCTTAGTGTTAGAGTAGTTTGGTTTGTGTTGCTGGGTGACTATGTGCAGTTGGGCAAATATTCTACCTCTCAAATTTGTAAAGGAGCTTTGGAACACTACTGCTTTTCAACAATGGCAGGTCTCATATTCATTGCCTATCTCGCAATACCTGGTGTTTACCTTTAAGTCCTAGCTACTAAATGAGGGTTTTTAAAAAATTACTGGGTTCTTCAGACTGCAGGAAATCTGAAGACATGAGGAAATGTATGCCAAGTCTCAAAAGTCTGTAATAAAATCAGAAAAACAAAGTGAAAAGTCTTTAAGTTATTGGCATGTGATGGGAATCTCTACAAATACTTGGAAGTAGGTTGGTAATGTGGAAATTCTGGAGCTCTGGAGGAGGTGTGTGTTGTGTAAACTGTACACTTTCATTTTGTATATTTCCTGTTTCCTCTTCCCCCTCTCAGTAAAACCCTAGCAGTTTTAGAGTCATCCTGCAATGATGTAGCAATTAAATAAATGATTGCCATATTGCTTCAAGCAGTGCTTGGAATACTTGGAAAACTGGGTACAAGAAACATACAAAACCATCTTTTGCTACTACAGTGTTCCTTACTTTGGTTAGGAGGAGAAGAATAGGATCTTCTTGTTTGGTCATTTTAGCAGGTCAATGATTGAGATCATACTGTCTTTTCTTGGAAGGCTTAGTTGGTCCTGAAGACAACCCCCAATATTTATACAGATTTTAAAATTCATTTTTTTCATGCTGTTTGCTTTTGATGAATGTTTTAGCAAAGCAACTTTACAGGAGTATTTATGGAAGAATACGATTTAAGATCATACTTGAGAGGAGGGTATTTGTAGAACTCATACTGGTTATAAGAATAATGTTCAGGCAAACACTGAACAAAGTCTAATACATGGCTTAATTAGTTTCACAGACTGAATTTTGTATAATAAACATTCACAATGGGATTGAGCTACAAAAGAGGAACTGTTTGCTGAAATTATTCAGCAAACAGTTGTAATGAATAATAAATATGAGAAAATTGTGATCTCCTCATAGACATTTCATTACTAAGTAAAAAAGGCAAAAAAATCTGAAGTAAATTATGAATGGTAAGTAAATTATTAATAATTTCCACAAATTTACTGTTGAGATCATGTGCTGACTTTGAATCAGTGTAGGTATGTGTTTTCTTCTCATTGGCTTTGTGTTATTTTAAGGTGACAGGTTCTGAATTCAAAATGCAGATACTGCTCACAAGAATACTGAACTCTAGTAAATCTTAAATCCTATGCACCATATTGTTCTAAAGGCATTTATCTAAAATAAATGAAAGGGTGTATTTTTTATATGCCTTCAAGCATATAAAAGTGCTGGTTGATGTGCTGGACTGTTTGTGTATCTGAAGGTAAGAATATCCCCAAGTGTGTGCTGGATCCTGGGCTGGATTGCATACGGGTAGCTGGGATGGGCTGGGTCGTCACAGCTCATGAGTGAGAAGAGCATGGCTTGACTTCTCATTTTTGAAGCACCACATCAAGTGAGGTACCAGTTCCTGGTAGTAACAGCTGCATGTTTCACTGTGCTTCAACAAGAGGGGTTTAGAGCTCCCATTTTCACAGAATCTCACAATAGTTGAAGTTGGAAGGGATCTCTGGAGGTCAACTGGTCCCACCTCAGGGCCACCTAGAGCTGTTTGCACTGACCACATCCAGACTGGTTTTGGCTGTTTCAAGGATGAACGGTGTACTTCAGTGCAGTTGGGCTTTCATGCCAAAGGGGTGAATGCTGCTGCTGCATTACCATCCTTGGTGGATTCCTAACAATCATAAGTGCTTATATCCTACTTACATGCTACAGAGTGAATATGTTATTTATTGGTTGTAGATCATTCAAAGGAAAATGGAACTTCAGTACTATTGGAAGTTTTTCTTTAGGCTTTCTTGTCTTTTATTTAGTTACCTATAAATGGAATGAATCCATACCTGTGGTGCAATGATTTCTCATTATTTATAAAGTTTTTGTGAGAAAACATTCTGAAAATTAAGAACATATATATAAAATATTTATTACACTAAAACACACTTCTAAGCAGAACAGTAGAAGAATTCCATTACTTGAGTCACACACTGCACATAAATAAATTAAAAGGATGGTTTTTTCCATGGCAATGTTTATCAGTAAAAAATATTTCTAAGATATCTTATTGGAATAAACTATATGGGAGTTGGAGTTCTACAAAAATGAATAAATAGTAAAATAACATTCCTTGTGAAATTCACAGGACTTATAGTTTGTGAATCCATAAATTCATCTGTGATTATCAATAATGGGTAGATTTTTGTGCTTTTCTCACATTTTTATATGCAATAAAGCCAATATGCAGTTTTGAGGCAATATTTCTTCCCACATGGTACAAGGAGATATGCTGGTTTTGTAACTGACTGTGTTACTCAGTTTGTATACCATTGAGAGTAAAATGTGTTATTAACCATACATCTATATCACACTTTTAGAGAGAATGATGAATGATGATAGGTTACCACATGTCCTTGAGAATTACTTTTTTTCTCAACTTCCAGATGCATTTATTGCATTCCAGTCCCTGAAAAGCTTTTTTGAAAGGTTTACTTTCTTATGCTTATTTATATCTTCCTGTTTTAAGATGGTATAGATTTCTAGATGAATGTGTTCCATGTAAAAGCTTTACATTTCATATCTCTACAGTATTTAAGAAGGGAATAGCAGAATTACTTGAGATCTTACTGTGCATTCTTACTGCTGTTATGCCTGTGAATGTTATGCTAGGGCTGGATGTATTTGGTGTTTAATAGGAAGGACATATGTTGTTATTAGTGAACTAGAATTCTGTCCCTGAAAAAAGTGTTCCATTACTTTTCATCTCTCGCAGTGGACTGTGATCAAAATTCCTTTCTTCTAATGGCAAATTCTGTGCATGAAAACCTAGTACTCATAACATTAATTACAAGACCAGTTCTGAAATATATCTAGAATGGGTGAACAGGCAACTGTAAACTCTTTGCTTTTAAACATGTATGACCAGAACAAAAAAGGGCTTCAATTTAATATATTCCTGGACCCACTCCACTGTTAAGAGCATGAGAAACAATCATCTCTTTTGACTGCAACAAAGAATGAGATAAAAGCTTTTCAATTCTGAGTAACAGAAACTGATGTCTCAAGTGCCTAGTGAGTTTTTGCTTCTTATCTGCTAATTCCCCAGTGCTGATCTTTTCACGTTCTTACACAGAACAGAAAGAAGGTGGATAAACTTAACACCATTTTTGCTTCAGTCCCCAACTATATCTGATGATGTTTTTTCAGAAAATCTTAAGATAACATCTTAAATTTCTTGGCAGTTAGAGAACTGTTTCCATTTATGCGTTGAGACAGTCATCCTTGCTTCTGAATAAATGGAACAGATAATAATAAGCATTGCTTAAGACCAGGAGTAATGCGATTTCCCATACAGAAGACCACGTTATATTGAATTGTAGAAAAACTGTATGATCTCTTAGTTTTACATATTGGTAATTACTTATTATTCTGTTATTATGTTTCTATACATAAGACCCTAGTAGCAGGTTTTTTATGAGTGAAATGGTGATGCTGCTCTCAGTGTTATTTAGCCAGTGTAACTGTAATAATTTATGATGATTTAAAATCTGGACAGGTTTTCTGTGGCCTAATTCAACTTAAATCTAGCCTGATGGATAATATCAGAAATTAATTAAGAGCTTCTTTCATTTTGGAAATATTATACATTGGACATTTTTAATTGCAATGTCATGACATTTAAGTTATTCAGTCTTATGCTTGATATGCTGTGTGAAGAGATGGTAAATGGCACACCTCTGTGTTTCAGATGGAGCTAATTTCTGTGTTTTAGCCTTCAGCAAGTTGCTGCCTAAGTGGGTAAATGTGCTAAAAGAAAACCAGGAGAACTTCTTTGTGAGAAGCTGGTTCTCTTAGCTTCCACTGAAGATCTGCCTTTGAATTCTGCTATAATTTTATTGAAATCATTCAGTTCTCTACATAATGGTTTGATTTTGACAAATTGCCAGATTCTCATTTAAAAACCCCAACTTCTGGTGCTCTTTCTCTTTCCTTTCTTTGATGCACTTATGAGGGACAGCACGGTCTAGAGGTAGTGCTGCTTTCTACTACCTCTGTTGTAAGCAAGAGTAAATATTTAGGTGGTAGTTGTTTTCATCAGTGCACAACTGACAAGACTTTCTTTTTAAACAATTGTCAGAAATACATATTCTGAATATATACTGAAAAGTATAAAATTGTCAGCAGACAAGGTGTCAATTTGATGAATAATATATGGGATATATTTGACATGTTTTCGAGGTTCCATTAAAAGGAAAAATGCTGGACTTCATAGCATATTATGTTTAATGTTATGACTATGCTCTTATATATTTGATCTGATAATTTAATAACATATCTAATAGAAGTTCTTGGGAACATTTTTCATTCTAACATAATCAGTTTTCAGTCTAGCTCTTCATGTTCATGAATGACTGCATTTGATTCCTGCTGTTCAGAGTGTGAGAGCAGCCAGAGAAGGAATTGTCTCAATACTCACCTTTAATTCTGAACCATGTACACAGGATGAGGGTTTAGTTATCTTTTGCAAATAGTTTTGTAATGAAGACCTGATCTCAAAAGGTTACTGTTATAAGTTTCTTGCTCTTGCATCTCTCTGCTTTAATTTAAGACATTTCCATTGGGATGCAGCAGTCAGCTTTTCTCATTTGATATTTACTTTATTTCCGCTGTGATTTAAACCTGCCTACATGTCAATTTTCTTACCTCTTTAGAAAATTCAATGATTACTTTTTCCCTTCCACTAAAATGTCTTGTTTCTAGAATTTTTTTTTCTCTTCTATAAGTTGGCATGTTTCTAGTGAACTTCTTGGAAGTTTCATTGCTTTTTTGGTCATTAAAAATCTCTTCAAAGTTTGAATGCAGAACTGACTTGTCACAGTTCTTGTGTGCTGAGAGATTAGTCAATGCTAAAGTGATATTCACTGTAAACTCCCAGATTTCTTTTTAATGCATATCTGGAGAATTTAAGTAAAGGAGGGACATAAGAGTTGCAGTAAATAATACGGTAGCAGTAAAATAACTTAAAATTAAGTATAGGCTTTTGTGTAGGAAGGTTAAACTACACTATTACATATTCAGCTTGCTGTAAGAGAACGAGCTATTCTAAGATTCCTGTGAAACAGTTAAAATAATAATACTGATAATCAAAAGGTGTCTGAATACTCTACTTTCTTAAACATAACTACATACATACATAGCTGGTTGTGGTTTAAAATGGATTTTGTTGTTACCTTCAGTCTTAGTGCATTGCAGTTGCTGAGAGTTACTCATTATCTAGCAATTGGCTCATGAAACATTTTTTTGTCTTACTTTGCTTAAGTTGTTAAATTTCAATTCTTTTTAAACTGAAGTCTTCCTATTTTACAGTTTCAAAAATTGCAGTTTATAAGGAAGTGCTGACGGAAGTGTAGGTGATGGAACTGCAGAGTTACGCATGCTTTTTCCTTCTGGCCTTTGTATTTATTGGTGCAGGAGTGACTTTTAAAACCTAATGCTGATTACTCACTGGTCCTTACTGAGAAGTAGGTTAAAAGGTACTGCCATAGCCAGTGGAACTTAGTAATAAATACTAGTTTTGTTTTGGTGCTGCTGTTATGCTCTTCGATTGGCTCAAGGTGCTAATTTCACATCTGATTTACGTATTTCCTTTTGGCATCACCGTCTGTTTCCTTTCCCATTATGATTTTGTTTCAACGTGGGATTTGGGCATATGTGTGTTCTGACTTTGTCAACCTTCTGCACTAGGTGTTATTTCTCTGAAATTGCCCTGCAAACTTAGATTATCTACATTTAAGAGAGGAGGCCATATAGAAAAGATATTCTGGAGATGCACAAGTGCCCACGAGATCAGTTGAGCTGCGAAGTCACATTGCTGACTGAACTGTCCTGTCCTGTCACCAGTGCTTCAACTAGTAGGCTGCTGATAAAGATCAACAGAATTGTTTTCAGTGGAGGAGACAGGTTACTGGTAATCTTTATCAATCTCCAAAATCAGAAGGAGTGGGGGATAAACTATTGTTTCATGTCTGTTGATAACATTTTAGTACTTGTGCAAGTTCCATTTCATTCTGAACAGAATCAAGAACAGAATTCCTGTTCTACCTTAGGTATACGGGATGTAGTGGAATCCAGACCATTCCCCTCCTCTTACTGCTGAAGTGAAGTCTCCAAGACCGTAGAGATGAGTCTTTCTTCTCTACTTGCTGAAGGATGAGGCATAACCACATCAGTTTTTCGGTGGGGGGAGGCTGGAAGAGTTTGATTTTGTGTTTTTACTTTTTTTTTTTTTTTTTTTTTTTTCTTTAGTCTCAGCACCTATCTATCCATCAAAGCAGCTTTATGCATTAAGATGGTTGTAAAAACATTTCACAGCAGTTGTCTGTGGGCTTCCGCCCCTCTTGCAGTTTTTGCCTCCCCTGCATGCAGGTCCTTGCCTTATTTATTATTGGTTAAATAATTAAAACTGCCTGTACCAAAATGCTTCATTGTTGCAAACTGCTACATGTCATGGTGATGGATTGCCAAAGAAATGTTTTCAATCGTGTAGTAATAATTTTAAAAATTACAAATGGGCATTAAATGAATAGCTAGCAAAGTTAAAAGATTGTACAGTCAAAGGTCAGAATAATTGTGGTGCTGTGAGTACTTTTCAAAAGGTTAACTCATCCATTTTAACTTCAGTGGCATTTTGGTGGCCTTTTAGAGAAGCAAGCAGGTCTGTACCAGAGCAAGATTAAAATATGCTTGACTTGGATTTTAGAATACTTTGGAAGATCATGAAGGAATTTTTATATTCAGATTTCCATGTAATTTAACAGCAATGTCCCTACATATTTCTGAAATTAATTTAACTTTCTTGGCATGCTTTTCATGGAAAAGGGAGAAATTATAATTTTCATAATTGCAGCTTGAGATTTATTTTCCACTCAAGGTCAGGCCTTCTGTTCTTTAAGAAACAGGTTTTGGTCTGACAGATGCTAAATCTTGTAATTATGATAAAAATTGTTAATTGATTGCTCAACAGTTACTCCTGACCCTTAAGGAAGCTATTGAGATACATTTTTAAAAATAAAGCAACATAAATAGGTAGTATCAAACTGGCTCATTAAAAATGTTTGTAGATGCTTCTGTTTTGGCATCAATTAAATTATAAGCAAATTATCATATTAATATATGCATTCTAAGAGATCTTAAAAGTGTACATATATATCTGTTTCTAAAGAACAAATGAAGCAACAGGACTAAGAAAAGTAAGCCCTTTAAAATATATATGTTCTCTTTTACAGTAGAGCAAATGAATTAGACTTCTACAAACACACAAGTCCTGGTCTGGACTGTAGGCAGGCACGAAGAATCTTTATTGTTAAGATAGAAATAATTACAGCAGTTGTGTTGACACTTTTCCTTACTAGGGATATCTTAAGGAGCAAGTACTGCACCCAGCTGCAGATTTCAATTAGGCCTGAAGAAGAACTAGACAGTTTTCTGAGGTCACAGAATTTCCTATAATCTTGCTATTGTTTTGGATGATATTTAAAGACTTTTCTAAATTCTCTTTCTGAGCTGTCGTCATTATTTGTGTAATTCTACTTGTGGTCTGCATTGATGTTGCTGATACTGCAAATGTTGGAACAGATTAGCACTGATTACACATTGAATTCAGTATGCATGTCACAATATCAGTGGCAAATAAATTTCAATGCTCGCTGAGACATTTTAATTGGAATTTTGTGTATCATTAAGAACATCTTTGCTTTTGCTCCTGTTTTTCCTAGCTGATACTATCTCTGCCTCATGTGTCACTAGAGACCCAAAACTGGAATAGTTTTTCCTGAAAAGATTTTACACTTACATATTCTTAAGGCACTTATTGAAAGACTGTTCTTATTCCTTGGATGAATGCTCTATCCACACTGCATGGAGGCAAAAGGCAGTGAGTGCAGCCTGTGTAAATCTGCTGTTGGCATTCTCTGATCTCATTTGGCCCCTTCCCTGGCCTGACAATAGATGAAGATACAGACCATTGGGAAGCTGACAATGGTATGAGCTCTTCTGTGTGTCTGATGACTTCCCTCCATATCTAGCTAGGATTTCAGGGATTTGAGTTTGCCTGGGATGTTTACTGTAGGTGGAAATGTGTCTAAGTCTCAGTCTCTTGGTGCAAGACTAAGACTCTTGTGTTTGTTGTAGAATATTTGGATGTAGCTTGCTCAGGCAATTGCTTAATTGAAAAACCAGCTCTTAAGAAATTATATAAACCAAAGACTTGGTCAGTTTTTATGTCTGATACACTTATGCAGTATATTTGAAATGTAGATGACAAATGAATACACCCTTTTTTGCTGCGGGCTAATAAAAGCAGTGAAATAGCTGAAAACTAAAACTGTATATAAAAAAAAATTCACAGCTGTAAGTGGACATCTGAAGAAGAGAATGTGTTTAGATTAAATGCTTTTATTGCCAAAAAAGAGAAAATTATAACTTTTGATATAGGACTGGTATTTGTTAGAGAAAGCATGTAGGCATGACAGACTGGATTTTAAAAATACCTGCATCCCTCTTGTAGAATTTTACTTTTAAAGAATTGCACAGTCACAGAGGGGCAGAAGGCGGAGCATGACTCAGATCTGGGAACTGGAATATGGAGTGGTCATGAAGTTACCCCTTCCAAGTGAAATGAGTATTAACAGACAGCAGGAGACACAGCGCTTTAAAATAGCCATCACCATGGTGGCTAAGGTGATGTCTGGAAGGGAAGGAGGTGAGATCAAATGAAGATAATGGAGAGAAGTGAAAATTTTGTTCCAACAGTTTGACTAACATCCAACTAGGGAGTTACCCTGTTCAAAGATGAATAGGTGTTTGTTCTGAGAAAGCTTTGGGTAAGGGGGTTGATAGTCATGAAGCTGACATATCAGCAGTTCTGATTTACTTGCAGAAACAATTAGATGATTTTTATCTTACAATCCAGGTGTGGACAGAGTTAGAATGAAGTTTCTAATTTGTCTGAAACTTCTTGCTCAGCTTTACTGAGGATCACTGGGCAACACGTCAGTGTTCTTCATAGTTTGTTGGTATAGATCCTTTCAAAACTTTCTTTACCTTAATGTGATTTTTTTACATTCTTTTAACAAATAATCAGATATATGCCAAGTTTTTCTTTCTGAATGTAAAACTCTTTATCCATGTTAATAATGTATTTAGCCTGGACTCTCTAGTTCAATCTGTTTCTTTAAAGACTACTAGCATTAAATCTTATTAGAGCACATTGTAAAAATAGAGATTAATGAAATTAGATGGTGTTTTGAATGTGTTACATATTTTCAGAAATCCTAGTTGGCCTAAAAGCATATGTTGTGCTACTGATTATAGTCATGGAACTACAGCTCTCACTGGAGACAGTATTTAGTGTTGAAGAATCATCAGCTTTCAGGCACCTAAAATCTTCCTGTCCATAAATATTATTCTGAAATTTTTAACTTTCCATCTTTCACCTCAAAAGCAAGGTTCTTCGTGGTTTTAGAGCTGTTGAAGTCGTCTTTACTGTATCTGTTTCTCTCAACATAGAAATAGCCAAAATTCACTTCTCCTCATTCTGTTCCCTGCACATACTTCCAAGCTCTCAGATAAAAGAAAACAGATTTTACAGAAGAACAAGGGGTTCTTTTGTGCATCTGAAGAAATGTACTGTAGTATAAAAGTTGGAAGATTCAGCATAGTACTCAAGAGAGGTGGGATAGGCCAATTATTCAATGGATAGACAGTCTAAGTGACAAAATGGGTTTTCTGTGACCATGTGGTTCTTCTAAATTGAATGTTTGGAATATAGCTTCAAATAACTGTGTACCTGCTGCAGGCTGATTTAGAATGATTTTTAAAAAGTTGTATATTTTAATGCAGAATTCTAGACAGTGAGCAAATTAAGATGATCTATAGAGACAAATTATTTCCTTTAGCTCTCAAGCCCTAACTGTCCAGTTAGAAAAGCCACGATAGTGCTACACTTGCATCCTAGAAAAGGTTTCTTAATGAGATATTCTGCAGGGCCATCCTGTTCTGTCTTTTCTCTGGAGGACCCTGAATGCAAAGGAATTCTAAAATAGCTACTTTCCTTCAGTACAAGGTCTGTCTTGCACTGCTGGAGCTTGTAAGGAGGCCAAGATGTCATTAATTACTGATTTATTTGTGATCTATATAGCTTTTATACATTAATTGCTACATTTATGTAAATTCTCACTTCGTTCTCAGCAAATTCTATCAGGATCCTCCAGCTGACTGTGCTTTGGATTTGTTAATTCTGTCCTTGTATGGACAAAAAATTAATGGTATTCGAAGGTACAGAACTGCTGTATGATCACCATTTTTGTATTGAAGTTGTTAGTTGGCATCTCTTGCCTTCCTTCTTCTCAGAGTTAATCAGTCCCATACAAGTTACAGTTCACTGGTCCTTCAATTCCTCTGCCTATTTAAGCACAAAAAACTCTTATAAAGATGAATAGTCCTTGTGCTGCATTTGCACATATTACCTGGAGCTACACTAGCTGGACAATGTGGGCATTTAGGAGCTCAGCAGAGTCGGTCCCTCTGGGCTGAAGGATGTTTGTGGCTGGTGAGAGACTTTCAAGAGACTCTCCCATTGCAGGAAGGTTCAACTGCTGGCAGGAATATGATTCACCCTCAGAAGTGGTGGCAGTTTTTGAAGTTAATTGTGTTTAATTGGATCTGACTCTGCATTTTCAGATAAACCAAATAATATGTTTATTTGAATTTGCTATCAAACTTCTAATTCATGGTTTAAAAAGACAAAGAAATTGCATGAGACAAAGTCCTGCGTTGCAATTACTGCTGGCTTTTAAGTAGAGTAAGGAAATTCAATTCCTATTTCACAGATAAGGTGGGGTTTTTTACAGGAAAAAACCTTGGCCATAATGTATATATAAATTTAACTCATAGGAGAAATAGAAGAGCTTGAAGACATTTTTAGACATAAAAGAAAGTTTATGGGAAACATGAAGATACTATATTAAAATATATCATAAGAAGATAAGAACAAGACAAAGGACAAAACTGTTGCCTTTTTTTTCAAATACACTGACTTTGGAAAGAGGAATGTATTGAGCTATAATATAACCATGGCATCATTACTACTTGAAAATGTTTGTACTGGTTGTGTTTTATCTGTGGCAATCCAGAAGGTAAGGTTTCAGGAAAACAGAGAGAGTGTATTTTGTTAAAAGTAACTGGTATAGCTGGGTAAAATAGATGTGCTTTTGGGAACATAATATATTCTAGGTTTGTTTATTTTTTTTTTTTCCCCCAGCTATGTCAGTTGGTCCAATAAATCTATTCTCTCTGCCTTAGAACTTTGCCTCACATGTAATGGTTACATCATTGATAACTCAGTGTTTGGTAAGGGAAGTCCCAGTGGTGTATGTTAATTTATGGCTAAGGGTAGTGTTTTGACTCTCTGAGCATGCCCTGTGTCATGTTCTTAGATTGATAGTATTAGGATATAGACAGAAGGTGCTGTCCTAGATATCAAGAGAGAAGTTTCCTAGAGATTAGAATTTAAGTGAAAGCTGACAGGCTGTCACAGCCTTCGTACAAACCAAAACCCCATAACGTCCATTAATGTAATTCAACTACAATGATGAGAAAACAGACTTACTTCAAGTTTATCAATAATTAGGTTTCAGTAAAGAGTATTATGAGGCTAGTCCAAGTAATTACAATTATTTTCTTACCCAGACCTGTAATTTTGTTTTACACTGTGCGTGCCATAGGGATTTCTTTAGGTTTTATGGTGCCTACTCAAAGGTACCGTTCTTTTGCTACAGCACAAATGTAAATTTTACATTTGAAGGTCAGTGCAAGGTAGAGATAGAATTTCTTTTCTGTATACAGGTAATCATCATCCCTTTAAAAATTGCATTGTTGATTTGTACACACCAAGGGCATTTCATTGCTAGCTCCCAGTCATGTAGATAGTTAAGGCAATTCATCAACACCATGCTTATGCATTCTTTCAAATTAAACAATCTGTTGCATTAATTTTCTTGCAGAACAGGAAAAATGACAGATTGTATTTTCAAACTTCACAAATTATTCTAGGATCCTGGTGTAGAAGGCATTTATGATGGCAGTGGAAGAATAAGTTTTTACGAGAAAGCAGAATTTTAAAATGTTGCAGCTAGAGAGTTCTGTTAGAGTTCTGGAATATAATTAATGAGTTGTTTTTGTAGGAGCCAAAATAGAAATCAGAGTTATAATTGCAAAACATAAAATATTGTGGGGAAATTTCCCAGAGCCTTATAGAGAGGTAGAATTAAATCTTGAATTCTCATTGTTGTTCAATACTTGCTCAAGGTGCATTCAAAAATCAAAATATTTTTCTGGCCCTTGTTCAGAAGCCATAGTAACAACAGCCCACCAACTGAAGCCCTTTGATGGGAGCATTTATATTTCTCAGAAATAGTTGCTGTTATCTGGTAGAGATTCAAATACACAATGCCAAAATAGGATTTGGAATGTTTTTTTTCCTTCTCTCCTGTCCCTAGAGTTACCACAATTAGTTAAAATGTTTTGCTGTTTTTCCTTAATTTTCATTACTTGAATTAGTGTGTTTTCCCAGTTATGGTTTTATCTGTTGCTGCCACACATGTGAACACTGTATCATCATCTGTATTAGGCCCAGATCCTTTATAGAGATATTGCACATAAAGGTACATGAAATCCAATACTGGCATGGCCATCTCCAGTGAAAGCACTGTTTTCTATAATGTATGTTTTCAGATGATTTTGTACAATCCTTATTTCTTCACAGGCATTTTCTACTGAGAAACAATAATTTGTAACTTGGTACTAAAAATAACTATGATTTCCAAGAAGGATGAAGACCATAGCTCGACAGTTCATTCATATATCCATCCTGCACAGGAGTTTGTGACATTCCCTGAAACTGGAGCAGCTGAATTAAATTTTGCCAATATACATAAATGCACATGCTGTTCCCTCCACCCAAAAAATTTTAAAAGCATGTGATTTTCATAGAATGCAATATTTAAAATTTAGCTCCTTTCTTCTTTTCCTTTGGAAAGATTGGGAAGATGTAGCATTTGATTTTGCTTGTTTTCCTATAATTTGTGTTGTGGTATCAGTGAAAAACTGCAAAATAGCTACTGGTGGGTAGAACAGACCCATAGGGAAAAACTTAAACATTTGTACCATGAGCATGAAAGTGAATTAGTTTACCCAGTCCTAATAGGTAGGATGTGATCCTTTACTTCTTGTGACTCTTGCAGAGGTTTTACCTGCAGCAAAGAGCCTGCTCTTCAGTCCTTGGATACCTCATTTGAAATATCTGTCCTACTTAAACACTGGACCCAATATGCCATGTTACCATCAAGTTGTGTTTCATAATGGAGTAAAATTAATTGCTATAAGAACTCAGATTATTTTTTTTTGAAAGCCAAGCCATCTTAAAAAAATGTGTGACTCCATAGTTACAGGAAAACATTAATATTATAGTCTTATATATACCTGACTTAATATACTTGTTTTTTTAGAGGCAGAAGGTAATTGGAATGGGTCGAGCATTGTTTTACACCACCATGCAGTGAAACTTGCTGCAAAAATCCTCAAAACCATCCTCAAGTTACCTGATGCATTAATACATTTTTGCTTGGTCCAGCACAGAGATTCTAGCCCAAACCCTGAAGGCAGTTGCTCTTCAACAAGGCTAACCATTTCAGACCAAGCTATGCATCTTCCACTTTTGGAGCCAGATGAACTGCTAGCTGAAATTTCTTTGCCTGTAGTCTGTGAGGACTGTGTATGCTTGTTGTCCTGGAAAGAATCTTTAGCTGGTCTTAAATCTTGTCACTCAGTTCTGCCTTGAGAAAGGCAACTCTGGGTTTACTCCAGAGGCTTATTTAGTAGTGTCGCTAGATTTTTGTTTAATGGCAGGTTTTGGAAAAAAATTGAAGATATTTAAATCTATAAATTTATATTAAAAATGTGAAAATCTATGAAGAAATAAGAGGTATGTAAATGCAAATACTTTATTTTGTACTCTGTTTCTTTCTTATTTTGGTCCATTAACACTATTGCAGTTGCAAAAAAAAGTATGCCAGCTTATTAAGCCCTCTTTTTGTAGTCAAAGGCATCAGGTAAGTGTAAGATGACCAATTTTACATACTTTGCTACATCTTATTTAAATTACATGGGCAGTTAGACATATCAGCATGTGAGAAGGCCACCTTCTTTTAGATCAGTTTCTTTGGAGGGGGTGCTGTTTCATAAATTGTCTGCAGTTGAGGCAGCCATGGGTGAAATGGCCTTTCTTATTAAATGTCACAAGATTTAATGTCACAGTATAATTGGGATGGAGGGATAACTGAGCGAGGCTCACCATGTCTTTTTCTGCTAACACATTATTAATCTACAGGAGTGTTAAAATATATCTTATAAAGCCCCTATTCTATTGAAAATTTTTGGCTCATAAGAAAAAAAATCCAAATCTATTTTATTGCAGAGCTCATGAACAACAATTATGGACTTCCTTCACAGAGAATTTAATTTGTGGGTAAAGTATATAGCAGAATGGGGCACAATAAGGAATTTATGAAACACACAGCCTTAAATATGTATTTTTTTTAAAGCAGCAAAACGCTACATATATAGCACCCAAACACCATAAAACAGGTAACAACTGAAAACTGATTTCTTTGGACGTCTCATCATTTAACTCTCATTTGTGAATTTTCTTTCAGTAATTTAACAAATAGTTTATTGATATAATGAATTCATAGAGAGTTATTAGTTAAATACAACTAATCAATTTGCTGATGAAGACTATTCTGCCTGAAAAAAAAAAAAGCAGTGTAGATCATTAGACACTCTTGTGTCTTGAAATTTTAGATTTTTCCATTGCTTTTCAAGTAAAATACAATACCATTAGAAAAGCCTCTTGCAGACATCATTATATTACTGAAGGTTACTTTTTGAAATAATTTTTTTTTTTTTGTGGCAAGGGTTATATCATAGAATCATGCATTTAGATTGAAAAAGACTTTTGTGATCATCAAATCCAGCCAATAAACTCTGTCCCAAAGAGCATCTCCATGTCTTTTAAATACCTTGACATCTGAGGAAGTGCTGACTTACATCATACAGCTTTTGCCACTAAGAATCACTTTGAAAGAAACTTGAAAAAAACCCAAAATTCCCATATCCCTTTGTTACTGTTCTCATTTGAAAAATATTGACAAGCAGTTAAAATACATTTATTTTATTTTTTCTCAGAAAGCATTCTTATCAAAGAAAAACTTTGCAACAGAAATGCTGCATTTCTACACTAAAGGTCAGAAATCTTTCTAAGCAGAAATGTTTTGCAATGAAGTTTATACTCCAAAGAAAACAAAACAACTACTTGCACTGAAAATTTGAGAGCCGTTTTGCTGTAATTCAGAGGGATACAAAGTCTGCATGTGTTGGGATTTTCTTTCTTAGTGGGAATATATGAAGTTTTTTATAGCCAATAACTTGAAGTACTTAGGAAGCTAAATCTTTATATATGTTCTAGAAAAGCAAGTCCTACAATTTAAGAGTAGAGACTAATTTTAAAGGAGAAATAAAAGAAGGTTAACCAAGCAGTATATTCTCTGTCTTCTTCCCTTCAAAGAAATAAAATCAAAGGGTGCCTATACTGATTAATCAAAATGACAGTAAAAATGCTTAGAATTTGATGTACATTCACTCACTTTCCAGCTATTTTTTCCCATATAACCATTTCCTCATTAATTATGTTCTGCATAATTTATCGCATTACCTTAATCTGTATTCACACTTTTGAGTTTACAAAATGTCTTAGTCATGCAGAATGACTGAAATAAATAGTAGAGAATATGAGTGCCTTTTCTAAAATAGCTGCACTAGAAAAATATGAAAAAAATAGGTCCATCTGATAGTATTTACAGGAGAGGTTTATCATGAGGAAATCCTTCTTACAAAGTAAATGTTTGTATTAAAGGACTTTTCTAAATCTTGTTTCCAAGAGGAAGTAATCGGAGACCACCAGCCAATTTGATAGCACTTGTGCTTATTAAAAAGCACTATGCTTTTTAATACAGTATCAGCTCAAATGTATTCAGGTCTCCAAGGAAGTGGGATGCCAGGCAGAGCATGTAGGTAGAAGAATTCTAGAAGCTAATGTGTTATTCTGTTGAACTGTAGTGCAGCTTCCCCATCTGTCAGTTTTTTGTAGGCTGAAAGAACTGAATACAGCCAGCCTTAAATGACTAATTCTAAAGTGGTGATTCTGAGTAATGCACATTTCACAGGTATTCTGTCTTTCTTGTTGAACTGCCAGACAGTTGCCCAAAGTTTACACATACTTTGCCTAGGATGCCTATTTCTGCAAAAAGTAGCTGAAGGGAAATCTCTGTAAGGCATCTTCCACTGATGTAGTTCACTCTGGAATATTGCAGAGTTGAAACTCAGAAGAGTGACTATCTATGGAAGAGCTATATGGCAAAAGCAGTTGTTTCCAGGTACTCATAAATTACTGTGTAGTTCTCCTCTTGGTATTTGCAGCTAAGTGTTAGAGAAGATGAAGAACTTTGTTTCAAAAAAAAGGAAAAATATTAAAAATAAGCTCTTTTTTTCCAGCTGGCTAAAAAAATTCCTTAAAATTTTTGGGCCAGATTGTGTTCTTGTGAATTCAACTGGAAGAGCCCTCATCAAAGTCAAATCCCAATGAATTATAGACGAGGTTCAAGTGGTTTTGTTTGGTTTTATGGTGTTTTGTTTGGGCTTTTTCCCTTTTTTTGTTTTTTGTTGTTTTGTTTTAATCTTGGAACAGTATAAATACTTAAAACAAATTCTTTGTATTCTGTGTAAAAAAGAGAGGTGAAAGAGCTCAAGGTGCATTTTTTCAAATAGAAGGGAAAAATATGGCAGTGTCTCAGCAGTAGCTCTTCTGTGAAATAAGGGAGACAGAGTGAGAGTTGTTCTCAGAATTAAATTACTGCTAATTAAGCTCTTTATCTTGAATGAGAAAAAAAGCCTTCTATTCCCCTAGATTCTTATCTCTACTGATAGCTATACAAATAATAAGATAAAATCTCCTCTTGTAGAAACAGTTTGTAACTGACATAGGCGTACCAGGTAAACACAACAAAGCTGACAAAAAATTCTGGCAAAAATTATTTCTTGGAAGTTGTACTAGTTCTGTATCTGAAAAAGCCTATATAACTTCTTTTGTCTGGGATGAGTTTTTTCTTTTGTTTGTATGATGATATAGTGCAGTTGCCTGCAGAATTATAAAGGCTTTAAGTGGCCATCACCAGTTTCAAAAATTTAAAGTGCCTCTTAGAGGTCCTTCTCAATATTACTTTGGCAACCAGATATGAAAAGTGGGAATAGCATGCCTTAGCTTAATAAAAGAGGATTTCCATTTTGCATGAATTAATCCCAGTTTTTCTCAAAACATCATATTTGCTCAGAACTAAAAAATCTCAAACGTTCCTGGATCTCCTGGGGTTACCTGTCAGAAGTCCAGACATGGCCTATCAATGTAGCTTCCATTCAGTGAAAATTCATAAAATCCAAAACACTTCAGGAAAATACTTATGGTTTATAAAAAACAGATCTTGAAAAAATCTGTTCTTATTGTGGTTTCCATGATATCTGGGCATAATTTGCTTAATGCAGATAGGTGTCAGCAATATTTCTAGTAGAAATTATGAAACCACAATTGTTCTTTCAGTGCATGCATGTCAGTATGAGCTATTGAATTAAGTCTGGGCAAATGGTGACAATGTATTCTTTAACTTTGCAGGATGAAGGAATTCAAATTCCTGGCACTGACAGTGTTCCAAGACTGGTTAGTTGTCTCTCACCAAGACTGTCAGTAGCAGGCGAATGTAAGCAAAATTCAGATGAGTGATTGATTAATGACTGACTCAGTTATAGTTGTAGGTAAAGCCTCTTGTAGGAGTGGGTAAATAGTTTTTGAGAGGAGAGGGCCTACTTGCCAGTGTTTGGTGCAAAGAAATTGTTCTGATCATTGGTACAATCACTGAATACCAAGTCAAGTGCCACCTGCAATAAAAGTCAAGTCTTCAACTCCCTGTCCCATGTGCCAAGGAAGTAATTTGACCTGTTTAAATATATGTGTGTTTTGAGTCCATGTTATTCTAAAGCCACAAAATTTAATTTCACTCTTTAGGATACTGAACTGCAAGTGCACTAATTAATTAACTATTAGCAACTGATGTATGTTATTGTGCTGGAGAGGAAACTGCAGAGAGTATAGAACAATTACCTCCTGCTAGGGTAGCTCAGAGAAGCTTTTGTCTGCTTATTAAACATAAGTTATAGAAAGTAAGAAGGATGAATCAGAGAAGGCATATGTGTGAAATCCATGCAACTGATAAGCATAGCAATGATGTTAATATAGAAGCTGTGATACAGATATCTCTTGAAAACTTCATAGTCTAATTGTGTAGTCTTTCCTGCAGTGAAATTATAGGAAATATGAATGAGCCTTCTATTGAAAATTGTAGCTAAATTCCTTTTGAGGATTTTGGAGTTTTTTTCATGTGTAAGGCAGAAGTAGGGGAGAATTTTTATACTGACAATGTAGGCTAAAAGAGTCTTGCTTCTTCTGAAGTTCAGGAATGAAGCTACAAACTATTAGCATAGACATAGGAGCAGTAAAATGTTAAGTTTTTAATTTCTTCTATTAGATCGAATTCTCCAGTGCTACATTCATTATTATAATTAGTATCATTATCATTACCATTAGTAAAAAAGCAGAAAACCCACAAATTCTAAAAATGCATAGGTTTTAGAGTAAAGGTTAAAGATGGTCTTTATCCCTGATGTTACTCTCTTCCAGAGCACAGTACATGTGGGGGAATTTATTCCCACTTCACTTCATAGTAATATAATTAATTTTCTGGACAGAGCCACTAGAATATACAACATTCTCGGAAAAGATGGAGTAGCTAATTGTTTAGTGAGAGCTTTTCTAGCAGATGCTTTGTCTGAGTTTATAAAACATACTCAGTCAACCTCAATTTCATTTGAAAAAAAGATTATTTTTGTGGCCTGTTCCTCTTTTCTGTTCCAGCTTATGTTCTGCTTGGCTTTGCTGTAGTCGATTATTAGAGGTGCTATTAGTTAAAAAAAACAAAAACAAAACAACAAAACAAACAGTTCTTCAGAGCAGAAAATGTGGGTTTCAGTTTCTAAATTTTTGCTTACATGTTCTGCTGAGTTTTACGCTATTGAGTATATGCATATTTGAATTACCTTATGGCCCAAGGCATACTAAAACTGCTGGGTACTTCAGAAGGAGCAAGGCACACGGCAGCTGGAATCTACACACTACTTTAAGAAAATACCTAGTTCCCCTATGTGTTTATAAAATACTGTATTTTGAAAATAGTAATTGAATTACCTATATGGATTATATGATGTTAGCAAAATGATGTTTGATGTTATCAAAATTGAGAGTTACTAGTGAAAATTATTTGTCTGAATAAGACATTAGAATTGTATCTACAGGCATTGCAATGCCTGAATTTGTGTTTTACAATAGAAGGATTAAAAGTTTCATTAAATTGGATCAAAGAATAGATCTGAATTGGATTTTTTGAATTCCGTTGTCCTTTTCCATCGAGTTACTGATATATGTGCCGTGTACTTTGTTCTTCTTGATCATGATGTTTTATGTCATAATTGTGAATTTAATTTAATGGCTTCTTTTTTTTTTTTTTTTTTTTTAATTTCTTTTTTCAAAAAATTTTTGGACT